>OV815274.1:26710351-27107174 GCA_929108145.2 Limnephilus rhombicus
CCATAGGTATTAGTCAGCAGCTTGAGCTGTAGATATTTGTCCTCAGTTTGGTTCTCATAGATATTAGTCCGATTTGTTGAGTTTTTGGAATTCCTTTAGATATTAGTAGACGCCTCCGCTATTACGCCGTGTTGCCCTCTTCTCCTTCTTTAGCCAACTTTTCTTACATGTTCACAACGTTCATTTATTTATTTATTTATTTTTACAGGTTCTCCATAAAACAGTTGTACACTAAAATATAATGTAGAAGATTACAAAATTTGAGAAAAATAAGTGCATGAGGGGCAGTTTTACTATATTGTGACGTATGTCAAAAGATATTTACTGATCTCTTTGTAGGTGACATTGAAGATGTCGATTCTCAATGCAGAATCGTTAAGCAGTTGATACATTCATTTTAATTTGAAATAAAACAATAACTTTGTAAACACCACTTTTATTTTTATACTTTATGCCGACCGGGTTTCGCTACGACCGTAGCTTCGGTTGTAGCGAAACCCGGTCGGCATAAAATATAAAAATAAAAGTGGTGTTTACAAAGTTATTGTTTTATTTCAAATTAATAATGTCACATCACAAAGTATCCGCTTCATATGAACAAACATTCATTTTAGTTGATTTCATGTACATCATCAGAAGATGAGGGCAGGGCGTCTGCCCTGATGATGGTCACTTTACCGCTGTTTGAAAAGTTGGCTTAAAAGGAGGAAGTGCAACATGGTTATAATAAACCAAACATTGATCAGGATGATGGCAATGATGTAAGTGTTTGTCACTATAAATATTAAAATTAAGAAACCAATATTAAAAATCGCCGATACATAACAGAGGAACGTGAGATAAACACGGTTGTTGCAGTTACCGGGTTTTGAAATCAGAACTTTCAGCTCTCCGGGCGACTGCTCTGACTACGGAGCTATCGTGGCAATATTTAGACGCACAGTGGGCCTCCGAAACGCATGGTATTTTATATAAAAGAAATTTTACGTTATTTTTAACGGCCTTCGTGATCGAGAGGGAAGACTAGCTATCCGAAGGTCGTGGGTTCAAATACCGAATTTTTATATATATATATATAATATATATATATATATATATATATTATAATCAATGTTCGCAATTCATTCATTTAAAACAATATATGTACATTATTGTTTGAAACCAATTGTTTCTTTGGTAGGATAAGCGTATAAATATGATAATAGACAAACAAGTGAAGACATATACTAAGATGAGCTATGTATGTTTAATTAGTTATAAATACAAAAAAAAAACAGTAAGTAGGTAATTATTACACGTACGTTTTATTTTTGTCTGCTTATTAGAACTATTACTTATTTGTCCAGTCATATACATCGATTGTGGTTTGCTAAAACCCTTCAAGTCACAAAATGAAAACTTTACAGGAGACGATAAAAGCGAATATTTACAAATTCGTAAAACCAATTAAAAATCTTGAAATTTATATGAAAGTGGTTATTCGTTTTTCAAAATTGTGTTCAAAATTTAATTTTTAATTACGAAAGAGTTGGGGATTAAGTAATTTATCTTTTCGAAATATATATATTTTTTTAAATTAAGCATATATCTAGCTTTTAGACGACTTTTCAACATGAAACCACTGAAAAATAAAATTCCCAAAATATGGCTTGAAGGGTTTTAAACAGTCGGTATTTTATCTTACTACTAAGAAACAATTCGTATTGAAAAATGTTGACATATTTTTTTTAGTAGTAGTTTGTTAATTTCAAAGTTTGTTATTTTCATAATATATTAAAATGTTAAATGTTCTTAAAACGTTGCAATCAGTGTGAAATGTATTATCAATGTGAAATTGATAATATATAAAGAGGGGTGACTGGATTAAGAAATACGGCGCCACAACGAAACATGATAAAAATAATAAGTTTGGTGGGGTTCGGTTTAGTTAGGTTAGTTTGTTTTTTGTCAGTAATTTTCCTTCACTTCTCTTCAATGTTCTGTTTATTCACTTTTTTGTCCAACTTATCGGGCAAAAATTTGTTCATTATTCCAGGCTGCAAAGTTGCCCTCTCAGCCTCTCCTCAAACTCCGGTCCTACCTGCAAAAGCTTTTTGTCATACAGCGGCGGTGATGTCTAGCGACTTCACTAGTTTTGCTAAATTATGTA
The DNA here is from genome assembly GCA_929108145.2 of Limnephilus rhombicus. Taxonomy (NCBI): domain Eukaryota; kingdom Metazoa; phylum Arthropoda; class Insecta; order Trichoptera; family Limnephilidae; genus Limnephilus; species Limnephilus rhombicus. The sequence continues at coordinate 26,712,501 of OV815274.1, forward strand.
CAAACGTCTCGTCCCCCGGGAGCTGTTCCCTTCAGGCAGACTTGCTGCCACTAACGTCGAGGCTTTACCGCAAATTTGTTATTCATCCCTGCATTATGACGGTCTCTATCAGCTACCGCATAACGCAAAGATACACTTGTTTGTCAATAGTTGATGAATTTATTATGCTCAGTCATAGTTCAGTGTTCAGAAGATCAATCGTGAAAAACAGATTTTTTTTTATTCCAGTAAAAAGAAAATTACATATTCACTTATTTAACTAGAAATAATTAAACACATTAAACTAAACTAAATATAACAATACAGCGCTTTTCTATGTCATTTTTGTTTATCAAGAATAAACATTAATAAAAAAAATTTAAATGTACCCAGCTTATTTTCTTTTTTAATGTCGTTTGAGATGCAATAATATAATTTGCCCCCTTCGTAACCAATGGATTGTTTACCATAGTTAGTGTGGATGGTGTTTAAATGTATGTTATCGTGTTTTCGTGTAAAGTGTTTGTGTACTTGGGACGTTCTAATGAATTCTGTGTTTGTATGTACGAGTTTATTGTTTATTTTGTAAATAAGGAGACACGCATTGTATTCATACAATTTTCTTAATGTGAATAGTTTTGTTTCCATATATAATGTTTTATATATATAAAAAAATTTTACATACAAAATGCAATGTGAAATTAAGTACAAAATATTGTATTTCTTAGTCCTCCTCACTAGGGGGTCCTGTGCCGAGGCGAACTAAAGTTATTTAAATATAGTTCATTTGTCTTCTATGTCGTTTTTAGCGTCTTCGCTAGGGTTTTCTCATTGACCTCTTTAAGCCATATTTTTATTCTTGATTTGTATTCAATTGGATTTTTTATTAGTTTTATGTCTTGGGGAAGGATGTTATGGAGTTTTGTTGCAAAGTATGTATAGTTTCTTTGTCCAAATGTGGTTTTATAACTTGGAATATTTTTTATATCATTTTTATTCGATCTAGTGTTATGCATACACGGTCTAGTAGAGGATTTATTATTTTTGAAGAGCTTCAATAATATATTTTTGGCATATATTTGTCGTATATTTGGTACGTCAAAGTGATTGAAAATTTCAATTGAAGGCGTTCTAATTGGTACTTTCAATATGGTCTTTATGATTCCTTTTTGAATCGTATTCAGGCTGTGTAGGTACGTATTTGCAGCAGATCCCCATCCTATGATTCCATATTCAATTCGAGAATGACATGTTTATTGTTTTTATAATACATAGATTACTTAATAGTTCTAAAAGCTTGATACGTGAACTCGCGAAATGTTGTAAAAATTGTGTTGTTTAAAAAAATTTTAACGATTCATCAAATATTTTAAATTTATTTTCATATTCTGTGTAAGTTCTGTTATTATATCATTACAGGCCACTTGCTTTGTAAAACTTCACAGAACGTGAAAATTAACGTCAAATATTTGATGAATTGTTAATTTTTTTTTAAACAACCCATCCTAAACCTAAAACATCTCCTTACCAAATTTTAAAGATATCCCACTTTTTCGCTCGCGACGTTACGAACAAATCTAAAATTTTATGTTTTATTTAAAAATTGTTATTATCCTCGATTTTACAATTGATAAAACCCATTTTTATATTCTTCTCTACTATACAACGTAATACATATATTTTTTATTCTTCTGTTCTATTTTTTATTCGCATTTTGTGAACATATCGAAAACGGATTTATTTAGTGTTTCTTTACATGGCAGGTATTACAGTTTATAATTCAATTTTTAACCTCAATAGGACAAGCCTGTGTTGCGGTTAACAATTCTACAAAGTAACGAAAATAACACTAGATAATGTAGGTATTGAAAGAACAATATAATATTGTTACATTAATATTTCTCACAGATAATGGATACCCACTAAGCTGAAGGATTGACGACCTTACTATTGGATATAATTTTAGATTTTCACGGCCAAAAGTATTTTTGTTATTTATTTTTGGGGAGTTATGCCGTGTTGCGCTACCTCCTTCTTTAGCCAACGTTTCGGACAGCGTTATAGTATCCATCATCATTTCACAAGGTGGAGGTAGCGCAACACGGCATAACACCCCAAAAATAAATAACAAAAAAGACCTGACTGTTATTTATATTATTCTATAAATATATTTTTCTTATCCTGGTTATTGCTCTGTAAAATGTTAATTGTTAAATGTTCGTTGTTACATTTTCATCGTTAAATGTTCATTGATAAATTTTCAATGATAAATTTGCATAATTAAATGTTCATTGTTATATTTTCATGTGTAATTGTTCATCATTAAATGTTCATTGTTTAATTTTAATCGTTAAATGTTCATCGTTAAATTTTGATCTTTTAAATGTTCATTGTCAAACGTTCATTGTTAAAAGTTGAAATGTTCATCATCAAAATAAACAAAAAAAAAATTAATTTAAAAAATTAATCATAATATTTAACAAAATTTTTGACAATCTTCAGCAATAATCTTCAAATAAATAATTAGACCAGCGATCAAGAATGGTATTCCACTTAAAGCATTTAGATTGGGCTGTCCATAAATCTCAAAAACTGGAGACTGGAGAGTGGAGAGTGAGGATCCATCGAGCTTTAAGGCATTCGAGAGCCGAGCTTAATGGAAGCCGCCATTATGCTTATTCTTATACCTGCCGCCGCGCTCCGGGGACAATGAAATCGTCGCGGGAAATAATGAGTGATTAGCCCACAATGGCCGGCTTCTGCGCTCCGTATCAGAATCACTCAAATGCCCTCTTACTTCTCTTTTATCCGGCCCCAGAAGAATGGTGGCTCTGGCGGTGACAGCCCGGGGATATGCCCTTCTGTCTTCAGGCGGAATTAAATTGAATTATAGTTGAAATCAAAGGAAGATGAATTGCCGAGGCGCACCTACAGGGCTGATTTTAAAACTATTGTCTGGTGATTGCCAATCTATGGCGGGAAACGCTAATGCGTTGGAAATGGAAAGTTATCTCAGATGTGAATCGATTGCAAGGAGGGAGACTACCCGAGAAAAAGTTTCCTCGTTTGTTTTGTTTTTCTTTTATATTAACAGCCTTACTAACAAAAAACCACAGCACGCCAGATAACCCGTGTTATTGCAGCAACATGAATAAAACAAAAATACACTAAAACACGATAACATTACTAATAAGATTTGGTCTTAAAACGTATTGTAAATCCGGCAACAATGCATATTTAAGTACTAAATTGTTTGTTTTCCTTCATAACCGCTAGGTGGCACGGCGGCGCGGCGCCTGCACATTCGTTGTTCGCGCTCGAAAAAGACGCTGGAAGCGCGAAATGATTTCTGTGTTTGCGAAATGATTTTTGTGTGTGCAATATTACTTATGTGATGGTTAATTTCTATTAATATGAATAATTTACTCTTATATTTATATCATTGATATATTTACCGTGTTTTTTGTGGTTTTTCGTAAGTCAAGTTATAAAACAATAATCGTACTTTGAAAATTGAAGTGTCAAAAACTATTTTATATGATACATGAGAATTCAAATTTACATTTAAAGGTTTTATTTTACGATAATTTTATGAAAGTGGTGTTTTTTTTAAATAATAATATCTAATACATGTGTGCCTAAATGCATCAAAGAAATTAACGTCTTTAGAGATGCAAGAAATCTGATATAAAAGACGGTATAATTTTTAGGATAGTTTTTTAGCAATAAAAAAAACTTTTGAAATTTTTTATTATTTTTTTATTGTATGCACGAGGAAAAGGTGAGGTGATAGTTTCCTTCCAAATTTATTACATAAAAGGACGGTGTTTTTGAAATTTTGTTTTTGTTTTTAATTTCTCTACATTTTAGTCAAAAAAATTTTGGTAAGAAATTTTTTTCCATTTATTTCCGAGTTTGAATCTTAAAATATGTCAGTTTTTGAAAACTAAACTGTATTTCAAATATACAAATCTAAAATTTAATTTTATCTAGTTTTCATAAATGGTATTTGTTTCTACGACACCTTCAAAAATAAGAAATATATAGAACATTCAAAATACTATGGAAAAATTACAAATATCGTTCGGACATCAATGGTTAAAACAGAGATAAACTACCCTCTCAGGCCGTGTAAACCATGTGTATTTCTTTCAATGAACAAATTTTTAATTAGTAATGTTTTCACATCCGCGGCCGTTTGTCAATTGAATAAAATTTTCACTGGGTTTTTTAGTAAGGCTGAAAGTGTTTAGGGAGCTGAATTTTATAACAGATAAGCAAACAACTTATTTCGTGAGGTCATATCAAATTACTTAAAATAATTGTCTGCTGGTTACAGGTACGACTCGTGACATTTCAGCGAGCTAGAGTAGTAAGATTAAAAAATTCGACTTTCTAGATGGCGTAGGTGAATTCATCATATTATATTCAAATGTTTAATTTTTTGTAAGAATATTTTTCAGTTAGAACTGAAAGAATCCTAAAAATCTTTATGCAAGAAAATTTGATTTTAAAAAAATGTATATTTTCATCTACAACATTAATAACAGTGATGATCAACCGTTTTAGCCAGAGGGCAAATTTATCCATTTTCTAACAAATCGTGGGCCGCAGGAGGTAAGGTACTCGTACCTTCAGATAAACTTGGTCAAATTTACGGTCGATGGTATCGCAAGCCTATTAATGTTATCTAAAAAGGTCATTTTAAATTCATTACTTATAAAATGTAAAACATCTTTAAGTAAAGAATCCAAGGCCTAACAAATAAATGCGGTCGATTTTTATCTTTCTGAAACATAAAAAATACCTACTTGCAATTTTGGGTAACTTTTGATCGTCGTTAGGTAAACAAAATTTCGTCCAGAAAACTTGATATTTTATAAAATTACTTAAATAGATCCCAACAAAAAAGCTCTGCGAGACGAAGGTCAAATTTTTCCACACTTAGAGGATATTACCATGGAAATCAGAAACATGTCATTTTTAAATCTGATTTTAGATGTATTGACCATTTTCCACAAAAAATTATAAATGGATTTCGAAAGACTGTTCTTTTATCTAGCTTTCGCATGTTTTAAATTTTGAGAAAAAATGTTTATTTTTAGTATAATAAGGTTATACCATAGGTGGTTGGCAGATTTGTTAAATTTTCAAAAAAGATTTTGTATTATACTACACCCATTTCAAATCATATTATCATGCAGTAAAATAAACCAATATATTATCTGGGTATCGCATGTTTTAGAATTTTAATTTTAGGTTAAATAAAATCATTGAAAAATATACACGTACATGTGTTTCTTGACGAAAATTGGTCTGTTTGTGTATTTATTTGCGCACTTACAAACTAATATATTTCAGATTTTTTTTAACATTCTTATTTAACTTAGACATTATTGAAAAATGATAAATACTTATAATCAAAAAATAAATTACAAAAAGTATATTATTTTAATAGCTTTATCATCACGCCTTTCAGCACTTTTGGGTGTAGGTATAAATTAAATCAAATTTGGAACGAAATAAAATAAATATTGAGTTATAATTTTAAAAAGCTGGTACGGAGAATAATAAATCTTTCTCATTGTAACCGCCCTGTATGATCGTAAGAACAACTTTCGACGAAATGTGGATTTTCGGCCGCTGGCTGGTTAAACGCTCTTAAGGTCGAGCCACAAAATTTTGTCTTTTTAGGAATGTGTCAGAATAATCTTATTATTTTGAGCGGCTCGGCTGGGCTGATTCAACACTTTTGAAGAAAGGCTTTTTTTAAGAAATTTTCCGCTAAACTCTTTGGAAAAACAGAATAGAAACCTTTAAATATTCTTTACCGCAATTTTCGATATTTTATTTAGCCAAGTGGCAGGTACCTACGAAAAAGCTTGCGGGCCACAAGAAATGGGCCCGTGGGCCGCAGGTTGCTGCTCATCACTGATCTAGAATGTTGATTTTTTTAATCTTACCACACTAGCTCGCTTAAAGTTCACCAGCCGCCTACTGCTTGAAAAAATGAGGAAAATGCAAAAGGCGTAAAATTATACACAATTATGAAAATCAAGGAAAAAAATGTATATCCTTACCACACATATATTTTCGAAAACAAAATATAAAATTACATTTTTTTACATTAGCTCCACACAAGAGGCCCTGAGGAAAATAATTTCTATGTCCTATGTCGTCTTGGGGGATTCTGTGTGGAGGGTCTTGTTAAGGAAGGGAAGAATAGGAAGTTCTGGGAAGGAAAAAGGTATGAGAGGTGGGTAGGAATCTAGGGGTTAGAAAATAACCCAAAACTACAATTAAAAATTAATCATTTTACATATTAGCTCCACACCACACAGGGGGGTCTGAGGAAAATAATATCCCTCTGGGCCTATGTCATCTTTGGTGATTCTGTGTGGAGGGTTTTTTTAGGAAAAGAAGGATTCTAAGATCTCGGAAAGAAAAGGGTGTAAGGGTTAGGTATTGGCGGTTAGTGTGTCCACGAGTGACGGACGTATGGGTCCATCCCTCCAACTGCGGTGCAAGGCGATGGGTCGAGAGAGTCTGGCTGGAAAGGTCAAAAGGCCTCTCTCACCCAGTCTCTCTCGATCCGGCCCGCCACGCAGCAGGTGGACAGACGCATCCGCCGCCAAGACCTGGACCTCACCCCTCACCCATAATTGACTAACCCCACCCCTCAAATCTCACCCCGTGAACCCGGGCACCCCTGCTAAGTCACCAATAGATTTTAAAAAGATTTTTTTTTTTTAAGACGAGAGAGTATTAATAAGAATTGAAAATTTGGTTCCATGGAAACTAAAAAATAGCCCACAACCACAACCAAAAGTAACCCTTTTAACCTAGTTTTTTTCATCTCTTTTAATGTCTTTTCAAAGGAGTGATGAATTTTTTGAGTTATCCGGTCACCGAAATTTTATGTTGTTTGGAATGAAATTAATCTTTTTGCTTTTTCGTTGATCTAAATACTCATAATCCCAACTTTCCTCCACGCGTATATTTGCGTTGTTTACACTTTTGCACAGAATATACAAAAAAAATTGAAAGAAATGGAATGAAAATGAATTTATTGTTAGGTTGATACCGCCTAACCTATTGATACATATTTGTGATATTATATTTATAAATGTAATCTTCCATTACTAACCACTTTCCTGACTAATTCAAGCGTATTTATCGAAATCATACGCACGACGCACGACCAGTTAATTTCTTCGCATAATCCACATTGCGACAAGCTCGCCCCGGAACAATGGCTGGCGAGATCGGTCCCTTCAGCTGACAATACCCGTGGAGGAGCGAGGGAAGACAAATGACGTTCGTGACGTCACTTCCGTCCCGGCGTCAACCCTTCATTGTTGACGCCTGGACATTCAAATGCGGTCGGTAAATTAATTTACAATACACATTGCTATCCGACTCCGGGTACCGACAAGGTGGAGAAATAGTTATTTCGATGATCAAGACCTGTTTTCCATTTGAATTTTTTCAATCAAGAATGTTTGTTAAATAATCACCGTATCTCTATATTAGCCACCATATATAGTATAACTTCTGAAAGAATGAGAGCTTTTTTAAAATTTTACATCCAATTTTCTGTTTGAATTTAGAATTCCAGTGGAACGTGGAAGCGGAAGCGATGTGGAGGTAATTTTCGCTTTTGCTGGAGGTTGATCTAAGCTCTAAGCCATGGAATGAAAGTACCTACCTCTACTTGCATGTGGTATTATTATTTACTAGTGGTTAGGTACTACCCAGTTTCTTCACTTCCCAGATTACAACACACCTTTTCAGAAAAATTGCAATGAACAAAGAAAATGGCGTCTTAGCTTTTTTTTTCCTTGTTGATGGATGTATCAAAATTCAATAGAAAAAACTAGCCAAATATTTGATTGGGTAATAATCCATTTGAGCAATGACATCAGCAATGTCAATTTGAACGACTTAAGAATATATTTGGACCCAGTGTACTACTGACTTTCTTCATATTCCTGAAATTTTAGATACGTGCATAAAATAAAATGTTGCAATTAATTATCAATTGTAATGAACACTTAGCGTAATACCCAGAGTCAGGCCGGTTTACTGTGTACGGTGTTCTGTGTACTGTGTGCTCAGTGCCCTGTGCTGGGATCTGGGATCCCCCACACAGAGAACACGAACACTGAACACCCGCACTCACACAATACAAAGCAACATCGGGATCCGCCACATCACAAGTAGGACATTAAATAACAATAATGGACGGTTTGTCTAAGGAGGACGTGTCCATCCTAAGCCATATCTTCTGCTGTTGATGTGTGAACAAAGGACTACTCCGGTGGAAGTTGTCTTTTGATATCATTGTCCTCGCGACGGACTTGATTAATTATTTCCAGCCTCTATTTACACTTCCTTGTATAGAATTTTCATGACATTTCTTGACAGCAGCCTGTTTTTGTGCTGCCCGCTTTCGGCCCATTGTGAGTTGATGTAAGGTTGTTATAATTAATTGTACGTCTGAATATATCTTGTTTAGATGTGGGAAAAACAAACGTCCCATTGTCTAATTCATCGTCAAATTTCAACGCGTTCAAGAGATATTAAATAAATTCGCACATATCCACTGAGATCATCAACTAGGTTAATAGAGTTGTTGAACTGTTCTCCGAAGCGGTAAAAACTTTCGAAACCGAGAGCTCTGGCGTATTCATTTTTACTGTTTTTTCTGCGCGATATTTCTCGGTCAGCGGATCTGTTTTTAGATCGCATCGTCACTTTTATCATGAACTACGGAGTCTTAAAATATATAAGAAGAGGCGCCCTTATTTTCCCACTTTCATTAAGAAAAAAAACATCCTTGAAACGGCCATTAAAATCAATAAATATCTTCAGTCAGTTTACATAATTCAAAGAGCTTTTCATATGATCTCATTTTGCCATGCAGATTAGTGCAATATTACTTCTCTACAACGTTGTATTTAAGACATCAAACAGCAGGTTAGGATTTTATATCGCAATTTTTAACAAATTTGAGACAAAAAATTAATAGTTGAAACAATAATCATGTCGCCATGAATTTAAAATTATCTACATCTTTTCTCATTACTTATCATCACGTCATCAGCGTAGTTGAAAACAAGTAATCTCTTCATTCATACGTTTCATGCATGCATTTTATCTCAGATCATCATAAATAGGTTTCCTTCCCCCTCGTATTATCTGTTTACCAAATCATCACATCCCCTCGCCCTCCCATTCTTGGGTATCCTTCCCACCCCTTGTAAATCACAAATAAGGGGTCGCCCCGTTACTCAATTATAATTAGTATTAAGTAAGAACCTTCGGGTCCGTTGTATACGTCGGTTTGTCATAGAAGTCACGATCTAAAAGACATCTGACAAGTCTTTGTAGTGCAACCGTGTTAGGAAATTTACCGAAAGCGATGAACTTATCTCAGTTAGATCGTGCTGATGGTTTACTTACAATGAATCAAGCTATCATGAAGAGGAGGAAATCATTATCAAATATTTGAGTATTTTATTACAAACATAGGTTAATTGAGAAGCCTGGTAAGAAACGCTTTAATTGTTTTATGTTCACTACTTATATAATATGCATTTAAGCCAAATTGAACAAAGTGCTCTATTCTAATATTGTTAATGAAGTGTGGTACATTTATTTCAGGAGCTACGTGAATCCATTTCTAAAAAAATGCTCAACAACACGGGTTAACTCTTGATTTTCCAGTTTGACATATTTTTAGTTTAATTATTTAACAAAACATGTCTAGTCAAATAAATACATAAACTTTGAAGTTGAAAATCTATGTACCAATATTTATTCCAAAAATATTCCTAAACATTTACCTATTTTTGTAAACTTATGAAACTGCTGTATTTTTGTTTGTTTCGACTTGTGTGCATTTATCTAATTTTATTTTTATTATTTCTTTATCTGTTCAAAAATCGTCTGTCATGATTAATTGTACAACCAAACACGTAAAAGCCCTCTGGGAGTTTTGAATTTGAAATTGGACGTAATGAAATGTATGTCTGATTTTTCTTGTTCAATGAAATTGTTTTCGGGCGACAGCTTTAATATCCGTCATGATTTTTGGAACTTAAAAATATCCACGTAATAATCAAAAAGAAGACAAGATGCCAGAATTTTTTTAACATATTCACAGTCGGGTAGTTAAAGAATAATGTTTTATTGGTACTTTATTACATATTTTATTTTTTTATTCATGAAAAGGCGAAAGATGGAAAGGGCAAAAATACATTTAAGTGGAAAATGTTTTGTTTATTATTATTATTTATTTAAGCATCTAAATTCGCCTAAACAATAGTATTCAATGAAGAAGATACGTTTACAACTTTTTTTTCAGAACAAATCGTATTATCAGATCAGAGAGACTTTTGTCATTTAGACTTTTTTACACTTTTTTTCCGTTCCTTCATTAAAATCTTTTCAAAATTCATATTTCCTTGATTAAAATCATCAGAAGTCCGGAACACATTCAGCGAAACGTCTCTGAATTATTTCTCACGAACGTGCTCTCGCAGCTCTGCGAAAAAAAAACCAAAGTATGTAGGTGGATTCGTTGATTTAATTAAAATCTAGCGCCTTTGTTCCTCCAAGTACGAAACACTTACAGGCATAGAAATTATATAAAGCTCGCGAGCTAACAGGAGTTTTTGTTTATAAGGCTCCGGAGGGCGATTGCGAGTGGCGGCAACTCCGTGAATCTGCGAAACAGCTTTACCCCGAGGACAAATAACGACACTTGCCAGTTTGGACGATGTAACCCGTAAATTAATTTGCATGCGCTCTCCGTATTCCGAGACAGTGTTCTTATTTTTTTCATCGCCTCGTATTAAGTTTTGTCACGCCCCCCTCCACTCGCGAGAGGAATCATTTCCACGAAATCCTACTGCCTTTTGTCGTGTTCAATGGAGGCAACACCATTTCTGATTACTTATACCGAATTGCCTGAAAACTGGGTTCGCGCTGCTTTAAATAGCTTTCTGTGTAAAACAGAATTAGCTGTACACAAAATAGAATTAAATATATTTTGTGGTTACATAAAAACACAGAGTAAAATACAGCAAAATTTTACGGCTGGTTGTTTCATTGGCGGCATACGTATCGCTAACGTGGTGATTAGAATCAATAGAAATTTTGCCGAAATCTCCCATTTTCACCCCGTTATTTATGTAAATGAGTCTGGCAGGCTATGATATCCCTCGATCAAATAAGTGAATGATCACAATCAAATGACTGAAGACGTGATGTAAGACTTATGGCTTGATGTGAAACTGAAGACGTGATGTGTAGATCCGGCTCGAAGGACCAAGATGTACGAGACAAGTGGAGACGTTCTTACACATATTGTATTCGATGAGAAGCTGGACACAACGTGTCACGCCAAGTTTTAATCTTCATCACGCTACCAGACATCAGAGAAACGCAGAAAGTTTTTTATTGGACAGATGAAAATACTTTTTTATGTAAATGGTTACACGTATGGACTACGGACCAATATAAAAGTTCACAGCAGAGTTTCACGTATGAATTAATTACTTACAATAATACCTGCGCTAAATTTCCGATTTCAAGCGGTGCAGGACCAAGCCTACCTCCGGCGTCAAATCCCCTGCAAAAAGTAATTGCCGCCGCGATTCCGCCGGCGACTTAAGCGTCCCTCACAAAGCGACAAAACACAATGCGCCAAACTTGCATCGCACTAATCTTCCCCACTAACACGGCGAATCTAAACAGGGCCATTAAAGTACACCTTAACTATTCTACTTGCAAGTTGGGAAACTGAATAGCCGCGTTGAGCCCCGAGCCGCTGCGCGTCGCACCGCGGCGTAGTCATGCCGGATCCGTACGGCGCACAACGGTCCAAGGCCGGTAATGGAAAAAATATATTATTTTTTTGTAATTTCGTTACTTAACTACGTGACTGGTGTACGTCCAATTCACTGTGGCTATTCTGGGCTGCAACGCTGATGCTTGCAGGGTGATTTTTGTCCTGATGATAGCCCACCTCCGAAAGGAGAGGTCAGCAGAAGAAACAGTATTTTCAAAATTATTGAACGTGTCCGCAATGAATAATAACAATAATAATGTTTGGATCATTTCTATAGCGTCCTTTTCGCAAGAAAATCGCTCAAAAGGCGCTTAAAAACTTCATTTAGACATTTAACCTGTCACTCAGACTTACAACTTCGATTTGATATTGATTTGACTGTAAGATTGATAACTAGTTACTTACAACTAACACTTATGTATAACTAGTGATTTATAACTACGCTTATTTTATGACCGAGTACGTATTTACACAATACTGCTTTACTCTTATTATGACTTATAACCATCTGAAAACCAGGTATTTACGACTAACATGCTTTCTTACATTAACATTTATTATGGTTTATTATTAATTATTATTGCTTTTGTTATTAGAAAACGATAAAATTTGGTTAAAGAAATGTTCACCTAGGTTTCTTTCATGTCTCAAATCTCAATAATTAGTTTACTGTTAATTTATTCAAATTCCTTTTTCATTTTCCTACCGTCCGCTTACAGTAAAACTTTGCTAAAAAGGACCTTAATGATTGAGTATTTTAATTGCAATTACAATCACTACATTCTTTTACACGTGTTAGATGAAATAAAAAAGCAATGATTGAATTATGTGAAAAATTCACTTTTTTATTTTTTGATGTTACAGCTATAAACCAACAAAATTTATAAAAATTAACAAACACTTAAACTACTTCTTGGAACAACAATTGGTCAATAATCAAGTCTTATATAATTAAGTATTTCAATTTTAATTGCGTTTACACTCACAACATTCTGAAGACTACATAAATTTAACATTTATTGAGATCTTTTAATTGCAGTAAGTAATGTATTATTACCTAATTAATAACAAGTAATTAATTATCAGTCTCAACAAATGCTGCCGGGTGACACACGAGCCACGAACTCATCGAAAGTCAGCGGAACGACGCGCGATAATTCACGAATGCAGAGTTTCGGTACGACCGAAGGTTCGGCAGATTATCTACCGAAACCGAAACTGATGCCGAAACTAGATTTTTTTACCGAAACTTGCCGAAACCGAACCTTCTGTCGGTCACTAAAATTTATTATACAGGGTGTTAAGGGACGTACTTGACTTACTTTAACCAGTGATTCCTGACATTATTTGGAGTAAAAAATTTAAATGAAATTTTGGTCTCCGGTGACTTTTTTTGACGACTTTTTTTTTCAAATTTTTTTTCTTCAAAAGCAAACAAAAAAATAATTCTTCATCATGTCGTCACTGGTCACTCAGCCGGGTGTCTGACGAACCCCTTAGCCCGCCTCCAACTGTTCAACAACTACCATTTTTTTATGTTTTTGTAGAAAAAAAAAAAAAAAAACATCAAAAATGTCACCGGAGACGAAAATTTCATTTACATTTTTTACTCCAAATAATGTCAGGAATCACTGGTTAAAGTAAGTCAAATACGTCCCTTAACACCCTGTATAGATGGACTTTAAAACAAATATATATTTTTTATTATTATTGTAGAAAGCAATGACTTTGTGGTTTGACATATTTAATAAAATAAAATACTTTTTGTATAAAACCACGAAATTTATTAATTTGTGAACCAACCGGTTTCGCTTATCTTAAGCCTCTTCAGGGTACAAATTATTAATTATTAATTTGTACCCTGAAGAGGCTTAAGATGAGGCATAAATTAATAAATTTCGTGGTTTTATACAAAAAAGTATTCTATTTTATAAAATATATTTTTTAATCTATGCTTATTCACTGTAACGTACTGCTATCCGTTGTAACATAACACGTAATATGAATAAATTAATTTAATTTAAAACCATTTTTAACGGGTTTTCATATTTTTTAACAAAAGTTTGCCCTTGAATTCAATACATTATAGAGCACAGTGCGGCGCGCCGACCGCGTGCCAAAGACTAGTGGATCAAGCGGAGGAGCAGAACAAATGCAGCGGGACCAAATGTTTAAGGTTCCAATTCATTTAAACTTATTTGCATTGTCTTGTCGAACGAAAGTTTTGAATCTCTTAGTTACAACTGCATAACTTGGGGTTGCGGTTACACGGAGTTAATAATCTAGGATTGATTCCTTGACCATTTTCAAAAAAACATTCATTCAGCTAAGCTTATGGTAGGCGAAATCAAATTCTTGAGCATGTCTTCTGTTTTGGCTAAAGCTTATTTCATTCGTGAAAAGACGAAAGGCGAAAAATTGCCATGTCAAAGGAGAAACCTACAGTACCTAGGTTTAATTGGATGGTTGTACTGCATAAGATGATGTTATCTCTTATGTAAAAAATTGGAGGTCTTCACTCAGGAGAATTTCTTTGGGTAGACTGGTTTTTTATAAATGAAGCACTTTTTGGTTTTAACTTTAAGTTCTTGATTTTTTATTGTTATGATTTGAATATTTACAAACTGACGACAATAACTTTCCCCACCCAACGTACAAGGGTTCAGTAGTATTTTAAATTCTTAGTGCAAGTTTTCGAAAAGAAGTAAGTTAATTTTACCGATGCAAGCCTTTTTATAAAGGTTTCGTTTATCTATATTTACCTTGTTTGTTGTGTGAGAAAGGGACAAAAATAAAATGATTCTATCGACATCTAACGAACAAATCAGACAACTCTTGGATCGCAATCCAACCTTTGATGGTAACTCAACTCCATAATTGGTTTGAGTCCTGGGTTTAAATCTAAACATCTTATATCTATAGCATTTTGAATAAGACAGAAAACTTAACGAGCGTTTATTTTTTTCTTTATTCCTTGATATCTTTGCACATCTACATGAGTCATTTTGATATCAAGCAACTATAATTCTACCATAGTATTCACGTATAAAAAGATGCTTTTATAATTACCGTGACGGCATAAAAAAGCAATAAACATTTGTTCCTTAATTAACTTAACACGAGCTGCAGTTTTTTCAAAAGACGAGATACACAATGTACATAGGTCTGTTTCCTCCAAAGAAAAAAAGTCATCATTTTCTTGCATATTATATCACACACCGCACCGTGACGTCTCTGTAGACCCTACAATACTCTTGCCGTGATGATAATTTTGAAAGTATGGAATATAGTTACAACGGCAATATTGCAGTGTGAATGAATTCCATAAATTCAAAAACGTCAAATTTCAATGCGCTGATGATTTTGATTTTGTTCTTAAACATAATATTAATAATGCTCATCTTTTGTCTCACCGTTATTTAACGTGTAAGAAAAAGCTGCAGCATTATAACGATAAGGAACGTATGTGTTTTGCCTTTTTCCCGTCACGGTACGATAAACGTGAATCGTCACCGTAATTATAAAAGCATCTAATAGATACAAATTTAAATAATAAGTAAGCCGTTGTCAGTACTACACTTTTTAAGAAAGTTAAATTATTCAAACCATCGCCATTTAAAATTGAGCAACATTTTTTATCAAAACAGTTCAAAAAGATCTGTGTGTGATTTTTAAATGAAGCTTAAGAACTTTAACTTTTTTCCACTTGTTTATTAATTGAATAGAGATAAATCATTTCAGTCCCAAAAAATGTTACAAAATAACCAACATTTTAAATCTTAAAACTTTTACGAATATTTTTAATTTAACCAGCTAACTAATTTAATGGCTAATAAAAAATATAATTGTGCCAGATGTAGGGTCACAACCATTACAGACAGTATCACACCTCGCAGTGCGCAATACGCCCTCACCTGCCTAACTCAGCAAGGCAAGATGTAACGATAATGCCTGCATTAACATTAACCCTGGCCCGGAGAACAAAAGCCAACACGGCCGTCATTAGAAACAAGCATTGTCTTACATTTTTAATTTCTTAGTTTGCATGCACCTGCTTTAATGTCCTTTATTGCTTCCCCGCTGGCCGTAAGGAGGGTGGATTTAAAAATTGCATTTGGTTTTTCTGCAGGGTTAGGTTTTTAAACGTCGCACCGTAACTGCACGTAATGTCTTACAACATACTATTAGAGAGAATCAAGAATGTGGGATTTATCAGTGAATTTTTTTGTTCTTTTACGACGGCTGTAAAGTCATTGGTCGTAATGTACTTTAAACTCAATATCGACAATAATTGACACACTAATTGTATTTTATAACGCAAAGAAATATTTATTTTAACGATTTATATTTTATATCTTCTAACTAATCCGTTTGTCTGAAGCAAGAAAAAATCTAAAATCTAGTATATTCTAAGAACGATTTTTCAAAATTTCAACATTGGTCAATCTTAATTTTATAATAATTTTTTTTTCAACAAAATATCGAATTTCAAGGGTAAATTCCCTAAATTAGGTGCAAAATCGACATTCGACTGAATTAATGACCTACAAAAAGGTCTTGACTTGTAATTTAATACTTTTTCATACACTATTTTTTGGTGTATTCGGGAATGTTCATTTTAACTTCAAATTTACGAGCGGATGCAAAGATCCAAACCATTTTAAGCAACGATTTTAAGGACGGATTGTTTCAAAAAAATTGACGGATTCATCAAATATTTGAAGTTAATGTTCACGTTCTGTGGAAGTTCCATTCAAGTTCTATGATTATTTCAGTTTTAAGAAGCAACTGGCCTATAATTACCTATATAATAATAGAACTTGAATAGAACTTACACTGAACGTGAAAATTAACTTTAAATATTTGATGAATTCGTCAATTTTTTTTAAACAACCCGTCCTAAGTATTTTTTCTTGAAATTGTCTTCAAAATGTGCTGAGGGCAACACGTGCGACAAAATTAAAACGACTTTAGCCAATCTTGAAAATATCCTTGGACCTGCTTGCTTCTTAAAGCTAAAATATTATAAGCATTGTTTTTCTTTTTTCACTTAACTAATTCGCTTTTATGTGTTGGTTTACATCAACATATTGTGATTTAACTAGTATAAATGATACTTGCTTCGCATGGTACCTAAGTACCGTAAAGCGTTTTTAACGCCCAAGTATCGTTTCTGGTTCTATCGAGGATACGCACAGAGATAAGCACATCAAAGACAGGATCAAACAACAAAGTAATCAATTTACTCAAAACATTATAACACCTAACCAAACATAACCCAACCCAAACATTAGAAAAAATAATAAAAAACAACTTTGTTTCGGAATAGAAAATAGTACCACAATATTATTTATACCATTGGCGTGTGGTCCATAGAAAAATAAACCTACCTGTTTATCATATTTATAACTGCAACTAATCTTTAATACGTGTACGATAATTCCGCCGTGGGTCGTCCCACAGTGCCCTTCTTGACAATATCAAGGAGGATACGGTGTTTCTACTTATGTCGACAGAATAGCACTTAATCCCAAATATGGGAACACCTCAGCACAGGTTTGCCTAGTGAAGTGTTCGCAAAACACTATGACTAACCTATTTACTTACAGTGTTTACGAAACCTATTTACATTTTTTTCTTATTACTATATGTAATAATATATAAACCAATGTAATAATTTGTAAAGTGTATGTTCAAGTATAGAAATAAATAAATAAAAAAATAAAGAAAAGATAAAGCTTAAATCTTACGTAGGTATATAAAATGAGCTAACGACCATCTGTTTTCATAAATAAAAAGCTTTCATATCTCTCCGTGCTGAAATATGAAGTTTTTCAATCCTAGCAAATTGTACCATCAATCTACTCCAGTATTCATATTTTCACCTATGAAGCCCCACTAGCGATTCCCCGGCGGCATCTGTTCCGTTCGTCAAGTTGTCCGTGAATGGGTGTTTAGTCGCCGCATTAAGTATTCATGGGCAGGCGGCGAGCGGGTGAGAGCGGGTGAGAGCGGGTGAGAGCGGGTGAGAGCGGGTGGGAGCGGGAGGTAGCGGCGCCGGAGCACCCTTAATGTAGCGCCGAACTTTTCTTCTAAATATTAACAGCCCCCGCCCGCCGCTGGCTGTTAAACACGGGCGTTAACACGCGGCCTGATAATGGGGAGTGTGGATAATTCATGTTAAACAAGTGTTTTGGGATGTTTTTATTGACTGCTTTCTTGAATGTGACATGCGTAAGTAAGTACCTACTCTTTTTTTATTAAACTGATTTACAAAACTTTTTTTTGTACGAGAAAGTATCATATAAACTGCTTAAATCCAAAAACTATTTGCCCTAGGAATAAGAGATTAGATGTTTAAATGGTTTACTCGCTATTAACTAAATCGTAAACTGTTCGTTAAAATAAAATCTTGGATGTCGAAAGATTTCTGAGCTACTAGTGGCCTACCGCAAGGTAGTCACCTTGGCCTGGTTTTGTTCTTCATTTTCATCAATGATATAACCAATTGTTTCAACGATGTTGAGGTATTGCTCTTTGTTGATGACATCAGGCTATACAAAAAAATAATGATATATATCATTGCCATATACTACAGTCAAATAGTGAGTTGAAAAGGATAAGGGTAAACTTAAAACTATTAATAAACTGCTCGATAATGGATGGCACTAATTTAAATATTTCTAGAAAAAACGCTTTTTGCAAGTTACCTTTCAAAAATTGCCAAACAAATAATTCAATAGTTTTGAATGTATGAAAATTCAATTCGTTAAAGAAATTCATAATAGCAAAAGATGATTGAATCACCGATACAATGGTGTGTGTGTGTATGCTTTTCTGGAAAAAATTGAGTTTTTATATGGAAAAAACTATTTATTCATATGTGTACATGTGCAAACAAATAGTTCAACTTAATACTTTAAAAATAATTAATTTAACGCCATCTACGAACGAGCAGTTTATGAATAATTTAAAGTTTACCTTTAAACGTTTTAAACCACTCTATTAATTTCAATCGACAAGTTTTGAGTGATCATTCTTTGACAAAACAAAAAAAAATAGTCAATGAATAAAAAATATATTAAATACAACAAAAAACGATTGATTAAAAAAATAATAATTTGCCTTTCTCTGTACAAGAGACGTTTCATGAAAGCTCTCTTAGCCGATAAAGGTGCGTTCAGACGGCAATAAAGCACCACAGTTCACTAGCCACTAGTCCAACTGCAGTCGGTTATATCCACTGTAGCTGAGAGCCGTCCCGGGATACCCACGCAAGTTAATTGATTCACTCTGAACGCAGTGGGCCACACGTCATTCCGTGTCCGAGGTAAAGTTATGGCCCATGCAAACATGACCGAATGATAGGAGTGTTTACCTATGAGCCGGGGGAGTCGTGGTAAAACGTGCTGAATTCACCGCGAGAATACCACAGAAATCATTTGTGACCGTTATTCAAGAATATAAATATTTTTTTCGAAATTCGTACTATTTTGTCAAAAAAACACCATCAAACCTGATCATTCCAGAAGTTGTTAAATTCGAAGGGTAACTTAATTTTTTTATGCGTGGTTCATAAATTTATTGATGATTCTCTTCATTTTTCTGTGCTTTCTTCACGGTCCTAATTTAAAATCGACTGGGCCATTAAAACATTCCTCCAATATCAACACCTTTTTTACTATAAAATTTCAAACACAATATTTGAATTTTGTCCAAAGCCAACATTGTCCAGCACATCCAAAGAAATAAAGTGAAACCAGGCAGAGATCGAATCCACCTCATCATGCAGCGTTCGAAAAGAATGTACGTCCTAACTTGTTTCTTTTTACATTGCTGGGCGACAATGACCATTCTTCTATAATTGACGGGACCTTTACAATATAATATATTTATAACTTACTAGCTTTTTCGCGGCTTCGCTCGCATGATGTAAGGGGGATTCCCACTCCGCCTCCTCCACCAATTTACCTCCGCCGTTACACGCACTATTCTTTGACTCTACATGGAATATAATCCACGATGGCTCGGTCCCGGTGATCTAAGACACTCCTAGTTTGGTATCTTGACAACAATAGCTGGGTTAGGTATCTACTTTACCAACCGATGATTAGGGGTCGTCCATTAATCACGTGAGGCTCGAAAGGGGGGGGGGGTTCGGAAATATCACGGGGGGGGGGGGTGTAATGAGATATCACGTGTATTTATTTTTCGTGATAAAATTCTGAAAATTTCAAAATACTTTGTACTAAAAAAAAATACCCGTGATTTTGGGGGGGGGGCGTTAGTCTAAAACCTCACCACATATCACCACGGGGGGGGGGGGGGGTTAAAAAGCATCACGTGATAAATGAACAATGAGCTAAAAAACATCACGTGATTAATGGACGACCCCTTAGCTACTAGAATACACAACATATGGCGCTAGCGCCGAACCATTTTCTATACAATATTATGTTTATTACGAATTTTATTTCAAAGAGGATGGTTTTGGCAGGTTATTGATTTTAACACTTTTTTTTTTATTCACAAGTTTGAATCACGATATTTTTATGCATCTAATTGAAAAACTGATTTGTTTTATTATTCAATTATCGTTAAAATCTGATCTTTATCCTACAAACACCTTACCCGCGACGATTACCATCTCCACGTAAATCCATCTACCCTCCACAATCCACAAAGGCAGCAGGAGCAGCCCCGTACATCAAGTCCCGCAGCAGTCCCACGGAAGCCGGAGGAATGATTACCACTAGGTGGCGGGTAGCGGGTAGCGGTGCCTGTTGGATGGGCGGCCGCTTAGCGCTGATGGACGGTTACAAAATACACGTGTCTGATGAGGCCGAGACCTGACTGCTTCGATACAGTCAATCATTGTCATCAGAGTCGAACTGCCCCGGTGAATGAATGAATTCCGTGGGCCGATATACTTGTTTTACAAAAGAAAAAACATATTTTATGTCTTCTTAATCACTGAGTGTCACTCTCACACCGTAAAATTATGAGGGTGATTCATTATGAAAATCCTGGAAACATTAAGTAAATTTCATTATTTTCAAAATAAAATCATTTTGTTTATTTTTTAATACTGAAAGGATGTCGACATTGCCTACCCTTATTTTAAGGTGTCTTGGTAAATCAACAAAAAATAGAAATAATCTTTTTTTACATCAGCTCCATTTGGAGGCCCTGAGAAAAAATAATTCCCTCTGGGCCTGTGTCATTTTTTGAAATGCTAAGTGGAGGGTCTTTTTAGGAATGGAGAAATAAGAGGACGTTATGGGAAGGAAAAGGTATGTGTGAAAAGGAATCTGTAGATAAATTTATCTAGGTGTGACAGACGTATGAATCCATCCCTCCCAGAGTCTCCCTCAATCAGTTTCCCCCGATACAGCCTGCCACGCAGTTGGTGGGCAGACGCATCAGCCGCCAAGATCCGTACAAACCTGACCCCATGAACCCGGGCATCCCTGATAAGTCACCGCACTTAGGGTGGCCTATGACAGAGGGGTTGATTATGCAATAAATGGATCCCGGGACAGTGGTACCCGCCTCCCAAATCGATCTATTAGATTAATGGATTCGTTTCATTTGTAGAAGATTTGTAATTTGAAAAAGAAAATAATTTAGAAGTATTTTATTTATTTTTATTTTTATTTATTAGCATTATAAACAGTCTGTACAAATTCATAAATGACAGTGATAATAATATGTATGTCATAGACGAATAAAATAACGACAAATTGAAATTTAGAACCATATTACAAAAATACTCAATACCTGGGTATCTAGCATGGTCGATCGATATAGGTTTTATCGAAAATGTCGGTAACTTGTCATCGCTCCTGAGCACGACTGCAGGCCGCTAACGAACAAACAACAGTTCACAGCGACTAAAGGTTCCTAATTTATTGGAAGTGAACTGTTGTTTGTTCGTTAGCGGCCTGCAGTCGTGCTCAGGAGCGATGAAAAGTTACCGACATTTTCGATAAAACCTATATCGAACGACCGTGCTAGATACCCTGATATAAACAATTCTGATAAAGTGTGTCTTCTTACTTAAATTTACAAAAAGTAATTAAATGAAATTTTTCAAGGGTTCACATTTAAATTTTGAAGGATATCAATAATATATTTCAGGAAGTGATTTTATTTGAATTTGAACTGCTAAAAGTAGGAGAGAAAATGTGGTGATACTAAAAATAAAAAAGAGGAATACAGAAATCAATGAAATATTAAGTTATTAGTTAAACATGTGGCATTCAATATTGTTATTTTTTTATGCATGCTGTGAATTTATCAAGGTTTGTATTAAACACATCGATATTTGGGCATAATCTGTTAAATGTGCTACAGCTTCTTCTTACAAATACATTTTCAAGATAATTTGTCTTGCTCTTAGGGATATAAAAGGTGTCTGGAGATCGAGTAACTCTTAATGGACATCTGAAATGAATATTTTGTAGTAAGTACGGGCTATCAATGAAGTTATGAATAATTTTATAGAGCATTAATAGGTCTCTGATACGGGGACATAGTTTTAATCATTTCGCACGCGATAAGAGACATATTTCATAAACTTTTTCTGAACTCTTTCTATATTTGCTTTATATGTAGAACAATGAGGATTCCACACTGTAGAAGCATACTCCAGGTGGCTTCTAACATAGGATATGTAGAGAGTCTTAAATGTTTGTGGATTTTTGAAATCTGAACTTACTCTAAGAATAAATCCCAACATTTTCAAACGACGTGATATGCTCGACGTGAGATTGAAAAAGAAGCTTACTATCTAATAGAACTCCAAGATCTCTTATTACATTTACTCTGTTTAAAATATTGTTCTTAGAAATGTAGGGATATAATATTGTGTGTTTTTTTCTAGAATAAGATATAACACTACATTTATCTGTATGTATGAATTGATCCACAAAAGGCAGTCCACAATAATTTCCAAGACAGCATTTTATCTCCAATCCGCTCCTGTTGATGTAAAACATTTAGTGTTATTGAGACGAATGAGAATTCACAACACACGTGAACATTAATTCCTCCTATTCTTCCTCATGTACCCTTAATAATTGAAAACAACACCTGCAAGTCCTGATCCAGGAAAAATATCTTGAGCTGTACCTTAATTA
The DNA here is from genome assembly GCA_929108145.2 of Limnephilus rhombicus. Classification (NCBI taxonomy): domain Eukaryota; kingdom Metazoa; phylum Arthropoda; class Insecta; order Trichoptera; family Limnephilidae; genus Limnephilus; species Limnephilus rhombicus. Next base: position 26,735,478 of record OV815274.1, read on the forward strand.
GCATTTGACATTTAAACAGCATATACAATCAAAATCATCCCCTTAATTAGCGTATTTATCCGGTTATCGTATCCAAAAAAACAAAAAAAGGTTTGTATTATAGTCTCGTACACTCACATTTAAATTATTTGATTGAAATCTGGGGAAACGCATGTGAAAAATACATAAATGAATTACAGGTATACAGAACATTTCTCTTCAAGCCCAGAACATCCACAAAAAAAATATATATGGAATCAAAACTATTAACATTAAAATACAATACATGTCTCCTTATATTCAAAGTAAACAATAAACTCGTACATACAAACACAGAATTCATTAAAACGACTCAAGTGCACAAACACTTTACACGATAACATACATTTAAAGACCATCCACACTAAATATGGTAAACAATCCATTGGTTACGAAGGGAGCAACTTATATAAAAAAAAATTTATTAAGTATAAAATTAAGTATAAAATATTGTATTTCTTAGTCCTCCTCACTAGGGGGTCCTGTGCCGAGGCGGAGTAAAGTTATTTAAATATAGTTCATTTGTCTTCTATGTCGTTTTTAGCGTCTTCGCTGGGGTTTTCTCATTGACCTCTTTAAGCCATATTTTTATTATTGATTTGTATTCAATTGGATTTTTTATTAGTTTTATGTCTTGGGGAAGGATGTTATGGAGTTTTGTTGCAAAGTAGGTATGTATAGTTTCTTTGTCCAAATGTGGTTTTATAACTTGGAATATTTTTGCCTCCAAATTGCCCCCCAAACCTGGGTAAATTTAAAAAAATATATAATATTAGGTCCTTACATATGAAATTGGCGTTTTGTATGGGAGGAATATAAAGTCGATTTTTTTTTAAATAATATATTTATTTAATCAAAGTATGTACCATTGCTATCTATGCACTTTTGCCATCTCATAGGTAGTTCATCGATCTTTTTACTAAAAAAACCATTCGGACGGGAATCAATAAAATCTTTGAAGGTGTTTTGGACTGCCCCATCGGAGTTGAATTTTTCCCTTGCAATAAGTTATCCAAATTTCGAAAAAAATGGTCATCTGTTGGGGCAAGGTCCGGAGAGTACGGTGGATGTCTTAGACATTCTTATTGAAGCTCCTCTAATTTGGTAGCCTTCTGTTGTTCAGTGTGTGGTCTAGCAGTCAACGCGCGTTTGTTGATTTGCTTCACTCAATTCGTGAGGTACCCACCTTTCAAGCTTTTTCACCTTCCCAATTTGCTTCAAGTGGATTAAAACAGTTTTATCACTAATACCGCAGCCTGCAGCTAACTCGGACGTGGTTTGCGATGGATCCGCTTCCACAATAGCCTTCAATTCTTCATTATCAACTTTGGTCTCCGGCCGTCCACGGGGCTTATTCTGCAGGTCGAAATTTCCAGAACGAAAACGTTGGAACCAAAAACGCACTGTGTTTTCTTTTGCGGCACCGTCGCCATACACATCAATAATCCTTCGAGCCGTTTCTGCAGCACTTGTGCCACGGTGGAACTCGTACTCGTAAATAACGTGATATTTCAAGTTTTCCATTTTGTAAACTAAGTGACGCAAAGAATAAAAACAATTGAGGAAAAAACAAATGAATTATAATTTTCGAAACACAAATACATGAGTAAATACCTGTATAAATTTGAATTTGGAATTCCTAACCAAAGAGAAGATATTTGAGATCAAACTTACCAGTATGGCAAAACGCCAATTTCATATGTAAAGACCTAATATTTATTCTTGAAAACCAAAATAATGAAATAGAATAGCGCTGAATTGAAATCTTTATTTAATTAAATGAAGACGATATTAGCGAAACTCAATCGAAAATCTGGAGACAGAAAAAGATATTGGCTCCACTGGGACACGAAACCAGGACCCTTTGCTTACATGGCAAGTGCTCTATCAAATGAGCTACGGAACCTATCCAATTCGGTCACTTTTAACTGTATCATACTTCGACTAAGAACTACCAACATTGTCTTCATTTTCTTAAAGTAAATTTAATTATTTTCAAAATAAAATTATTTTTTAATCCTGAAAGGATGTCGACATCCTACCCTCATTTTAATGTGTCTTGGTAAATCAACAAAAAATAGAAATAATCTTTTTTTACATCAGCTCCATGTAGGAGGCCCTGAGAAAAAATAATTCCCTCTGGGCCTGTGTCATTTTTTGAAATGCTAAGTGGAGGGTCTTTTTAGGAATGGAGAAATAAGAGGACGTTATGGGAAGGAAAAAGTATGTGTGAAAAGGAATCTGTAGATTAATTTATCTAGGAGTGACAGACGTATGAATCCATCCCTCCCAGAGTCTCCCTCAATCAGTTTCCCCCGATACAGCCTGCCACGCAGTTGGTGGGCAGACGCATCCGCCGCCAAGATCCGTACAAACCTGACCCCATGAACCCGGGCACCCCTAATAAGTCACCGCACTTAGGGTGGCCTATGACAGAGGGGTTGATTATGCAATAAATGGATCCCGGGACAGTGGTACCCGCCTCCCAAATCGATCTATTAGATTAATGGATTCGTTTCATTTGTAGAAGATTTGTAATTTGAAAAAGAAAATAATTTAGAAGTATTTTATTTATTTTTATTTTTATTTATTAGCATTATAAACAGTCTGTACAAATTCATAAATGACAGTGATAATAATATGTATGTCATAGACGAATAAAATAACGACAAATTGAAATTTAGAACCATATTACAAAAATACTCAATACCTGGGTATCTAGCATGGTCGATCGATATAGGTTTTATCGAAAATGTCGGTAACTTGTCATCGCTCCTGAGCACGACTGCAGGCCGCTAACGAACAAACAACAGTTCACAGCGACTAAAGGTTCCTAATTTATTGGAAGTGAACAGTTATTTGTTCGTTAGCGGGCTGCAGTCGTGCTCAGGAGCGATGAAAAGTTACCGACATTTTCGATAAAACCTATATCGAACGACCGTGCTAGGTACCCTGATATAAACAATTCTGATAAAGTGTGTCTTCTTACTTAAATTTACAAAAAGTAATTAAATGAAATTTTTCAAGGGTTCACATTTAAATTTTGAAGGATATCAATAATATATTTCAGGAAGTGATTTTATTTGAATTTGAACTGCTAAAAGTAGGAGAGAAAATGTGGTGATACTAAAAATAAAAAAGAGGAATACAGAAATCAATGAAATATTAAGTTATTAGTTAAACATGTGGCATTCAATATTGTTATTTTTTTATGCATGCTGTGAATTTATCAAGGTTTGTATTAAACACATCGATATTTGGGCATAATCTGTTAAATGTGCTACAGCTTCTTCTTACAAATACATTTTCAAGATAATTTGTCTTGCTCTTAGGGATATAAAAGGTGTCTGGAGATCGAGTAACTCTTAATGGACATCTGAAATGAATATTTTGTAGTAAGTACGGGCTATCAATGAAGTTATGAATAATTTTATAGAGCATTAATAGGTCTCTGATACGGGGACATAGTTTTAATCATTTCGCACGCGATAAGAGACATATTTCATAAACTTTTTCTGAACTCTTTCTATATTTGCTTTATATGTAGAACAATGAGGATTCCACACTGTAGAAGCATACTCCAGGTGGCTTCTAACATAGGATATGTAGAGAGTCTTAAATGTTTGTGGATTTTTGAAATCTGAACTTACTCTAAGAATAAATCCCAACATTTTCAAAGCCTTCGACGTGATATGCTCGACGTGAGATTGAAAAAGAAGCTTACTATCTAATAGAACTCCAAGATCTCTTATTACATTTACTCTGTTTAAAATATTGTTCTTAGAAATGTAGGGATATAATATTGTGTGTTTTTTTCTAGAATAAGATATAACACTACATTTATCTGTATGTATGAATTGATCCACAAAAGGCAGTCCACAATAATTTCCAAGACAGCATTTTATCTCCAATCCGCTCCTGTTGATGTAAAACATTTAGTGTTATTGAGACGAATGAGAATTCACAACACACGTGAACATTAATTCCTCCTATTCTTCCTCATGTACCCTTAATAATTGAAAACAACACCTGCAAGTCCTGATCCAGGAAAAATATCTTGAGCTGTACCTTAATTAGCATTTGACATTTAAACAGCATATACAATCAAAATCATCCCCTTAATTAGCGTATTTATCCGGTTATCGTATCCAAAAAAACAAAAAAAGGTTTGTATTATAGTCTCGTACACTCACATTTAAATTATTTGATTGAAATCTGGGGAAACGCATGTGAAAAATACATAAATGAATTACAGGTATACAGAACATTTCTCTTCAAGCCCAGAACATCCACAAAAAAAATATATATGGAATCAAAACTATTAACATTAAAATACAATACATGTCTCCTTATATTCAAAGTAAACAATAAACTCGTACATACAAACACAGAATTCATTAAAACGACTCAAGTGCACAAACACTTTACACGATAACATACATTTAAAGACCATCCACACTAAATATGGTAAACAATCCATTGGTTACGAAGGGAGCAACTTATATAAAAAAAAATTTATTAAGTATAAAATTAAGTATAAAATATTGTATTTCTTAGTCCTCCTCACTAGGGGGTCCTGTGCCGAGGCGGAGTAAAGTTATTTAAATATAGTTCATTTGTCTTCTATGTCGTTTTTAGCGTCTTCGCTGGGGTTTTCTCATTGACCTCTTTAAGCCATATTTTTATTATTGATTTGTATTCAATTGGATTTTTTATTAGTTTTATGTCTTGGGGAAGGATGTTATGGAGTTTTGTTGCAAAGTAGGTATGTATAGTTTCTTTGTCCAAATGTGGTTTTATAACTTGGAATATTTTTGCCTCCAAATTGCCCCCCAAACCTGGGTAAATTTAAAAAAATATATAATATTAGGTCCTTACATATGAAATTGGCGTTTTGTATGGGAGGAATATAAAGTCGATTTTTTTTTAAATAATATATTTATTTAATCAAAGTATGTACCATTGCTATCTATGCACTTTTGCCATCTCATAGGTAGTTCATCGATCTTTTTACTAAAAAAACCATTCGGACGGGAATCAATAAAATCTTTGAAGGTGTTTTGGACTGCCCCATCGGAGTTGAATTTTTCCCTTGCAATAAGTTATCCAAATTTCGAAAAAAATGGTCATCTGTTGGGGCAAGGTCCGGAGAGTACGGTGGATGTCTTAGACATTCTTATTGAAGCTCCTCTAATTTGGTAGCCTTCTGTTGTTCAGTGTGTGGTCTAGCAGTCAACGCGCGTTTGTTGATTTGCTTCACTCAATTCGTGAGGTACCCACCTTTCAAGCTTTTTCACCTTCCCAATTTGCTTCAAGTGGATTAAAACAGTTTTATCACTAATACCGCAGCCTGCAGCTAACTCGGACGTGGTTTGCGATGGATCCGCTTCCACAATAGCCTTCAATTCTTCATTATCAACTTTGGTCTCCGGCCGTCCACGGGGCTTATTCTGCAGGTCGAAATTTCCAGAACGAAAACGTTGGAACCAAAAACGCACTGTGTTTTCTTTTGCGGCACCGTCGCCATACACATCAATAATCCTTCGAGCCGTTTCTGCAGCACTTGTGCCACGGTGGAACTCGTACTCGTAAATAACGTGATATTTCAAGTTTTCCATTTTGTAAACTAAGTGACGCAAAGAATAAAAACAATTGAGGAAAAAACAAATGAATTATAATTTTCGAAACACAAATACATGAGTAAATACCTGTATAAATTTGAATTTGGAATTCCTAACCAAAGAGAAGATATTTGAGATCAAACTTACCAGTATGGCAAAACGCCAATTTCATATGTAAAGACCTAATATTTATTCTTGAAAACCAAAATAATGAAATAGAATAGCGCTGAATTGAAATCTTTATTTAATTAAATGAAGACGATATTAGCGAAACTCAATCGAAAATCTGGAGACAGAAAAAGATATTGGCTCCACTGGGACACGAAACCAGGACCCTTTGCTTACATGGCAAGTGCTCTATCAAATGAGCTACGGAACCTATCCAATTCGGTCACTTTTAACTGTATCATACTTCGACTAAGAACTACCAACATTGTCTTCATTTTCTTAAAGTAAATTTAATTATTTTCAAAATAAAATTATTTTTTAATCCTGAAAGGATGTCGACATCCTACCCTCATTTTAATGTGTCTTGGTAAATCAACAAAAAATAGAAATAATCTTTTTTTACATCAGCTCCATGTAGGAGGCCCTGAGAAAAAATAATTCCCTCTGGGCCTGTGTCATTTTTTGAAATGCTAAGTGGAGGGTCTTTTTAGGAATGGAGAAATAAGAGGACGTTATGGGAAGGAAAAAGTATGTGTGAAAAGGAATCTGTAGATTAATTTATCTAGGAGTGACAGACGTATGAATCCATCCCTCCCAGAGTCTCCCTCAATCAGTTTCCCCCGATACAGCCTGCCACGCAGTTGGTGGGCAGACGCATCCGCCGCCAAGATCCGTACAAACCTGACCCCATGAACCCGGGCACCCCTAATAAGTCACCGCACTTAGGGTGGCCTATGACAGAGGGGTTGATTATGCAATAAATGGATCCCGGGACAGTGGTACCCGCCTCCCAAATCGATCTATTAGATTAATGGATTCGTTTCATTTGTAGAAGATTTGTAATTTGAAAAAGAAAATAATTTAGAAGTATTTTATTTATTTTTATTTTTATTTATTAGCATTATAAACAGTCTGTACAAATTCATAAATGACAGTGATAATAATATGTATGTCATAGACGAATAAAATAACGACAAATTGAAATTTAGAACCATATTACAAAAATACTCAATACCTGGGTATCTAGCATGGTCGATCGATATAGGTTTTATCGAAAATGTCGGTAACTTGTCATCGCTCCTGAGCACGACTGCAGGCCGCTAACGAACAAACAACAGTTCACAGCGACTAAAGGTTCCTAATTTATTGGAAGTGAACAGTTATTTGTTCGTTAGCGGGCTGCAGTCGTGCTCAGGAGCGATGAAAAGTTACCGACATTTTCGATAAAACCTATATCGAACGACCGTGCTAGGTACCCTGATATAAACAATTCTGATAAAGTGTGTCTTCTTACTTAAATTTACAAAAAGTAATTAAATGAAATTTTTCAAGGGTTCACATTTAAATTTTGAAGGATATCAATAATATATTTCAGGAAGTGATTTTATTTGAATTTGAACTGCTAAAAGTAGGAGAGAAAATGTGGTGATACTAAAAATAAAAAAGAGGAATACAGAAATCAATGAAATATTAAGTTATTAGTTAAACATGTGGCATTCAATATTGTTATTTTTTTATGCATGCTGTGAATTTATCAAGGTTTGTATTAAACACATCGATATTTGGGCATAATCTGTTAAATGTGCTACAGCTTCTTCTTACAAATACATTTTCAAGATAATTTGTCTTGCTCTTAGGGATATAAAAGGTGTCTGGAGATCGAGTAACTCTTAATGGACATCTGAAATGAATATTTTGTAGTAAGTACGGGCTATCAATGAAGTTATGAATAATTTTATAGAGCATTAATAGGTCTCTGATACGGGGACATAGTTTTAATCATTTCGCACGCGATAAGAGACATATTTCATAAACTTTTTCTGAACTCTTTCTATATTTGCTTTATATGTAGAACAATGAGGATTCCACACTGTAGAAGCATACTCCAGGTGGCTTCTAACATAGGATATGTAGAGAGTCTTAAATGTTTGTGGATTTTTGAAATCTGAACTTACTCTAAGAATAAATCCCAACATTTTCAAAGCCTTCGACGTGATATGCTCGACGTGAGATTGAAAAAGAAGCTTACTATCTAATAGAACTCCAAGATCTCTTATTACATTTACTCTGTTTAAAATATTGTTCTTAGAAATGTAGGGATATAATATTGTGTGTTTTTTTCTAGAATAAGATATAACACTACATTTATCTGTATGTATGAATTGATCCACAAAAGGCAGTCCACAATAATTTCCAAGACAGCATTTTATCTCCAATCCGCTCCTGTTGATGTAAAACATTTAGTGTTATTGAGACGAATGAGAATTCACAACACACGTGAACATTAATTCCTCCTATTCTTCCTCATGTACCCTTAATAATTGAAAACAACACCTGCAAGTCCTGATCCAGGAAAAATATCTTGAGCTGTACCTTAATTAGCATTTGACATTTAAACAGCATATACAATCAAAATCATCCCCTTAATTAGCGTATTTATCCGGTTATCGTATCCAAAAAAACAAAAAAAGGTTTGTATTATAGTCTCGTACACTCACATTTAAATTATTTGATTGAAATCTGGGGAAACGCATGTGAAAAATACATAAATGAATTACAGGTATACAGAACATTTCTCTTCAAGCCCAGAACATCCACAAAAAAAATATATATGGAATCAAAACTATTAACATTAAAATACAATACATGTCTCCTTATATTCAAAGTAAACAATAAACTCGTACATACAAACACAGAATTCATTAAAACGACTCAAGTGCACAAACACTTTACACGATAACATACATTTAAAGACCATCCACACTAAATATGGTAAACAATCCATTGGTTACGAAGGGAGCAACTTATATAAAAAAAAATTTATTAAGTATAAAATTAAGTATAAAATATTGTATTTCTTAGTCCTCCTCACTAGGGGGTCCTGTGCCGAGGCGGAGTAAAGTTATTTAAATATAGTTCATTTGTCTTCTATGTCGTTTTTAGCGTCTTCGCTGGGGTTTTCTCATTGACCTCTTTAAGCCATATTTTTATTATTGATTTGTATTCAATTGGATTTTTTATTAGTTTTATGTCTTGGGGAAGGATGTTATGGAGTTTTGTTGCAAAGTAGGTATGTATAGTTTCTTTGTCCAAATGTGGTTTTATAACTTGGAATATTTTTGCCTCCAAATTGCCCCCCAAACCTGGGTAAATTTAAAAAAATATATAATATTAGGTCCTTACATATGAAATTGGCGTTTTGTATGGGAGGAATATAAAGTCGATTTTTTTTTAAATAATATATTTATTTAATCAAAGTATGTACCATTGCTATCTATGCACTTTTGCCATCTCATAGGTAGTTCATCGATCTTTTTACTAAAAAAACCATTCGGACGGGAATCAATAAAATCTTTGAAGGTGTTTTGGACTGCCCCATCGGAGTTGAATTTTTCCCTTGCAATAAGTTATCCAAATTTCGAAAAAAATGGTCATCTGTTGGGGCAAGGTCCGGAGAGTACGGTGGATGTCTTAGACATTCTTATTGAAGCTCCTCTAATTTGGTAGCCTTCTGTTGTTCAGTGTGTGGTCTAGCAGTCAACGCGCGTTTGTTGATTTGCTTCACTCAATTCGTGAGGTACCCACCTTTCAAGCTTTTTCACCTTCCCAATTTGCTTCAAGTGGATTAAAACAGTTTTATCACTAATACCGCAGCCTGCAGCTAACTCGGACGTGGTTTGCGATGGATCCGCTTCCACAATAGCCTTCAATTCTTCATTATCAACTTTGGTCTCCGGCCGTCCACGGGGCTTATTCTGCAGGTCGAAATTTCCAGAACGAAAACGTTGGAACCAAAAACGCACTGTGTTTTCTTTTGCGGCACCGTCGCCATACACATCAATAATCCTTCGAGCCGTTTCTGCAGCACTTGTGCCACGGTGGAACTCGTACTCGTAAATAACGTGATATTTCAAGTTTTCCATTTTGTAAACTAAGTGACGCAAAGAATAAAAACAATTGAGGAAAAACAAATGAATTATAATTTTCGAAACACAAATACATGAGTAAATACCTGTATAAATTTGAATTTGGAATTCCTAACCAAAGAGAAGATATTTGAGATCAAACTTACCAGTATGGCAAAACGCCAATTTCATATGTAAAGACCTAATATTTATTCTTGAAAACCAAAATAATGAAATAGAATAGCGCTGAATTGAAATCTTTATTTAATTAAATGAAGACGATATTAGCGAAACTCAATCGAAAATCTGGAGACAGAAAAAGATATTGGCTCCACTGGGACACGAAACCAGGACCCTTTGCTTACATGGCAAGTGCTCTATCAAATGAGCTACGGAACCTATCCAATTCGGTCACTTTTAACTGTATCATACTTCGACTAAGAACTACCAACATTGTCTTCATTTTCTTAAAGTAAATTTAATTATTTTCAAAATAAAATTATTTTTTAATCCTGAAAGGATGTCGACATCCTACCCTCATTTTAATGTGTCTTGGTAAATCAACAAAAAATAGAAATAATCTTTTTTTACATCAGCTCCATGTAGGAGGCCCTGAGAAAAAATAATTCCCTCTGGGCCTGTGTCATTTTTTGAAATGCTAAGTGGAGGGTCTTTTTAGGAATGGAGAAATAAGAGGACGTTATGGGAAGGAAAAAGTATGTGTGAAAAGGAATCTGTAGATTAATTTATCTAGGAGTGACAGACGTATGAATCCATCCCTCCCAGAGTCTCCCTCAATCAGTTTCCCCCGATACAGCCTGCCACGCAGTTGGTGGGCAGACGCATCCGCCGCCAAGATCCGTACAAACCTGACCCCATGAACCCGGGCACCCCTAATAAGTCACCGCACTTAGGGTGGCCTATGACAGAGGGGTTGATTATGCAATAAATGGATCCCGGGACAGTGGTACCCGCCTCCCAAATCGATCTATTAGATTAATGGATTCGTTTCATTTGTAGAAGATTTGTAATTTGAAAAAGAAAATAATTTAGAAGTATTTTATTTATTTTTATTTTTATTTATTAGCATTATAAACAGTCTGTACAAATTCATAAATGACAGTGATAATAATATGTATGTCATAGACGAATAAAATAACGACAAATTGAAATTTAGAACCATATTACAAAAATACTCAATACCTGGGTATCTAGCATGGTCGATCGATATAGGTTTTATCGAAAATGTCGGTAACTTGTCATCGCTCCTGAGCACGACTGCAGGCCGCTAACGAACAAACAACAGTTCACAGCGACTAAAGGTTCCTAATTTATTGGAAGTGAACAGTTATTTGTTCGTTAGCGGGCTGCAGTCGTGCTCAGGAGAGATGAAAAGTTACCGACATTTTCGATAAAACCTATATCGAACGACCGTGCTAGGTACCCTGATATAAACAATTCTGATAAAGTGTGTCTTCTTACTTAAATTTACAAAAAGTAATTAAATGAAATTTTTCAAGGGTTCACATTTAAATTTTGAAGGATATCAATAATATATTTCAGGAAGTGATTTTATTTGAATTTGAACTGCTAAAAGTAGGAGAGAAAATGTGGTGATACTAAAAATAAAAAAGAGGAATACAGAAATCAATGAAATATTAAGTTATTAGTTAAACATGTGGCATTCAATATTGTTATTTTTTTATGCATGCTGTGAATTTATCAAGGTTTGTATTAAACACATCGATATTTGGGCATAATCTGTTAAATGTGCTACAGCTTCTTCTTACAAATACATTTTCAAGATAATTTGTCTTGCTCTTAGGGATATAAAAGGTATCTGGAGATCGAGTAACTCTTAATGGACATCTGAAATGAATATTTTGTAGTAAGTACGGGCTATCAATGAAGTTATGAATAATTTTATAGAGCATTAATAGGTCTCTGATACGGGGACATAGTTTTAATCATTTCGCACGCGATAAGAGACATATTTCATAAACTTTTTCTGAACTCTTTCTATATTTGCTTTATATGTAGAACAATGAGGATTCCACACTGTAGAAGCATACTCCAGGTGGCTTCTAACATAGGATATGTAGAGAGTCTTAAATGTTTGTGGATTTTTGAAATCTGAACTTACTCTAAGAATAAATCCCAACATTTTCAAAGCCTTCGACGTGATATGCTCGACGTGAGATTGAAAAAGAAGCTTACTATCTAATAGAACTCCAAGATCTCTTATTACATTTACTCTGTTTAAAATATTGTTCTTAGAAATGTAGGGATATAATATTGTGTGTTTTTTTCTAGAATAAGATATAACACTACATTTATCTGTATGTATGAATTGATCCACAAAAGGCAGTCCACAATAATTTCCAAGACAGCATTTTATCTCCAATCCGCTCCTGTTGATGTAAAACATTTAGTGTTATTGAGACGAATGAGAATTCACAACACACGTGAACATTAATTCCTCCTATTCTTCCTCATGTACCCTTAATAATTGAAAACAACACCTGCAAGTCCTGATCCAGGAAAAATATCTTGAGCTGTACCTTAATTAGCATTTGACATTTAAACAGCATATACAATCAAAATCATCCCCTTAATTAGCGTATTTATCCGGTTATCGTATCCAAAAAAACAAAAAAAGGTTTGTATTATAGTCTCGTACACTCACATTTAAATTATTTGATTGAAATCTGGGGAAACGCATGTGAAAAATACATAAATGAATTACAGGTATACAGAACATTTCTCTTCAAGCCCAGAACATCCACAAAAAAAATATATATGGAATCAAAACTATTAACATTAAAATACAATACATGTCTCCTTATATTCAAAGTAAACAATAAACTCGTACATACAAACACAGAATTCATTAAAACGACTCAAGTGCACAAACACTTTACACGATAACATACATTTAAAGACCATCCACACTAAATATGGTAAACAATCCATTGGTTACGAAGGGAGCAACTTATATAAAAAAAAATTTATTAAGTATAAAATTAAGTATAAAATATTGTATTTCTTAGTCCTCCTCACTAGGGGGTCCTGTGCCGAGGCGGAGTAAAGTTATTTAAATATAGTTCATTTGTCTTCTATGTCGTTTTTAGCGTCTTCGCTGGGGTTTTCTCATTGACCTCTTTAAGCCATATTTTTATTATTGATTTGTATTCAATTGGATTTTTTATTAGTTTTATGTCTTGGGGAAGGATGTTATGGAGTTTTGTTGCAAAGTAGGTATGTATAGTTTCTTTGTCCAAATGTGGTTTTATAACTTGGAATATTTTTGCCTCCAAATTGCCCCCCAAACCTGGGTAAATTTAAAAAAATATATAATATTAGGTCCTTACCATGGAACTAAGATTGAAGGGAAGCGGCAATACTTTCGGAATATTACGGGGATAAGCGAAAAACCTATGTAGCTCGCAAACTTGTAGCCGTCTAGTGGGAGGGGATAGAAACGGGGAATGTGGCTAGCTTGCGGGGGGAAGGCGGCGCTCTGGAGATAAGGGCCGAACTGTGAATGGGAATCATTATTATTTTTATATTTTTTAAACTTTCGTTAATTTTTTTTTAAATTTTGGACATAAAATATAATAGCTTAATTGAAAAATAAGTAATGAAATGAGGAAAGGCTAGTAACAAGGAGACTGGAGACTTATGTGTTGTTTAATTTTTATTGTTCCCTATGCAAGTTATTTTAAGTTACCTTTATCTTCTAGGACGTACTTAACTCATTTTTTGCGAAATCAAGATTTGTGAAGCGCTTGTCGAAATACATCGGCCTCACTTTTTACTTGACAATTGCAAGTGGGTAAAATAACTAGTGTTATGAACTCGCTGTAACTCAAGGCGCCATTCCTTGGTGCTATCATTGCTTAACTCATAAGTTTGAAATAGATTTTAATTTATCATATAAATAGTAACTATGGTTTTTTATACGTATTTTATAAAATCAACAGACTTGCAGTGAAAATTTTTATGCGTTCTATTCTGATGTATACTGGTGCTTGAGTTTTAAGAAAGGAGTGCTCGATATTAATCTTATAAAAGAACTGTATTTACAGTTTTACAATGATAACAAAAAAAAATAAGTGATAGGAACAAACACTGCTTGACTTATTTGCGTGGGAAAATAAATTTTATTTGATTAAATTGTGTTATTTCATAATTAATTTATTTAAAAATAATGTACATATTATATTATACTAGCAGATCCGGCCACACGTTGCTGTGGCTAACGTAAAAAAATTCCACGCCATTACCCAACCTTTATAACCAACGCCATCTGTTAAATTAAATCCACACCGCCCATTTTCCAGCCCATTGCCCGCTGCCCGCTGCCGCTTAACCAGATATATTATATGTTTCAATAAATTTACACAAAACCTTGACAAATTATATATCTAAACCTTTCTCATGAATCACTCTATCTAGTGGTGAAAACCGCATGAAAATCCGTTTGGGTAGTTTTTGAGTTTATCGCGAATAGATAGACAGACAGACGCGTCGAATAACTTTGTTTTATAATATGTAGAGATATACCATATAATATATCACAAGAATCCCAACTGCTTCCGTCTGTAGCATGTACGTTGTGAGGCTGAAGGTAAATGGCGAGGGGAAATAAATGGTGGAGAGAAAGCTGGAGAAGTGCCCGGCTATTCAGATCTAGTCGACAAACACGGCTAAATCAATTTCAAGCAACATTTCAATTCTGAATGGTGGTCTTACCTACGCCAGAGCGATACTGAGAATGTCTTCCACCTGGACCGTGCCGGGAATATATTTTATAATGTTTTTAATTATAAAATGTTGAAAACACAGATCAATCGAATAAAATTTATTTCGGGATTTGAACCCGCGACCTCCGGATTGCTAGTCAAGAGCTTTACCCCTCAGCCACGAGGGCATGTCAATGTGACTTTTACATAACAATACAGTGATTATAAACTTTGAATTAACGTTGTAAACATATGTAAAAGGAGTGGTAAATTAGTAGGAAGAAAATCTAAAAATAACAGTGCAAAAAAGACAAAGTAAAAATTTTTAAAAATGAATAAGCTAAATGATAAAAAACATATACCTATGACATGATTAATAAAAACATAAAAGTTTTTTGGTAATTTTTAATTATTATAATTTAAGTTGACTGATTCGGCCCATTGGCAGTCGGAGTTCACGTGATAACATCGGGCTCATGGCGATGGCGGTTGAAATGAACACGCCGAAAATTACAAAATGCGTATTTAAGCTATGTTTAAACATTTACATGTGAAAGGTAAGACCGTCTTTTTTCTTAAAGGTCTTCATAGAACTATTTTTACACAATTTTACGGCACAGTGGACCAATTTTCTATGTTTTATGAACGTTTTTCTGGGAGCTCTATGTGCGACCGAGGTGTAAAAGCCAATGTCAGCCATCTAAAAACCGTTCGGTAAAATTTTTGAAAAGGCATGCTTTGGGCAGTGGGGCACACTTTACATGCCGTCTCTCTAGTATCCATACTCTTAGGTCCTTACATATGAAATTGGCGTTTTGTATGGGAGGAATATAAAGTCGATTTTTTTTTAAATAATATATTTATTTAATCAAAGTATGTACCATTGCTATCTATGCACTTTTGCCATCTCATAGGTAGTTCATCGATCTTTTTACTAAAAAAACCATTCGGACGGGAATCAATAAAATCTTTGAAGGTGTTTTGGACTGCCCCATCGGAGTTGAATTTTTCCCTTGCAATAAGTTATCCAAATTTCGAAAAAAATGGTCATCTGTTGGGGCAAGGTCCGGAGAGTACGGTGGATGTCTTAGACATTCTTATTGAAGCTCCTCTAATTTGGTAGCCTTCTGTTGTTCAGTGTGTGGTCTAGCAGTCAACGCGCGTTTGTTGATTTGCTTCACTCAATTCGTGAGGTACCCACCTTTCAAGCTTTTTCACCTTCCCAATTTGCTTCAAGTGGATTAAAACAGTTTTATCACTAATACCGCAGCCTGCAGCTAACTCGGACGTGGTTTGCGATGGATCCGCTTCCACAATAGCCTTCAATTCTTCATTATCAACTTTGGTCTCCGGCCGTCCACGGGGCTTATTCTGCAGGTCGAAATTTCCAGAACGAAAACGTTGGAACCAAAAACGCACTGTGTTTTCTTTTGCGGCACCGTCGCCATACACATCAATAATCCTTCGAGCCGTTTCTGCAGCACTTGTGCCACGGTGGAACTCGTACTCGTAAATAACGTGATATTTCAAGTTTTCCATTTTGTAAACTAAGTGACGCAAAGAATAAAAACAATTGAGGAAAAAACAAATGAATTATAATTTTCGAAACACAAATACATGAGTAAATACCTGTATAAATTTGAATTTGGAATTCCTAACCAAAGAGAAGATATTTGAGATCAAACTTACCAGTATGGCAAAACGCCAATTTCATATGTAAAGACCTAATATTTATTCTTGAAAACCAAAATAATGAAATAGAATAGCGCTGAATTGAAATCTTTATTTAATTAAATGAAGACGATATTAGCGAAACTCAATCGAAAATCTGGAGACAGAAAAAGATATTGGCTCCACTGGGACACGAAACCAGGACCCTTTGCTTACATGGCAAGTGCTCTATCAAATGAGCTACGGAACCTATCCAATTCGGTCACTTTTAACTGTATCATACTTCGACTAAGAACTACCAACATTGTCTTCATTTTCTTAAAGTAAATTTAATTATTTTCAAAATAAAATTATTTTTTAATCCTGAAAGGATGTCGACATCCTACCCTCATTTTAATGTGTCTTGGTAAATCAACAAAAAATAGAAATAATCTTTTTTTACATCAGCTCCATGTAGGAGGCCCTGAGAAAAAATAATTCCCTCTGGGCCTGTGTCATTTTTTGAAATGCTAAGTGGAGGGTCTTTTTAGGAATGGAGAAATAAGAGGACGTTATGGGAAGGAAAAAGTATGTGTGAAAAGGAATCTGTAGATTAATTTATCTAGGAGTGACAGACGTATGAATCCATCCCTCCCAGAGTCTCCCTCAATCAGTTTCCCCCGATACAGCCTGCCACGCAGTTGGTGGGCAGACGCATCCGCCGCCAAGATCCGTACAAACCTGACCCCATGAACCCGGGCACCCCTAATAAGTCACCGCACTTAGGGTGGCCTATGACAGAGGGGTTGATTATGCAATAAATGGATCCCGGGACAGTGGTACCCGCCTCCCAAATCGATCTATTAGATTAATGGATTCGTTTCATTTGTAGAAGATTTGTAATTTGAAAAAGAAAATAATTTAGAAGTATTTTATTTATTTTTATTTTTATTTATTAGCATTATAAACAGTCTGTACAAATTCATAAATGACAGTGATAATAATATGTATGTCATAGACGAATAAAATAACGACAAATTGAAATTTAGAACCATATTACAAAAATACTCAATACCTGGGTATCTAGCATGGTCGATCGATATAGGTTTTATCGAAAATGTCGGTAACTTGTCATCGCTCCTGAGCA
Organism: Limnephilus rhombicus; assembly: GCA_929108145.2. Classification (NCBI taxonomy): domain Eukaryota; kingdom Metazoa; phylum Arthropoda; class Insecta; order Trichoptera; family Limnephilidae; genus Limnephilus; species Limnephilus rhombicus. Next base: position 26,752,732 of record OV815274.1, read on the forward strand.
CGACTGCAGGCCGCTAACGAACAAACAACAGTTCACAGCGACTAAAGGTTCCTAATTTATTGGAAGTGAACAGTTATTTGTTCGTTAGCGGGCTGCAGTCGTGCTCAGGAGCGATGAAAAGTTACCGACATTTTCGATAAAACCTATATCGAACGACCGTGCTAGGTACCCTGATATAAACAATTCTGATAAAGTGTGTCTTCTTACTTAAATTTACAAAAAGTAATTAAATGAAATTTTTCAAGGGTTCACATTTAAATTTTGAAGGATATCAATAATATATTTCAGGAAGTGATTTTATTTGAATTTGAACTGCTAAAAGTAGGAGAGAAAATGTGGTGATACTAAAAATAAAAAAGAGGAATACAGAAATCAATGAAATATTAAGTTATTAGTTAAACATGTGGCATTCAATATTGTTATTTTTTTATGCATGCTGTGAATTTATCAAGGTTTGTATTAAACACATCGATATTTGGGCATAATCTGTTAAATGTGCTACAGCTTCTTCTTACAAATACATTTTCAAGATAATTTGTCTTGCTCTTAGGGATATAAAAGGTGTCTGGAGATCGAGTAACTCTTAATGGACATCTGAAATGAATATTTTGTAGTAAGTACGGGCTATCAATGAAGTTATGAATAATTTTATAGAGCATTAATAGGTCTCTGATACGGGGACATAGTTTTAATCATTTCGCACGCGATAAGAGACATATTTCATAAACTTTTTCTGAACTCTTTCTATATTTGCTTTATATGTAGAACAATGAGGATTCCACACTGTAGAAGCATACTCCAGGTGGCTTCTAACATAGGATATGTAGAGAGTCTTAAATGTTTGTGGATTTTTGAAATCTGAACTTACTCTAAGAATAAATCCCAACATTTTCAAAGCCTTCGACGTGATATGCTCGACGTGAGATTGAAAAAGAAGCTTACTATCTAATAGAACTCCAAGATCTCTTATTACATTTACTCTGTTTAAAATATTGTTCTTAGAAATGTAGGGATATAATATTGTGTGTTTTTTTCTAGAATAAGATATAGCACTACATTTATCTGTATGTATGAATTGATCCACAAAAGGCAGTCCACAATAATTTCCAAGACAGCATTTTATCTCCAATCCGCTCCTGTTGATGTAAAACATTTAGTGTTATTGAGACGAATGAGAATTCACAACACACGTGAACATTAATTCCTCCTATTCTTCCTCATGTACCCTTAATAATTGAAAACAACACCTGCAAGTCCTGATCCAGGAAAAATATCTTGAGCTGTACCTTAATTAGCATTTGACATTTAAACAGCATATACAATCAAAATCATCCCCTTAATTAGCGTATTTATCCGGTTATCGTATCCAAAAAAACAAAAAAAGGTTTGTATTATAGTCTCGTACACTCACATTTAAATTATTTGATTGAAATCTGGGGAAACGCATGAAACCTACAATGTACGAACATTAGAACTTCCATACTATTTTTGAAAAGATCTTTCAATGATCAATAAATTATTCCCAAGAGTTGTACCCGAATAGTAATGAAATTCCCTGGTTAAACCGATAAATACATCTTAATCGCTTGTCACTAAAGCCAGACACATTATCCCCCGTAATTTAATCTCCGGTGAGCATCTCAGTAAATCAGCCACGCATCAAGCAGTTAGCGCCGGTTTGTAGTATCAATTAAACCTCGACACGAAGTAGTGCAGTAGTGACAATGGTAGCAGGATGTAACCTAACCTGTAGGATAATATGCTGCCCTGGTAGATCGGTAGCCGAACCTGGTAGTAGGACTGCGCCCCGAGGGAAGGGCCCCCTGAGGGACAATTTACTGCGCACCTGGATCCAAAATTAACGGCGACATGTTTATGACCGCACACATTATGGTCATCTCAGGCTTGCGCTTAACCGTCTCTACGGATGCGGAGTAACAGTAACTGTTACCTGCAGTACTCTCTGTACTCCTGGTAGCGAGTAGCGGGTACCGGCTACCGGCTTCCTGCTACTATATCAACCTGCAGCGGGGACGGTGCATATTGCACAAACGATTAACTACGAGAATACGAGCTTTGTCTTAATTATTATTACGGTATGCACCTGCTAAATTTGTTTTTACGTGCAGTAGTCCCAGTGCGCGAATTTTAAAAGAATTATGCTACTTTGTTTAACCCATATAGAACCATTATGCTATGAATATGTGTGACAACACACTGCAAGATGTTTTTTTATAGATTTTTTGGATTTTTCTCGTCATGAAAGTTTCTTTTGTAAAAAAGATGAAATATCATAAAAATAATCATTTAACAGCTGTTTCTAATGCACTTGGCAAATCTAAAACAAATTAAAATAACGAAATTTTTAATTGATCATTATTTTCTCAGGTCAGGCCTTTGTGAGTTGTCAACTAGCGGTATTAAGAAAAAAAATCCTGGGTTCAATTCCTAGATGCGACCGAATCTTTTTCTAATTTTTCAATATCAAATTTTCGTCTGACAGTCGCAATTTGCATTCAATGATTAAGAAAGAGAAAATTTGTAAAACGTGTTTTACTGCCTAACTAAATTTAAAATAAAAGAATTGTGAAGAGTGCGAGTCTAGATTCTAAATCTAGATGTTGACAAGAGGCGCTCAAAGGCTCCAGGGTGCTCTAGGGCTCCATGGGGGCACTCCTGGCTCTGTAGATACCCAAAGGATTCCCAAATTACCTCAAAGGCGATCTGTTGCTAGCTCAGCATTGAGAAACTCAATATTAATGTTCTTGAAGCGTGCTACATAACAATGTATGTTTATATATTACATTTTCATTTCGTGATATTTGTACCGTGATAGATTTAAGAATTCGTAATTAGAAAATGTATTTTAAAAATTATGTTTGTTTTCATAAGTAAATTAAAAAAACAAGTGCAGTAATCCAGGTCAGTTCAATTTTCTCATATTCAAAAATTGTGTGAAACTTTAGTTGAAAAAGTTTTGTGAAATAATTCAGCTTTTTCAGAAAGATTGCAGAATAATTCCTATAAATAAAATAATGGAGATCAACGGTGGACCGTAATACTTATTTATGGAGAAAGATTCTTTCAAATTAACAATATACTAAGAATTAAATGGAATTGGCTAAATGGACGGTGATATCAGGTAGAATTAGATAAAAAAAAATTTAACATCAATATTGATTAAAAAAAATGTTTACTAAGTATACATATTATATAGATGCCTACGAAAATTATTCGCTTCTTGTACAGACTTTCTCCTTGGTGTAATTACTAATGTATGTATTTCAAAAGCCTCATTTAGAAGAAAACACCCTTGTCAAAATTATTATTACAAAAACGAAAGCTAAAAATATCATTGCGTAGGTACCATTCAAAATTGTTTTATTTACACATGTTTAATATTTGAAACAAGCGGTTTGTGTCAAAACGGGTATGTTCCCCATTACCGGACCCCTCGTTAATTCACTTAATCTCAAACAAAATAAAGGCACAAAACGTCACCAGTCCTTCGTCACATCCTCATTACACCCACCCACCCACGTGCAGGGAACAACCAACGGCAGTGAGCGGTGAGCGGTGAACGGTAAGCGGTGAACGGTGAGTACCGAGCCTAGGCCAGAGGCACAGAACACTAAACACAGTAAACTTGACTGAAGTGAGGTTTAGAGGCAGGTCAACCGATTTAGTAAATAGATTCTTTTTCTTTTACGACACTTTATTTCATTGATTCTGCTTTTCGTCACTTTCAATGTACCTGCCTCTGCATTGCATCTTACAACGGTCTAAAATTAATAAAAGAGTGTGGAATGTATCAGGAGCATCTCCTATCCTTATCCTATATTCCCCTTCCTCTCTCCCTTACCTAAAATTAATTTTAAGAGATGTAAAACTCCACCTCCAAGCAATCTCTACATATTATAAATTAAAATTCTCCGCCGCGTCTGTCTGTCTACCTGTTCGCGATAAACGAAACGGATTTTCATGTGGTTTTCACCAATAGATAAGAGTGATTCGTGAGGAAGGTTTAAGTTTATAATTTGTCAAAGTTTTGTGTAAATTGATTGAAATGTATAATATATAAAGGATAATGTATGTATGTGGTGGACGAGCGGGCTGGCAAGCGGGCGTGTGGATTTGATTTGTATGCAAAGGAAGGTCACTGTCTAAATTTGATTTCGAACACTCTGTGAAAAGCCCGGGCATCGCTGGGGTAATAAATAAATAAAATAGTAGTAAATAAATAAATTTCTTGGGTTTTATTACAATAAGTCGAAGACCAAGTACACCCATATTTTCTTCTGCAGTTAGACAAAATGATTCTAGGATCGAATACAAGTAAATAAACATTATTAAATAATGTTTTTTGATTCTGTTTTATTCAGTCATTATTTCTTCTTACGAAAATAGTGCCCTGCCGAATTATTGTTGTTATTAAGGACTATTAATTATAGTTAATAATACTTAATAATATAACTATTGTTGTTATTAAAAACTATTCAATCTATTATCTGTTACAATTTATGATCCTACCTAATGTTAATATCTGGAATATGTCCAATGGAAGTATAATACAAAATATTATAATAAATTGTTTAGATTATTTGTGTTTCAAGCCCACTGTACTCCACTGTACGGTACCAACACCAACTTACACACGTGCCTAGCCGAGGGCATAAATAAATTAAAACTAGTCTGACACCTAGTAATACAATGAATCCAAAGTTAACCTTTGCGATGTGCGAAGTGACCCTTTTAAACTAGTGACTGGTGACTGCCCTCTGCTCTAAGGGGATGTACCGGAGAGGTGGATTGAATGCAAAGGGGGCTTGACAGGGCACCGAAGGGCAAATTTTCTTTGACTTAATAATAATATTTTAATAATTAACAAAATTCTCGTGTGTTTTCATCACTTTATATAAGGTATTCAAGCCACGGTACAGGTTACACTTCATTTACTTTGTATAAACTGACCAAGTGTACTTTTTTTAAACTGGCCAAGAATCGCCATTTTTTGGGGCAATTTTAAGCAATGAACAGTGATAATGTCAAATAAGACTATGCGCGACGGTTCATACTACTTACTAAGCTTAAGACGAAATGTTTCGTCATTCCAAGAAAGCAACGGTGGGCAACTCAAAATCGTACAACTTCAACACCTTCTTTGAAAAGTCATTAAAAGCGATGAAAAAAAATATATTTTTTTAAATTGGTTACATTAGACTTGATTATAGGCTATTTTTCAAAAAAAAAATCTTAGCTTTTGACGACTTTTCAGAGGGGCAATAAAATTGCATGATTCTGAGTTGCATGGGACCGAAAGCAACAATATTGGATACGACATCACATTATATTTCGTCAAGAAACTAAAACTACATTAAAATGATATTTTTACCATATTGAATTGTATGTCACACTGCGTTTTTTCGTTGCCTATTTATTTATTTATATTCTATCATAGATGCAGTTCACAGATGTTTACAATTTACATACATTATATAATAATACTAGCAGACCCGGCCACACGTTGCTATGTAATATATACTATGTAATGAAGTACCAGTAATTTAAAATATATTAAATGCATATATATTATTAATCAGTAACTTTCAATTGGGAGGCAGGAATGGGTACCGCCTTCTCTGGAATTGAATAACCAACATCTCTGCCATAGGTCACCTCGAGTGGTTCGCTAGGTTTAGTGATTTAGCAGAGGTGCCCAGGTTCATGGGGTGAGGTTTGTCTCGGTCCTGGAGGCGGATGACCAGGACACACTGAACCCCAGATTCCTACCCACCCCTTAAACCCTTCAGAATTCTCCTCTTCTTCCTTTCCTTAAAAAAACCCTCCATACAGCATCCCCAAAGATGACATAGGCCCTGAGGGAAATTATTTTCCTCACGGTCTCCTTTGTGGAGCTCGTGTAAAAAATAAAACTGCACATAAATGGGTTAGTAGAAGCAGTGGCGGACTAAGAGTGAGGGGGCGGAGGGGGCGGCAGGGCCCGGACCCCTGATCCTGGGGAGCCCCAAACGCCTCCATGTTCCTTGAATCAAATTCTAAACAAGACTTTAAGGCACCAGGACACTGTAAAAAAAATTACATTTTCTAAAAGATGCATTTGTTAATAATTCTCTCACCAAATATTGTAAGGAAATTCGTAAAATTGACGGAGATACAGCATCTTATATGAAACCATTTAAAACAGTTTGTAAATATGTTAAATTATCCTTCAGCAAAACTTTGAGCACGTTTTTCTCAAAACTTCGTCTTTGAACCTGGTTGACAACATATTAGAAAAATTATTCATCCGATTTGGATTTTCATTCCATTTACATCCGATTTGGATTTAAATTCCATTTATTTCGATTTTTTTTACAGCGTCCTGGTGCCTTAAAGCCTTCTTTAGGATTTGATCAAGGAAACATGGAGGCCCCCCAGGAACACAGGCCCGTGCGAACTGAAAAAAAACTTGTAAAATTACATCAACTTCTTATATCAGTACAAGGGGGGGCTCATTTAGCTTTGCACCCCATGCCTCTGATGGACTTAGTCCGCCACTGAGTAGAAGTATTATATGAACACCTCACTTGGAGAATTTGTGAGGTGTTCGCATGTTTTAGATAAAATGTTTTTTCTCATCGTAATTGAAAACACAGCATCATTCTAGACAAGGAGGATACTGTGGTTAGGTACATATGGTGCCATTATTATTTATAAGGTTAGTAGCTGTTAAAGAACATCATATTATTGTGTAATCACAATTTTCTTATGAGTGTAGTGAAAAAAAAAAAAGAAAATTATATTAAATAATTTCAACCAAATCAATAATTACCCTAATGTTAAATCTCAAGTGAAATCTAAAAATATATCAAGTGAAGATTTTTATTGCGTGACCTATGTAGATGAAATGATATTTGAGATCTAATTATTTGTTAAGAAATTATAAAAATTGATTATCTTGTAAAGCAGGTAGGTATATTTTTCTATGGACCTCACGCTACTGATGTAAATAATATTGTGGTAATATTTTCTGTCCAGAAAAAAGGTTTTCAAAGCTATAACATGTTTTTTGACAAAACATCCCTCCACATTATATCCCAAGGACAAAATTTATCTCCACAACGCAATTTTTTTTATTTTTGTAAGGTTAGGTTAAGTAAGGTTTTAGTTAGGTTTTTTTTGTGGGGGATGTTTTGTCCGTGGAATATTTTGTCAGGAATATTTTGTCGGGGATATTTTTTCGGGAGATGAAAAGTCGCAGAACCATATAGTTTGATTGATTTACATAAAAACAACGAAATCCTATACAAACCAACAAAAATGGTACACAATACCCGAGTCAAAAATAAAGAACTTCTCCAAACTCCCTTTTCTAAAACCACCTTTGGACAAAAACACTTTAAATACATAGCTTGCAAACTACACAATACACTACCAGCTACGATTAGACAAACTGAATCAATGACCAAATTCAAACAAGATATAAAGAAATGGATTATATATAAGTATTGGAATAAGATATAAGTATTGGACGTCACACTACTGCTAACCTCTGTAAAATAGATTACAGATAGACAGAATTACCATCTCACGTATGTCCTTACCCTTATTAAAGAAATTTAAATAGTAAAATCCTATGTATATAATATAACTAGCTATATAGATTCGATAGGATTTACTACTTTATTCATCTCTTTCTTCACCTGTATAATGCTCTCTTTATGGTATTAACCCTCTGTTTGAATTGTTTAAATCAGTATGTATCTTACGTTAAATATTCTTATGTTATAATTAAATATTCTTATGTATGATACTCATTTATGTACCTCTACGCCCGTCTCAACACAGGTATACCCTATTGAGACAGGCATCGAATAATGTAATGTAAACATACCTTATAAAGATAAATAAATAAATAAATTGCAGAGAGAGTTTCTTAGCCCGTGTGAGGTATGTGTTATCGGTATCTACATTTAGGGTTTTATTTATTATATTTTGTGCGTTACTTCGATTGTTGTTTTATTTTAGGTGGATTTTTACGAACTTTTGGATATTTTATTTTTTTATTTTTTTTTATTTTAAATACATAAACGGCTATACTGCCTTTTATAAATAAACATATAATAGAGTACAAAAGTAAGAAAATAATATCATTACATAATAGTAGTTTTAAACTTTAAAATAAAATACAATTATTTTGTGTATCACAACAAAAAATAACAAAAAAGAACAATGAGAAATATCACATTTCATTTCAACATACAAAATGGACTTATACACACAAACACAACATTTATAAAAACATCACAAGTACACGAACATAATACTAGACAACACAATAAATTGTACACAAATACTGTCAAGACTGAAAGTGGCAAGAGAAGTATTGGTCACGAGGGAGTTCATATATATAATCTCCTTCCAGATAGCCTAAAACGGAAAATAACATAAAAACCTTTAAAAAAAAAACTATTTAAACTCAAAATGTTGGAACAAAATTAAAAATATTATTCTTACTACTATACTATATATATATATATATATATATATATGCTCTGTATTTAAGTTAAGAAAGCGAAATACTATGTTTCTTTTAACTTAATAATAAAAAAATAAAAACATGTCCATATTGCGTATATAAAGTTACATTATGGAAAAATAATTTTTGAGTGCATGTTTATATTGCGCTAATTTTAAGAAATAAATGTCGCCGATGTTAGCATATTCATTTCCCAAAATGTGTAATCGACTGATTGGTGAGTAATAATGTGATAATGTATGTGTGTTATTATAGTAGAACGGTAGTCAGTCTATTGTTAGCGCGACCAGGGCAATGAAATCGTATTAGTTCTATTAAATCAGGGGTATCCAGGACCGAGTGAATTATTTTATATAATATTAATAGATCACAGATTTTTCTGCGATCTGATAAATTTACGAGATTAGTCCAGTTTAATAACAAATTATAGTCCACGGATTCCCTTGGAATACCTAATTTAAAATTAATATACCTAAGGAATCTATGCTGGACTTTTTCAATCGCTTGAATATGGATATTGTAATGTGGAGCCCAAATCGTAGAATTATATTCTAAAATGCTTCTCACTAGCGTTATGTATAAAATGCGAATAGTATCAATGTTACAAAATTGTTTTGTTATTCTAATAATTAATCCTAAAATCTTCATTGCTCTATTAATAATATTATTTATATGGCTAATAAATGTAAGTTTTGAGTTAAAAATAATACCTAGATCATTTATTGTTTCTACTGAGTTTAATATAATTTTGTCAACATTGTATTCATAAATGATCGGTTTCTTTATTTTATAAAATCTTATTATTTGACATTTACTAATGTTAAGTGCCAGTTTATTGCATATACACCAATTAAACAAGTTGTTTAAATTTTTTTGTAAAATTATGCAATCAGAAACATTTTTAATTTTTTTGTATAATTTTAAATCATCAGCAAATAACAGGATATCAACATCGGAAAAAACATCTACAATGTCAAATAAATAAAATAAACAGTATTGGTCCTAAATGGGAGCCCTGTGGCACACCACTAGTGGCAGAAAAGGCAATACAAAAGGCAATAAAAGTAATACAAATGTTCACATTAAGCTTAAAAAATAAATAAGTATAAAGAAGAAGTAATTCCGACTTTCCGTTGGATATTTTTAGGCAAAAGTGTGTTCCTCAGTTTGGAAATTAAACATAATTTTTCCGTTTGCCAAACAGCCGTCAAAACAACGCAGAAATTAAATGTGAATCCAGGTTTTTCTGTACGTGCATAGAATAAACAAGCTAAAATAAACCTTTCCGAAATAATTATTTCACTTGAAGCTGTACGAAATTCAAACTAAACTAGGTCCGTCACTGGGAGCCTCCCAGTCCAATGAAAGGTCGTCGTAATTTCGTAATCGGTTTTGTTTTAATATTCTGTTTGATATTCAGAATAGGGGAAATGTTATTCAGCTTTATGTAATAGATGGTCTCGAACATTTTGTCGGAAGATGTAAACCGCACAGGAGCCGGGGCCCGAGTGCCCGAAGTCGCCTGGGCCGTTCGCAGACACCCACGGACCCGGGCCTGGGTGATTGGGAGGGTGCGGGGAGACCATAGCTTTTAACAGCCTGAGGGGGGCTTAGGTGATTTCGTTATTCTTAATTAAATTTTCACACTCTTAATGTATCCAATATGAAAATAATTAAACTATTAGTTTGAAAGAACAGGTCCAATTTGAAGTAATCGCCTTGTTTATTATCATTTATTATGCTGAAGTTTTATTGGAGCACCAAATTTTATACAGAATGGTAAAATTTTGAATATGAATAAGACATTGTTTTATCATTTTCTGCTAATAAAGATTAAAATTTTCTATAAAATTTAAAAAAATATGTGTATCTCGGATTCGTGAATTTTGATAAATAAAAAATTAAAATTTTATTTGTTTCTCTGGCTAATTATATTCAAGTTGAAATTATAGATAAATTCAGGATTAGAGATTTTTGCTTGTGTAATAGTGTACTGTATCATAGTCAATACAAAATTTTTGAAAAACTTTTCGAGGAGATATAAAAATAAAAACCCAAAACTATCTGCGATGGCAAATCGCGAAAATCGGAAAACATTCTAAGGAGCTCTACAAGAAATTATTTTTAAAAAGCCAATGGTTAATAACGTGATACCCGTTGTAATTGGAAGCATATAGCAGAAAATTGAAATGCTGTGAAGGTCAATAAATTCAAAAATAAGTATAATATGTCATTTTTCTCCGTTTTTTCTCTCTTTCGATCTGCGTCTTCGAAATATTTACAATAAAATAAGTGTGTCTTTTACGACATGCATTTTAAGAGATTTTTTTCTGAAAAGGTTAATACAGTTATTAAAAAAATTTACACAAAATTCTGAAAGATCTATTCAATGTTATTTTGTAACAAAAAATCATAATTACGGGTCTACAAAAACAGGAGACATGATTTTTTGATTTAAAAAAAATAAAAATAACTTTATTTTCGCTCTCTCTAACAATTAATATTTTATCCTTTACAGCATTTCAAATTTCCGCGATCAATGTACAATAATTCTCCCCATAACGCCAAAATTATGATAAAACTTTTTAAAAAACCGGCTATTCAAAATAAATACTTTCTCATCCCCACGCGCCACCCATGAAGGCGCGATTACCGTTACGGAATTTACGACATGCACTGGTATTCAAATGCTTATTCAATTCTAAAGGGTTTATATTTATTACGTTTTGCTAAGAGAAAAATAATGCCGTGCTGGTTATGAATCACAAACCGCAGCAGTAGCGCCTCCCGCCCCTTGCGGAGAGATTAGCAACTAAAAGCTAGGAAAGCGCCACGCGCCGCCGCTGGCGTACTTAGTACTTAGTACCGCAAAACGTTCACGTCTGAATGTACGGCATTGTACATTGTGCTGCTTTCTGATTGGGACTGTATGATAACTTTGTAGATCATGTTCAAATAGAGACATACAATTTGTGGACTGCATGAAAAAAAAATATTTAAAAAAAAAACAAGACTATCGTTCACACGTGGAAGAAGTGAAACCTTCAGAAAACTAAAGTAGACAAGAGTGGAGAAGCTACGAAGCACCGCACAAAGAGGAGACCGATTATACTATCTCATTCTCTCGTAGGCTAAATCCTAAAGATGTAAACACATGTTTGTCTCTTTTTAGTGTCGCTATTTTTCGTTTCATAGCGTTTCAAATCAAAACTGTGATAAAGAAGTTTTCCCTTCATAGAATTACTTGTTATTAGCGCCGTAAGGAGAAAGATGTTGTTACAAATATATATTAATATAATTTATTAGTTTTCATTGTTAATTTTTGGACTCGGGTGCAGAAATGGATTTGGTGGGTTTTCTGGATTTACGGATTTACGGAAAGTATAGATATCTTAAATAAAATGAATTAATTTTTAGTCAATCTTTACCCTCAGTGAGATGATTCGTCCCTCAACCTTTAACCCAATGACATTACCAATTGGTATATAAACCAAGAGCATTTTAACTGTGAATAACGAATCACTGCAGGAATTTGATAGGGATTTTATTTTTGGATGTCAACAATAATTATTAAAGTACCTACAGATAAACAAAGGAAAAAATTTCGTTTTAAAATAATCAATAGCAATGCTTGTATGTAATGACGAATTTGTGAAAATGAATGTATGAAGAAATGCGTTTTTATTTTGAATCTAGATTGGGCTAATTATTAGTTATGCATCTCAAATCGAGTTTTTTCCAAGCCTGTGAATCAAATCCCAATCCAGACTGAAGTGTTTAGATTGAGCTTACGTTATTTCAACCGATAGCAGATAATGTAGGTAAGATTTGACTGCATCATATCTGTATTTTCCCAATAGCATAGCTCTGTGATATAGTATATTATCAATAGCAGAGCTCTGTGGGGCTATTTCGTTGACAGCTTACACCATACTACCAGTACTGGATCCTTTCAAGCATTTCAGCCAGTGAAAATGATAAGAAAACTTAATATAAATTTACAATTTTATTCTAAAGAAAACCTTATTTTAACCTTTTTCTCTATACATGTAACAACGAAAAACATAATATTAAACGCTCTGGAAATGATATCAAATCAATCAAATGTACGCCTTTCCTAAACCCACAGACCTCGGCCATATTCTGTCAGTAGGTCAAAATATTTCCAATTTGCATTAAAATCCAAATAAATGTAATATTTTTTAACATATTCGAAAACTAAAAACTGTTTTTGGAAGGTGATGATGATGAACAACGCTTTCAAATTCTATTGCTAGAAATAACTATGTAATTTTTTAAAAACAAAAAAATTAAATCAAAGTTTTAAAAATGGCACCATCTTTTATTAGACAGATGTATCACACAATTTATTATTCCCTCACTTTTTTATTGTTTCTGTAAAAAAAAATTAAATTCACAAAGTTTTTTTTCAGACCGGTCAATGGCTGAATTGATATCGCGTTTGGGTCCCACTTGGACGTTGCGTGTTCGATTCCTCGGCTGACTAAGTCATCCATAACGACACAAGCAACTCCAACTACAACATGGTTGTAGTAAGAGATTTTCAAATATTGTCAGGTTATTCGTAACCCGGGAAAGTTTGTCTTTCTTTTTAAAAAAATATTAAAATGTGGTTGAAAACTTTGGATTCATAAAGGTGTACATTTGAAATATTTTGTAGTTAAATTTTAGATTTGACTACATACCGTGGTGTTTTTTTTTCCAATACCGTACATCATATTTTTCTTAAAGCGAACAAATTAGCCGGAGGTGTCAACTAGAAGGAAGCATTGCGACGGTGTATCGGTTAGTTAGTTAATTAGTTTAATTGAAGGATAGTTTAATAGAATACCAGAAGAATAGTGAAAATTTGCTTTATATTTAAAAAAATAATATTCAACTTAGTAAGTAACCTTACATGATAATGTTCGTTATAATTATAAGTGTCCGGTAAACATACTTGCCGAGATCTGAGAGTTATGGCGGTATGTCTATGGAAATTTTCCCAGATCTAGGAAAGAGAAAAATATTTTAGGGAAAACTTAAATTACCACAAAGTCTAGAGAAATTTTAACCTTTGTTTTTAATTTTTTACTTTCTTTTTGTTTTTCTGAACAATTAACATTTTATCTTTTACAAATTTCCGTGATCGATATTTATAATATTACAATATATTTTCAGAATTGCCAGTAAACTTAAATATTCTTGGATAATCTATAAATCTAACAGTGATTTTTATAACACTGACAACAAAAAATGTATTTTTATTTAAAATAATAAAACAACAGATATATTTGTGTCTTTTGGGTATACCATCACTGGTTTAGTTACGCGACGCCTTTAATCTGAACGGCGCGGCGCGCGGCGTCCTACGCCAAAATACTCGTACATTGAATTCTTACTGGATCTTTGACTTGTCTCGATTTAAAAATGATTACCCTTTCATGGATGTGTCTAGACTTATCGCTTGCCATTCTACTCGGAAAATATTGAAATGTTTTCGTAGAAATACATAAACAACTCCATTAATTTTATTACAGTTTATAAACACTTACAGATCTTGTTACTACACGTCTTCTACCACAGTTGACATTAATATTGATTCAACGTATGTTATATATCAAAGTCCTATCCCGAATTTATATTAAATTTGGGATTTAATTGTAATCATACCGAAATTCAAATAAAAAAATCCTTTTTATAAAATCTTGTTAAAAACCTAAGCGTTGCCCGGGCCTTACACAAAACTTCTCGTAATCTAATCTAGACCTTTTTTACATTTTGAAGATAAAGTGTGCAAAATGTCATCAGTCTCTGAATAAATCTGTAGATACGTACCTCTATAAAACAAATTCATACCAGCCGCCTGCCCGATTTCCGCCACAGATACTCTTCTTTGTATATAAAAATCAAAAAAAATATATTATTGTACCAATAAAATGTACAAAGGGTGTAGCTTATAGGTAGACCCCATTTCTTCCAGCTAGCCACATATATGTTGTATTATAATGTTTATACAAAAAAGAATATTATAATGTTTATGCAAACAAGAAAATACAATTATACCAATAAAAATACAAAAATGGTTGTTTCATTTATGTGAGGTATTCACTTAAGGTGTAATGACATTTGTTTACAAGGAAAGTGTTTAGTGACAATTTGAATTTGTGTGTATCATGTATTTGTTTAATGTTATGTGGAAGGTTGTTATATACTTTAATGGCCATGTAACATGGTCCTTTTTGGAATATTGTTTTGTTTGCTTTTGGTGTTAATAAGTTTTCTGTGAACCTTATAGCGTATTTATGTGTCGAGTTTTTTTTGTGGGAACTTGACTGTAGATTATCGTACTAACATGCATAACTCCTTTATGTATATGTCTGTGATTGTCAAAATTGTCAGATTTATAAACATAGGTCTACATGAATCCAGACGAGCAGAGTTTGTAATTTTTCTTATGCATCTCTTTTGGATGATAAAAACATCTTTGGCGTTTACTGAGTTTCCCCAAAAAATAATACCGTATTTTATTACTGAATATACATAACCATAGTATGCGGCTATTACTGATTCGATGTTTAATATTTTTCTCAGTGTACCTAGAACAAAAGAAAAGCTACTGATTTTTGCTACTATTTTTGATACACGTTCTTTCCAGTTTATATTTGTATCTAGTTGTATTCCCAGCAGTGAACCAGTTTGGGAAGGTTCGATAATATTATTATTAAATTTTTTTAATTTGAATTTTGAGTGACAGATGTTGTGATAACAGCCAGTTGGCTATTAATTGGCAAGTCTCGTTAACATGTTTGTTAAATTTGTCAACGTCTCCATTACATTCAAAGAACAAAGCGGTGTCATCAGCAAACATTGAACATTCTGTGCCAGCAATAATTGGAAGTTCTTTTATGTAGATAAGGAAGAGGAGGGGCCCAAGAATGATTCCTTGTGGCACACCCTTGTTAATTGTTCTCCATTTGGATTCTACTAGTACTGAATCATTTTTTCGTCGATATTTGGAATTTTAACTTACTGCTTACGATTTTTTAGGTATGATTCAAACCATTTTAATGCTAAACCTCTTTTACCCATATGTTCATGTTAAATTAGAAGAAGCTTATGATCAACACTGTCGAATGCTTTTGAGAGGTCTAGAAAAATATAGATACATAGATAATAAGTTCAGTTGTCCTTAATGATGTACGTCAGTTATTCATGCGTGAATTATATCCGCATGTCATTTTTCTAGTACAGTGAACTCATATTTGCTTGTGGTTTTTATTGCAGATTTCGTTATTATCAAGTTTACTAACGGTATTAATTTTAAAGAATGATCTTTGATCAAGTTACGTCTAAAAAAAATATTTATTTATTTTCGCTTTATTAAATAGATTCATAGTTACCTTATCCTATTCTTATATACACGTTTATTATTTTTTTTATAATTTGGAATGTAACAAACACATGTTTTCGTTAAAAAAACCATGTTTTCTTCTAATTTTATTTCTTTTGGTTATTCGCTGGATTCCATAATTGCTCCTTACATTAATGACATCTTCAGGGTACAAATTAATACTAAACAATGCTCTTCCATATAAAATCAAGTCTGAAAAAAATTATAAAGTTTTTAAATCCCAAATAAAAACACTAATAGACCAACCTGAAACTAATTATAAGTTTAAAATTCATCATCACAATAATAACAACAAAAAAAATAAACTAGAACATAATCTCTAAAAATATTTCATCACCATATCAAATTGAAAGCAAAGTACATACGCATTATTTGCAGGCACCAAATTGTTACAACTTTATTATATGTACCTACTCTGACAATACTGTCAGTTATTATGTCCACTTGTCTTCATGAATATATATTTTATTAATATAAGTACTTGTAATAACATACTCTGTGTAACTATGCATTTTACAATGGCACTTCAAAATTCAAGCACGAGAAATATTTTCTCTTTTGAATTGGGTTGTTTCATTAAAAAGAAATTTATATATTGTTATTAGTTTTAAGAATCAAATGTTTTACTATGAATCTGTATACGTATGTATTTTTTTAAATAAAAAAAAAATAAAAAAATAAAAAAAAGTACATAATGTGTGCTTATATATAACAAAATATATAATAGGGATATAACATGATACAAATATTACAAACATAAATAATAATAAATTTGGAGAAACAAAGCATCAACTGGCATGGTGGTAAGGAGCACTGCGAATTTTTGTTTTTAAGGGTTTATTGGAAACAGACCTAATATAGGACTACTTGATGTGTCTAATTGATTTTTAAGTATATGATCAATTAGACACATCAAGTAGTCCTGTCTAATTGATTATTAAGTATATGATTCTTGGTTTTTACAGCTTTTTTATTTCTAGCGCCTCTAGATTGTTTAGTCTGTTACCATGCCCGTTTTTATGTAAGATGTTAACAACGGTGCTATGACAGAACGTATGATCTTTATCGATCAAATGATTGGCGAATTCTGAAAAACCGTTATTATTGAGGCAATGGAGATGTTCCTTTATCCTAATATTGACGTTACGTTTTGTCTTACCGATATAGAAAGCCGATCAATTATTACAATTTAATTTATAAATTCCCGAATGACTTAATTTGCAACCGGTCGGTTCATAAACTAATAAATCTCGTGGTTTTAAACAAAAAAGCATTTTATTAATTAATTTGTTTAAATGACAAAATATTTGTCAATATTTCCTTGATTCCCATATATCTATTTTTCTTCACTATAATTTTCATGACCCTAGCTTTTAGTATTGTCATTTGTTTTATTAATCCACCGTTGACTAATAACAAAATTTTGCTGCAGTAATTAATGTTATTAAGGTGCATTTTTACTGGAGACTGTGTTTAGGAATTTTATTATTCTTCCAAATATTGAGATTTTTTTTGGCAACTTTTATGAAATAAATTCACCATAAGAAATTAAACTCAATTTGTGTTTAAAGGGCAATGAACCTGATGCAAAATATTTGTACATACGTCTTCACAAATTTAACCATCATAATATCCCGTTATTTTTCACAGGTCTGCGCTAACACCTACAATAATATGTGAAGCATTTTCTTTCGCAAAATCTCAACACTCCCAATTAATAAACAATTAGGTCCCAATAAGTAATCCGGTAACTATTAAAATAAAATCGAATGCACGTCTCGTTCCAAATAACGTTGACACAGGCCGTGGAATAACTCGTAGAATAAACTTCCATTACATGTATGCTTACGCGTAATTACACAAGATCGAGAAGTTTGAAATCAAAACGCCTTGTTACTTAAAACAATGAGCTGTCACCCGCACACTTCAATACAGTCCTGTCAATCCGCGTATCACGCTCGCTCCTACCTAATAATAAGTTTAATTACTTCACCGACCAATCTCCAGCCACCTTCACCGTAGTAAGCAGTCACCTCGCCATAACTCCCGGTGACAATCAAAATGAACAGTTAGGGGCACGTAGCGCTATACCATTCACCTTTATTTCTCATAAAGGGTGTCCCGACGCCCAGAAAGACGCCTAACTGCGTCATTTAGCCCGGAGTACGGGTGCGCGACGGCTCGGGCCGTGTACATAAACACCAATAAACCTAAATCTGACTTTGCTTGACGCGACTTTGCGTCATAGAACAGGGTTTAATTGCGCCCGGATAGGTCTCACCTCAAAACTACTCACTTTGTTCCAACAACGCAATGGAATGGCGGCGTCATTTTCAAATAACGCTCGCGTGATAATAATATTGCGAAATGGTGTAAACAAAAAGGCTACATTTATAATCTTAACTATGATTCATAAATTATTCTGATCGTATAAATCAGAGAACACTCTCGAACGGTAAGCTTTATGAATTTGCACAATTTTTTACCCATAAGTCATGGACGAACGCAACTCTTTTCATTGCTTAAAGCCATTTTATTTTAAATCATGACTTATTGACCTTCGAAATATTCTAGCATTGTCAAAAAAATAGACAATACGCCATATGATTTTTTTTTTAAAGTCTGTTCAGTATAAATTAATTACATGGAGAGCGTTTTATTATTTAAAAGGTATAATCAAATATAGATTACGATATAATCAATATATATCATTAAAAAAAGTCCAAAAAAACGTGCGGAACGCAAAAACTCAGAAACCAGTCCCGGTACTATCAAGGGAGTTATATGGTATGGTAGATCTCTATCCCCCCTAGAGAATAAGGGAACCCGTTTTTATCTAAAGGGCGTGCTTTTGAAGATATAAGGGCTGAAAGTTCAAAGAAGACTCTAGAAATTTTAAGAAGACTCTAAAAAATTCCGTAAACTTCTAGAAGATTCGATAAAACTCTGGAACATTTGGAAGGAGTGGAGGAGTATGTCAACGTATCTAGAAGGTTTAGGAAAGTTCTATAAGGTTCGATAAAGCCGTAGAAAGTTCTGGAAAGAGTAGCGGAGTGTTACGGTGAATCTAGAAAGTTCCGGAAAGTTCTATAAGGTTCGATAAAGCTGTTGAAAATTCTGGAAGGAGTGGCGGAGAATGTCGGTGAGTCTTGAACGTTCCGAAAAGTTCTAGAAGGCTCGATAAAGCTCTAGAAAGTTCTGGAAGGAGCGATGCAGTGTGTCGGTGAAAGTTTCATAAGGTTCGATAAAGCCGCAAAAAGTTATGAAAGAATTCTGTGGGCATAGAAGGTTCCGGAAAGTTCTAGATGGTTCGATTAAGCTGTAGAAAGTTGTGTAAGGAATGGCGGAATTCATCGGTGAGTCTAGAAAGTTCCAGAAAGTTAAATAAGGTTAGATAAAGTAGCAAAAAGTTCTGGAAGGAGTGGCGGAATATGTCAGTGGGTCTATAAGGTTCCGGAAAGTCCTAGAAGTTTCGATAAAGCTGTAGAAAATTCTGGAAGGAGTGGCGGAGTACGTCGGTGAGTCCAGAAGGTTCCGAAAATTTCTAGACGGTTCGATAAAGCTGTGGAAAATTCTGGCAGGAGTGGCGCAATATATATTTTTTTAAATGTCAGTGAGTCTAGAAGGTTCTGGAAAGTTCTATAAGTTCGATAAAGCTGTTAAAAGTTCTGGAAATAGTTGAGGAGTATGTCGGTGAGTCTAGAATGTTCCGGAAAGTTTCATAAGTTTCGATAAAGCTGCTTAAAATTCTGCAAGGAGTGGCGGAGTATGTCGATGAGTCTGGAAGATTCTGTAAGTTCTAGAAGGTTTGATAAAGCTGTAGAAAGTTCTGGAAGGAGTGGCGGAGTATGTCGGTGAGTTTAAAAGGTTCCGGAAAGTTCTATAAGGTTGTATAAAGTTGTAGAAAGTTGTGGAAGGAGTAGCGGAGTATGTCGGTGAGTCTAGAAGGTTCCGAAAAGTTCCGAAAGTTCTAAAACGAGCGATGGAGTGTGTCGGTGAGTCTAGAATGTTCTAGATAATTTTGGAAGATTCCCTAATGCTCTTGGATGTTATGGAAGGAGAAAGTTCTAGAAGTTTTCAGAAATGAGTGGCGGAGAGTGTCGGTGAGTCTAGAAGCTTCTGGAAAGTTCTAGAAGTTTGGATAATCTTAATCTTCAATATGATTTTTTTTAAAGTGTACAATGTGCATGCCGCCAAAACTCAAACACGAGTACCGGTACGATAATGGGAGTTATATTATGTGGTAGCCCTTTATCCCCCATTCATGAAGAAAGTTCCCGTTTTTACGTGAAGGACGTGCTTTTAAAGATATAAGGGCCGGAAGTTTCGCTCCTTTGAAATTTCTAGAATAGTTCAAAACATTGCAGAGTATTCTTGAGCATTCCACCACATTCCAGAACATCCCGGAACATTATAGAATGTTGTGGAATGTTCGGGAATAGGATGAATCGTTCAGGAACATACCGTAACATCCCAGATCATTGTGGGACATTCCAGAACACTCCTGAATGTTGTGGAATGATCTGGAACATTTGAAGTCTTTTTTGTATGGGGCTACCTATATGGGGTATATAAAGCAAGATCCGTCGTGGATTTGAACGTCAATTCAATCTCACATCAACTCCCTGAGCGAAGGTGGACACCCCGGTCAGAGTATTTGAGAGCTTTCCACAACGTTCCAGAACATCCCGGAACATTTTGGAAAATTGTGAAATTTTCGGGAATAGGGAATCGGGAACACCAATATGAAACATTCCAGAACATTCTCGAATGTTGTCATGAACATCAACCTTTTGTTAACTAAAAACGCATTTTTTTAAATCATATATTATAATCAGTAACAACTAACAACAGTGCTAGTAATACATATCTAGGCACCAGTGACAGAACCAAATAATGATGTGCTGCAGTTTGCTTTTGTACAAAATGCAAAACAGGAAAATTGAGAAATACTTTTTAAAATAAGCGTAAAAGTTTGAACTAAATACGAGTATTTTCCTAGGATGTGTGACACGGTCCTATATATCAGTCAAGGACAGCGTTCACGCCCAGCAGCACCACGAGCGTGAGTTTCCCTTTGATCTCTCACCCCGCACGTCCCTAGGCCCCGTGATCAGGAGCGAGGCGCAAAGTAATCCAAAGAAGCTGAATGTTTCCAAGTTATTACTGGAAGTCAGAGAGAGGAGCTCCTCGCTCCGTGATGCCCCGCGGTCGGCGCACTTCATCGAACCAACTCCGACTGTTTGCAGGGCCGTCTTTAGACCTAGGCGACTTGGGAGGCTAGCTCTACATTCTACAGAACAACACTTTGCCAAAGTTCGTAAAATATAATGCATTGCACCGAACCTTATTCAATACGGTGCTTTTGATAATATTTCGATTCTATTATTGTCAAAATTCTGTACAGAGTACAATAAATCTTAATATTAAAGATGCGTTTTGAAGGTTAAATAACGCTTCACTCAAACTGAAAATTTGTCATAATGCCTAAAATTAGTTGTTAATTATGTTTAACCCCTCAGGCTTCTGGCATATTCTGTTAGAATTTCTGACTCGAAAGGACAGAGTATTTCCGCTTTTCAATAAATTCAAAATAAATTGAATATTTCTAAACACATCCGAAAACTAAAAACCGTTAAAAGGTGATTAAAAACGCTCTAAAATTTTATTTTAACAAATAAATATATTTTACAGTATAAAAATTTTTATTTTATTTTTTATTTTAATAAAACTTTGATTTCAATCTTGAAAAAAATTTAAAAATGGCCCATCTTACGTTTTTTCTAACTAAAAATTACTGGTAATGAAAAAAATACAAACAAACATATTGTATTAGACAAAAGCATTACAAACGTTATGGCTAACTAACGTTTTATCGTTTCATGTAAAAATAATTTACAAAAAATTTACAAAGTAAATTTTTTTTCTCAAATTGCGGTCGTATACTTTGGTTGGTTCCATGGAGATGCACATTTTAATAAATTCTTCTCTGGTTAAATTTTAAATTTGAATATAAAGCGGGGTGTTGTTTTTTTCGAATGCCGTTCAGTTTAGAACATATTTCTCACCATGACACTAAGGGAGATAACGATTTCTGTGAGACCTATAGGAGATTTTTCCGAAAGGGATTAGCAAATAACCTGTGGGGTTAAGACACTTACCATACCTAATTTAAAACTTATCATTGCACAAAATGCCCAGGAGCCTGTTGAGTGTAGTGTAGCGAGGTAGAAGAATAAATTAGGGGTACGATATGAGAAAGAGATCTCTACCTTTTCAAAATCTTATCATATTCGAATCGATTAAAATAAAGCTACCGTCGACTGCTGCAAAACATATTCGTCAAGTGCAGTTATAGGCCTTCTCTCAACCCGGTTAAAGCCGTGAGGTGGTATAGCAATAAAACTTGTTTACCTAGTGGCGGCTTGATGCCTAAACCCGGCTCTGTCCGTTTACTGGGGTAAAGTTTTATCGAGTCGTTAGTTAATGAAGGAGTCTAGTGGATGCTCGCGCTGGGTCCTGTATCGCAGAACGTGGATCAGCCAACTTTGTTTCGCTCAGAACGCAGATATCGGCTGCTGTTTCCGCGAGAATTCTCGTGACATTTTGAATATATTTTAAATTATTATCATTATCTCGCACGACGGAACGCTGAACTAGTGCCGTAAATTACTATTTATCAAATCTGATGAGAATTTATTAAAATTTTGCTGCCTGATCGCGGAAAATTTACGATGAAAAGTTTTGTAACGGCAATGCTTGGGGCGAGATAAGATATTGAGGGAAGATGTCGCGTGAGTGGATCGTGTGGAAAATTACAAAGTAACGTAGAACTTACACCAAGACCAACAATATTTATTAGTAATTTCGAATTCGTTAGGTTTATAACAAGTAGTCCTTGTCTGACTTTGCCCCAGATTCAGTAAACTATTATAATATTATACGAAATCAATTACAAAAATCCATTTAAACAATTGAAAAATATTATGGAACTGAGCGAAATGACGTACCTACCATCTAATTTTTTAACAATTTGTTGGATGTTTTGGGAAACGTAGCCATCCGAAAATAGTTACGTTTTCCTAGAAGTTCCAAACAGAAAAGCTGGGCATATTATTTCAGTTCACCATTGTAGAGTTTTTTTTCTTAT
This sequence comes from Limnephilus rhombicus, assembly GCA_929108145.2. NCBI lineage: Eukaryota > Metazoa > Arthropoda > Insecta > Trichoptera > Limnephilidae > Limnephilus > Limnephilus rhombicus. Next base: position 26,775,835 of record OV815274.1, read on the forward strand.
GGTTCCATAACAATTGATCCGCTGATAATTGGCCCCCTGGTGTACTTATATACAATTTACAGTTCGTTTGGGGAAAATACGGTATGTCTAATTACACAAAATATAACTAAATTACCCCGAAGGGATGTGCAGAGACGATGTACCGCCGAATAACAAAAGTATGAAACATATTTTCATTCAAATGGATCAAAGAAAAATCTCCTTCTTTATATACGGTGTATACCAGCACAAAGTACAAAAAAGTTGACACTATAAATTGTTTGATATTCATACCAACTTATTATTAAGGGTATAGTATTGAAATTGGTGTGGCGACACATCATTATCTTTTCGCTATCGAAAGAACGCACGAGAAAGATCTGATATTCGCGCGGCGCTGGCAAGCTACTCACCTATGTACCTACCTACCTACGCCGTCGCTACGATGAACTTCGGCCGCCTGCCGCCGATAAATAATAATTTCGCCACCGCCTATAAAGGTCTAGAGTTTATAAGCCGCCTGAATATTCAGCACCGGGTATGTTCGAGTACCTTATAGTGTACACATTACCGGCGAATGGAACATTACTCCACCGGTCGCGCTGGTATATAAAGCGACTCAACTCGGCACTCGCTCAGTCAGTCCCAGACCATCAGTCGGTCAACATCTCGTTATGTAACAGATCTCCGCACAAGTGCTTCTGCATGGCATCTCTACGCATCCAGGGCAGCTTCCGCGAGGTCCATCACCACGTCTCAGCTATAAGGCCCATCGTGCCTTCAGCTCCGCAGAACAGCTACATCCCGCGACTTACAAGGCTTGCGTCACCTTCAGTCCAGGGATCAGCTCACCATTTCATGGCACCCCGAAGCGCACCGTGCTTCGCTGCCATGGAAACACGCTGCGCCTCGCCAGGACTACCTGCTGGTGGCTCAGCTCACCGAACCACTCACCGTTTATCTCCGCGACTCAAAGCGTCGAGCAACGGCCCGGAAGATAGGTCATCTCCACTGCCAAGGTGTTGAGCAACTCGCTGACCTTCACCACACCATCTCCATCACCTCCGTGCGCCTGCAGCATTTCATTTACGGCACTCCGCATTACATCATGTTACCGCTTCACCGACCCTCGCTACGTAGCCCAATAAACGACTAACTCACATCTTTGACTGTCGCCTTTTATTTCTCGTCCCGTCTCTACCGACGCGTTCTCGTCCCTCATTGGTAAATAATGCACCAAAAATTATAATTTTATAGTAAACTAGCCGACCCTGCAAACGTTGTTCTGACATATAAATTATATCTAGTGAATATTTTGGTTGTTAAATAAAAAATAACGAATGTATTTTTAGTTTGTGGGGATGGATCTATGAAAGAAAAGAGAATTTGGCGCTGTAGACGATGCTCGCCGATAAAAACAAAAAAAAATACCAACGTTCATTTTCTCAATTCAATGTTTTAAAGTAACGAACATATTCATTGTTTGATCTCTTAAAAGTTAAATGTAAAGTGAAAAAAGTAGGAAAATGAAATAAAGAAAATCAATATTGATTTCGAAAAGCAATTCAGTGAATGATATTTTTTGTCAGTCCGTTTTAGCCAACACAAATAAGCTCGATGATTTGCCCACGCGAGAACATGGTGCCGAATGAAATATCAAAATGACGCGACGCTTCTCGTGAATGTCTTGCGCATGTGTGGATAAAAGTTCGATGAGGTGGATGTGTCAAAAAACGACATAAATCATTTCGTTCTGTTTGAAATACGAACAACGCTAATTGTTCATACAAAAACGCGATTAAAAATGGGAGGGTCGCGATTAAAAAACGGGAGAGTGGGGGTAGGAGGGGGAAAATTTGGGGTTTTCATACCTAGCGGTATGAAATATACTTTAAAACCTATTCTCATACCTATCAAATATACATAAAAAATTCTTAAAAATCGGCCAAGCCGTTTGGAGGAGTGCGACCACAAACACCGTGACACGAGAATTTTATAAACAGGGTGTCCGGGGGTAAAGTGCATTAACTTCGGGAGGTGATTCTACATGATAGTAAAAGTAAAAAAGATTATTAACTTTTTTCGAAATTCCAACTTTTAGGGGTAGTTTTGAGGTAAAAAGATAAAATTAGTCCGGCGTGTGCGGCCAGATTTATTATTTTCCGCTGTTACGATACGGGCCAATCACAATCAAGTCGGGCGCCCGGCAGTCTCTCAGCAAGTAAGATCGTACCTCACACTAAGGATTTTTAATAGGTACGTCTTTTTGTATGGGAAAAAAAATGTTGGGATTTCGGAAAAAGTTGTTAATCTTTTTCACTCCTACCATCATGTAGAATCACCTCCCGAAGTTAATGCACTTTACCCCCGGACACCCTGTATAAGATATCATTTCGGGGGGCCAACTGTCGACGAATCAACTGTCGGGTCACCGTTTCTCGTAACTTTTTTAATGCTTAAGCTTCAGTATTTTTCTACAAATTCTCTCAATTAAGGGTCGGGTATCAAACCGCGCTGACGCTGCAGTTAGGTATTTCTTGTACTTGTAGACAAACACGGCCGCAGCTGACCGGCTGCGTCTGACTAGAGGAGATGTGGGTATACTAGACACTACGGACTTAGGAAATAAAAATACACTTGCCTTCTAAAATTAAAATTTAGTTCCTACTATAATAATGGATACAGCTTAACATACTAAGAATCATATTGTGGAATAGCGTGGATAGCTCATAGAGACATTTGCGCCTGGGTCAAACTGCCCATTCACTGCAGTTAGGTATTTTTGGTAGTTGCAAACAAGCTCAGCCGCCGCGATCTACTGTGTATTTTGGTTAGATTCAGGCACGGCTGCTCAGCATTTTGATAAAATACGGAATAAAAATACACTTGCTTTGTAAAATTTTAATTTATTTCCAACATAATTGATACAGCTCGACAGACTATAAATCATATTATGCAAGGGCAAAGATACATAGACTTTTTTTAGCCCCTGGACCTTTACAGACGTCTTAGTTTTTGACTCAATGTGACATAGAATCTAATGGTGTTTTGATGTAGAAAAAATTTCTGGTTCATATATGGTTTGTATAATGTTATTAATTTTTTTTATAATTTTACCAGAAAATAATGGGTGTGAATAAGTTACGACAATCAGTTTTTACTCTGTGCCTTAGAAATTAAAAAACAGGTAGTTTTGTTTTTGAAAGTTTATTTATATGCATACAGATTTTTATTAATACCTAGTAAGAAAGAATATATTTTACAATTTATCTTTGATATACATAAAGTAGAACGAAGCACATTTAGAAAAAGACAGTCAAAAATATAAAGAAGTTCAGACAAATTTTTATAAAACAACTAAATGTTTTATTTTTATTTTTATGTACCTTACAAAGTCCCAACTGTTATCAATCGCCTGGGGCCAGTGATTGGGGTGTGTTGTGAGGCTGAATAAGGTGGGAGGGGAATAATATAGGGGAAGTACCTGGCTATTCAGATTTGGTCACCACACACGGCTAAAGCCATTTCAAGCAACGTTTCAATTCTGAATAGTGGTCTTACACCAGGGCGATACATAAAGTATCTTCCACTCTGTTTTTTTATAGAAGGCTATTGAAAAGTTTTTTTTTCTTTGTATAAAACACGCTGTAACTCGTGTTGTGCGTGTTACAGGTAAAATTGCAAATGTTATATGTAAGTTCAAAATAAATTAATTATTACTTACAATTATTATAGTTATTTCACAGCATTATCCAAAAATAACAAAGTTACTATTATATACTTGTTTACTATTATATAATTTTAAAATTGAAAAATGTCCTCCACAACACAGGTGAATTCCTAGCGTGGAGGACATTATACTATACATTTGTAATGTAAACTTATTAATAAAAAAATACAAAACAATGCAGAGTGATAAGTGTTAGCTCCTCATTTATTCATAAGACTGTCATTTTGTAATGACATCATCCTTTCTCCAGGTCTATTATCGATAATTCTAAACATTCACAAAAAGTGTGGTAGATCATTCATTATAGCAAAAAGTTTATATGGAAGGCCATTACTCAGGCCGCTTATGTTTATTTAAAAAACTTACATGTTCACTGATAGTTTCTGTTATAACGACGTCATTTATATTGCTTCTGCTGCTTTTCTAAAAAAACATATAAAATAAATTTATTTGTAATAATACAACCCAGAATTTACCCAACATCGAAATTCATTCGATTTATCAATGGATGTTGTCGTTGTTTTCAATAAAACTTAGTGACAATTTGAACGGAATCGGTAGAGAACTCAAAATGGTCGTCGAAATTATGCATTTTGACATTAAATTCGAGTTCGGTGAACCCCAAACTCCTTAAACCTGATTTTGAACCAAATCGTCAAAGTACTTAAGATATTCAAGATGGATGCCGAAATTTTGCATTTTGACATTAGATCCGAGTTCAGTGCACGTCCAAACGCCCTAATCCTGATTTTGAACCAAATCGGTAGATAACTAAAGAAATTCAAGATGGATGCCGAAATTTTGCATTTGGACATTAGATCCGAGTTCAGTGCTCACCAATACTCCCATATACTGATTTTGAACCAGATCAGTAGAGAACACGAGAAATTCAAGATGGATGCCGAAATGTTGCATTTTGACATTAGATCTGATTTCAGTGCACTTCTAAACGCCCGAATCCTGATATTGAACCAAATAGATAACTAGAGAAATTCAAGATGGATGCCGAAATGTTGCATTTTGACATTAGATCCGAGTTCAGTGCACGTCCAAACGCCCTAATCCTGATTTTGAACCAAATAGGTAGATAACTAGTGAAATTCAAGATGGATGCCGAAATGTTGCATTTGGACATTAGATCCGAGTTCAGTGCTCGCCAATACTCCCCAATACTGATTTTGAACCAGATCGGTAGAGAACACGAGAAATTCAAGATGGATGCCGAAATTTTGCATTTTGACATTAGATCCGAGTTCAGTGCACTTCTAAACGCCCGAATTCTGATATTGAACCAAATCGGTAGATAACTACAGAGAAATTCAAGATGGATGCCGAAATTTTTAGAAGTCAAAAAGCAAAATGACTTCAGTCCACCTTAAAACTACCTTTGATAGAAATCAGTAAAAAAAAAAAAAAATTGACATTATTACCTTATTCTCCTTTTCTTCCAGTGGGAGGGTCTATTTTTTATGGCACGGTAAGCAAGAATTCCTTTATTTTTACCCATTTTGAAGGTACCTGAAGTTTAAAAATAAAAATAAAGTCTGTAAAACTGTAAATCAAGTTAAAAATAATTTATTAGATATATTTTATTTCTACTTACCCGGTTACTGTAACACCTATCTCCTCAATGATTCCTTCAAAAATCGAATAAACAGCGAACAAAATTGCTGCGAAAAAAATATGCGTGGTCCCACCTTGACCGCTCTCTCACGACTGAATGAATTCTGTGAAATTCAACCGTTATATAAGACATCGCGCGGCGTATTATTTTGCCATACATTTTTGTATGGCGGAGAATAGTTGAAAAATTCAGAAAGTTTAGGCGAATTACAATAAAAATCTAGATACACTGAAGCACTTTTAATTTAATAGCATGTTTTAACATAATGTTTACTCTGAGATTACGGAAGGATTTTTGGTAAAAATGTTTACAACAGGTTCAGGAGAGATAATCGCGAAGGCCTTTTTCAACGTTTTAACTAAAGTTGCAGTATGTATAACTTATAGAATTTGTAAGATTACAGTAAAAAAAATTTAATCACTAGTAACTTTACACATTTTTCTAACTACCCGTATATAATTTTCTAGTATTGCTGCTACGAGACGCGGATGCTACTGCTAATGCGGAGCGATGTTTTCCAAACCCGACCCTTAAATCATTTGAACCTCTATCGTGCTACTCTGTAATCAACAACAATAAAGATATTGCGAATTCAAGCCAGCTAGTTTATGCTGCATCAGCACAATGCTTTCTGCATACACCATTTTTTTTATGTGAATACCAAACCTACCAGACCTCTCCAGCCGGACTCTCTTGACTCATCATCGCCTTACAAAGCAGTGGGAGGGATAGGAGGGATCATACGTCCGTCACTTCTGAATGCATTTAAACCTAGATTCCTACTCACCCCTCAAACCTTTTTCCTTCCTAGAACTTCCTCTCCCTAAAAAGACCCTCCACACAGCATCTCCGAAGACGACATGGGCCCTGAGGGAGTTTTTTCCTTGGGGCCTCCTGTGTAGATCTAATGTAAAAAAACTCAATTACTACATAATTTTATTTTAACTTTATGAGTAAAACCTCAAATTGAAATATTTAATTAAATGAAGACAATATAAGCGAAACACAATCGAAAATGTGGAAACAGAAAAATCAGAAAAGGATATTGACACCTCTGGGACATGAACCCAGGACCTCTTGTCATAATTTTATTTTAGATCACATTCTTCTTTTGCATTAACGGTTATGTCTCTTTATTGATACACTAGCTTATATCGTGTAAGTACTTCAAACAGTTTTCATTCCATCTACCTTGAATGTAATATGATTTGTAAGGACTGGCAGCCAACTTTGTCCAGAGAACATAATCCCACTAATTTAATCAGACTTCGCAAGAGATTGAATCAGTTAAAGTAACGTGAAGGGTAGCTACTTGGAGATATTGCAAAATGGAGAAAAACAAATCAATGGTTCCTATGCATGACTTGGAGCCAACCCATTTCAAATAGAAACATGGAACATCTGACAAATTGAATTGAATGCACAAGACAAACCTATATACTTTATATTACATATGTTGCAAACTGATATCTTGGAAATAAAATCAGCAACAAAATTCATCTGGTTTCTTGCAATGCTTCCTCGATTATTTGTGGTAGTGCACCCTACAGGACGCCCTGAGGAAAATAATTTCCCTCGGGGGGCTCAGGGCCTATGTCATCTGGGATGCTGTATGGAGGGTTTTTTGAGGAGAGGAAAGAATTAACATTGGTCTTGAAGAGACCCATGTTGTAGGAAGGAGGAAACACGGAGGCCGTCAAATCATTCCACAGCCGAGCTGGTGAACACAAGAATGAGTCGAAGAAACGACCCGTTCTCATGTGACAAATGTCAACCGTGTACAAATGTTGGGCACGCGTTTGGTGTGTTTCCCGGCTATGCACCGGTGCCGAAGGGATCAATGACGCTAGTTCCTCGGAGCATCTTCCATTGTAATACCGGTAGAACAAGGATAGCATTCCCGGCCGACGCCTGTGCTCTAATTCCGTCTGTTAAGATGGGAGAATCTATTAAACGGACCGCCGTTTCTGCACAGAGTCGAGGGTATTTTTCAGGTATTCAGAGGTGGCTGCCAAATTCAACCATGGGGCGCACTTGTGATTTGTACAGAGTTAGCAGTTGTGTACTATTAAAGTATCTGCTATTAAAGTAGTACTATTAAAGTATTTATACTTTTTAAGTTATGACGTAACGTGGGATATAATTTCTAGTTAAAGAAGTTCTAAGTCATTATAGTTACACCCAAAAAGTATTTAATTTTTGTCTTTTTAAACTTCAATACATATATTTTTTATTTTACGTTGGGATTTTCTACTAGTTATTATGATGTTGGATAAAAAGGCAAAAGCGTGTCGTTTGATAACATTACGCATTATTACAAATCATCTAGCTCCCCAAAAAGTCCCTGTCATTACGCGGGCTTTACACAGAGTTTATCGAATTCAGATGTACACTGTAATATCCTCTAATATTGAAAGTCTAGTGTGTAAAATGTAATCAAGAAAGAATCAAAATTTTGCTATCAGGGGTGGAAAAGGGGATGGGAAAGTTTTTAGAAATCTCATGCAAACCTTTCTCTTTCTTTGAAGGTCAGGTGTGCAAAATTTCATCAATCTCGAAATAAAAATGTACACATACATATATTTAGTTTATAAGCTAGATGTTATCCGTATCCAAGATATTGCCAGAACTAAAGTTCATCTAAACCAGTGATTCCCAAAGTGGTCCAAGTGGACCCCCAGGGGTCCACGGGATACTCGACGGGGGTCTACGTTGGCGTGATAAAAAAAATGGGGGTCCACAAGTTGTGTGTGGGGGTCCACGAAAATTTATCTGGTTTCGATAGTAAAGAACAAAAATGTTGGCTTGGCCTTTACCTATCAATGTAGGCAGATAATACACTACTCCAAACAAATTAAAGGAACAAAAAAAAATCCAAATTTTTCTGTGATTTTTGACAGGCTGTATTTTGGTGAAAAATGGTCGTATTGAGACTTTAAAAAAAGCATTTTGAATTAATAAGATTGTAATTTTCATATTTTTGGCAAAATTTTTAAAATTAGAATCTTAAAGCTTTAAAATGCTTTTTTTAAAGTCTCAGTAGGACAATTTTTCACAGCCTATCAAAAAACACCAAAAAATTTGTATTTTTTTTGCTCCTTTAATTTTTTTGAGTAGTGTATTATCCGCCTACATTGATAGGTAAACTATCTATAAAAAATTTAAAATTTTTAAAAATTTTTGTTCTTTACTATCGAAACCAGTTAACTCTTCTATACAACTTGTGAACCCCCATTTTTTATCACGCCAACGTAGACCCTCGTCGAATGTGCCGTGGATCCCTGGGAGTCCACCTGGACCACTTTGGGAATTACTGATCTAAGCCAATATACAGATTAAGTATATCACAAAAAAATTAGAACATTGCTTCATTGTAATGAACCAGTTTATTTTCCTTATCTATTCCAATTCGTTAGATACAAAGCTACTGAGCAACTTTGAAAGGTCAATAATAAATTTATTTACAACAAAATTACTAATAATTGTCAATCTAAAAAACGTCCCTTCCCGGAAGCAAATCCTTAAATTTATCGTAAAAAATGAAGTGTGTTTTTTTAGAGGTTTACTACCAATATTTACTTTCACATGAAATAATAAACAATACGGTATGATGTTCCAAGATAATATTTTCATAAAAAGCATATTCGGATGTAACCTCAATAATAGACTACATCTTTATTACATGTAGGTAACATTGAAACAGAAGATAAAGGTAAACTCTGCTTTTAACAATGGAACAGTAAAATGACTGAGTAAGGAGTCTCATTTGCCAGTGTAATTTCAATCCAACCGCTACAAAGCTGCCTGGAGATAAAATGGCAGGTCCAGAAAGAAATCCAAGAATCTAAATGTCATTCCCGGAATCCCACGTAACAATTCTGTACATTGTCCTGACGTGAGGTGGAGGGATAAGGTATATTCTTAGATTATACACACAAGTGTAGAGAACGCAGCAAAATCATGAATGTTTAGTAAATACAAAACACTTTTTTCTGTTGTGCCACGTCAGATCACGATACCAGCGAACACGAAGGGAAGAGATTGATTTGATTTTCGGTTCTGATTATTTATTATTTGTCGGTATCTTAATAATAAATCATTTGACATCAAGCTTTGGACACAGACCTCGCTAAAAACTCCGAGCCATGCTTAATGCTGAAGTCGTCATCTTTGGCCACAAGTTAGTACTTCTTGTAGATATTGCTTCCAGAGATTTTCAGGAAACAGTGTTTCCCTCTCCTAGAAGATTTGACTGCTAAGGCTTCACCAGGTTTAGCCATTTGATGTAGGTTGTTTCCAGGGGTTATCACGTGGAGCCAACAGAACAGGAACAATGATTTATAACAGCTACCTTACCTATCAATAAGAATTGTATCGATAACTTTCGGTAACTTCTCATCGTTCCCTAGGACAACTGCAGACCGCTAACGTATAAAGCACAGTTGACGTCGAGTATATTAAGTTAACACTTGGTCATTGTCGGCGCCCTTGGGGTAATTTTTCACTAAAACGACGCTCTATAAATCATCAAATTATTATTATTTTTATGAGCTATTTACATATTCGTTGGCAATCTGCAGTTATGCTAGGAAACGATGAGAAGTTAGCGAAAATTATCGACACAATCCTTGTCGACCGACTGTGCTAGTGGGCCTAAAATTGCCTGAAGATAACTCAACCAACTGGAGACACTATCCCTACCGCATGAGTATCTTCTTTTCTTGCAATTGCTCTTAAACTTGGCCGTTTCTAACTTATTTAATTTATACACGTGAATAATATTTAATTTATGCCACAGTTGAACTCAACCTTCATCAGGACATTAAACGAATAAACTAAATTACAAGACAAGGTATAATTTCAAGCCACTGTTTGTTTTTATCGACAATAGATGATTTTCGTTCTTCACTTAATAATTTTGATATCTTTGTTTTATAAAATAACTTATTGTATGTAGGTCTTCAAACTAAAAAGCAACTCACTTGTCTAGTTATTTTTTTCACTTATCATACCTACATACACAATACGCTGGAACAAACAAAAACTAAAATTTTACAGAACGAATCGTCCGTTCAGGTAATAACAAAATACGAAAATAATAATTAACGTAAGGGCGTATTTTGACTAGAGATAAAAATATTTCTGTTTTGCATTAAAATTAAAATAATGGAATATTTGTGAACGTATCCGAAAACTAAAAACTGTTTTTAAAAGGTGATGAAACGCTTTCTAATTTTATTATTAGAAATAATCATGTAATTTTTAAAATGTAAAACCTTTAAATGCAATCTTTAAAAAGTCTTAAAAAATGTTTATCTTACGTTTTGTCTAACTTAAATTACTGAAAACGACATACATATTTTATTAAACAAATGAATTATAAACGTTATCGTTACCTCACTTTTTTGTCGTTTCATGTAAATACAATTTTTAAAAAATGCACAAAGTTTCACAATTTATTTTCAAATTGTGGTTGGTTTGGTTGCATAAAGGTGAACATTTTAATTACTTTGAGGTTAATTTTTAGATTTGAATATATTGCGTATTATTTTCTCTTTACAATACCGTTTAGATCACATTTCTTACTATGATAGTAAGGGAGACAAAAGATTTATACGAGCCCTATGTGAGCTAGAACAAATATGGTCTTCTGTGATTAAATGGGTTAAATGTTAGATAAAGGTTCGGAGTCAGAAGACACACTAAAATAAAGTATAGGTGAACTTAAGTCTTTCTTTTCTCATGTAATCAGATAACTACCAATCAGGTAACCACCATTAAGACCAAATAACAAAACCTCTTCCTTTTCGATCTCGGCGTAGTGCGCGTCCATCGTTTAATACTAGCCAGATGGCCAGCCCGAGATTGGGGTGAAATGAATATAAATTGGCTACGGAATACCACCCTCACCATTGCCAAATCCGGCAGATTACACCGCCGATATTGAAGGCATGTTTATGAGACGGCTTAAGCCGGCGGGGCAGATCGTCACAAATAATGTGAGCTGAGGAGGCTGTGAGACAGCCAGGGAGCTGCTCACTGCTTCTCCCGCTGGACCCGCCGAACCCGCCGAGACACTGGACACACTACGAATGGGGAGTTATCCTTTCTTTAGGGTTAGTTATTCTTTTCAAAAGCAAGTTAAAGGTGAACCAACATGCATTGAGATATGCTTTCATTAAGGTTGTTCGTACCGATAAATAGCAGATTAAATACATCATTTTTAAATGTTATTTTTTATTACATTAGCTCCACACAGTCCCTATGCGTATGTCATATTATAATAAAGTCGAAAACTAGAACTGCCTTTCATACAAATTTGAATGGAAACAAATGTACCATATAGCCCTTTAGCCCAACTTAAAGTTCTGTCTCACTTACACTCGCCTGACACCATAGTTCTCCATCCCATATGAATTTCGTAAACACAGTTTTGTATGGCGCCATTGGTGAAATATTTGGATTACGAAATACGTGCACAAATGGCCTATGTCATTTTTGTGGATTGCGGTGGGGGCATTTTTAATGAAAGGAAGGAGAAGAATTTCTGGAAAGGGAAAAGGTGTGACGGATGTGTAATCTGGGGGTCAGTGTGTCCAGGAGTGACGGACGTTTGAAGTTATTCCTTCCACTACGTTGCAAGTTAATGGGTCGATATAGCCCGGTTGGAGAGGTCATAGGTTCTCCCGCAACCGGCCTCTCCCGATACGACCCGCCACGCAGTTGGTGGGCAGACGCGTCCGCTGCCAAACCTGAGAAAACCTCACTCAACTAAGCCAACAAACGTGGCGAACCACTTGGGGTGATCTAAGACAGAGGTGTTGGTTATCCAGTGAGTAGTAGCATGGAGTGAAATTTTTTTTAGAGAATTTCGAAATCGGCATAGTTGGAAAAGATGCTCCATATATTAACAATTACTGCAAAAATAATTTTTAAAAAATATATACGAAACCTGGACATCGCCCAAGCCTTATATTTTATCATTTTCACGATTTTACTTATTGTATTTATAGCTTATATACTCGAAATAAAACACACATAAAATTTGTATTTTATCATTTATTTTACAGATAATACATTCATAGATTGGTAGAATGGAACAAATAGTGGAAATAAAAAATGTACACATATTATTTACCGCATTGAAAAACTTGAAATTTGCAAAAGTTGCTATGAACGGTACTGCATTTTGGTGTCAAAAAGTGGCATAAGGTTTCGTGACTATAACCTTGTTTTTATTAAGTCATCTCGTCTCAAGGGTTCACTGACAGCAGCTGAGGCTTCTGTTACAATTTTCACACACCCCTCTATGCCTTGAGTGGGCAAGAAAAATTCTTTACCATGACATCGACAATTCTCATGTGATCGGTAATGGCTTGTCAAATTGTCTCGTCCCTAACAAATTTGATGAGCGGTGACTTGGTTACATTATCCCAATTCATAACACCAACATAATTATCTACCGAAAAATCAAAAAGGCACTTTGAAGGTACGAATATCGTCCGATTGCGTTTTCATTTGCCGGGCTTCCAATATTCTTCTTAACGCCAACTCTCTTTAAGCATTTTCGGTTGTCGGGTAAAATGGTTAACAATATGTTTGTGATATCTAAAAAATCATTGCGCTGGATTACTGTATTAATAATATATTTAAAATCACTGGACAAAAATCGTGAAAGCAATATTGTTTCATGCAAATGTCTAACTCCGGAAATACATATTGGTTTGGTCTTAACGTTGAACCACATAGGTGCGTAAACTGTCGTTAAAGTTAACAAATTTTCTGATGGTTTTAGGTTAGAAATGTAAAGCCGAAGAACCCGCTTCGTTTTAGTGAGCCACCTTGAATGTACAATTTTACAGGTTTTTTTTGACAAGTTTTCATTGCGGAATCATCTCATTACTCAGTCAATGGTTTTACATATTTTTCATATATACATCTGAGCTGTACTTAAATCCTGTTCATTTTTCATACTTGCCAAAGAACATTGAATGACTTTAAATTTCAGGATAGGAAGTTGTTCACACTTATTTAAAGATTTTCCAATAATTCCAGTGAAACTTTGCGGTCCAGTCGATGCTGTTAAAAAGTAGTCGCAAAATGAGCTCGTTGGCATGTAACTGACAGACATACACTGTAAAGGCCGTTTGAGAAGTGATTCAAGGCACCAAATCACAACTCTTTTGTAGCCCGTATTGACTGCAGTTCCATCGCATCCAATTGCACAAACTATATCGACGAATATTACTCCTGTACACAACATGTATCGTTCTGTGAAATTGAGCCAACATCTTGTAATACAGCAGAAAAAATATCTGCCGAGCATTCTGGCTAAAACAGGGAAGGCTTTCACTGCAGCATGGTCACCATGATGCTGAATATTTTTTCGTTAAGCTTCATTCACAAAAAACCTCGTAATACATCTTCACAAGTGGGCAAAATATTCAAAGGTAATTCTCATCCAGATGTCACAATGCCATAATGTTCAAAGTTCAAAGAACAGTTAATATAAACTCTTAAATAGCCTATCGAAAAATAGTTGAATATTCTAATGCAGCACACAATTAAAAATACTACGTAAACTGTAACTCGACCGACGCGCACATTGATAATCATCGAAGAGACGAAGGCCTAACACATACCCCCAATAAACACAACAATTCTCTGAGTTCCTTCAGAAGGGAAGGTCCTAGTCCGTTTAGAGCAGTGGTTCCTAGCCGGTGGTCCATGGACCACTGGTGGTCCGCGAGATCCCAAATGTGGTCAGCGAAACATTTGTTCATTTTACTACAAAACCGAATCGAAAGGACCTAAACTGATTTGTAACCCTTTTGGTATTAGTGTTGGAGAGGTAGCTGAAGAAGTCCAAGAAGAGCTCATTTTTGTACCATGTGGCCCCCATGAGAACAAATAAATGTCATGGTGGTCCTTGGCCAAAAAATGGTCGGGAACCACTGGTTTAGAGGAAACCCAATCCGCTGTATATGATGGAAAATTCATCTAGATCAAATCACTGTGTTTGAAACACGTTTGGGGTGGGATGATTGAGTTTGATTGAGGGAATAGTTTAACTGTTGCTACGGTGTTTCTTTATAATTATATCAAAGGAGAATAAGTAAATACGTACTCTTTTTTTTCATAAATACAAGCATTTCTAAGAATCTGGAGAACATTTTTGTGTTTTCAATATTTTTATTAAAAATTGAATGTGGTGGCGATGTCCTAATTATAAATATTTATTTTTTATATTTTTTTATTTAAGATGAGTACATAACGGAGCACCAATCCCGCGTATGCCGAATTCTATATTACAAAAAAAAAATTCTCCATACTAGACCGCTCCACCCTAGTGAGTAGTGCCCGGGACGGCGGTACCCTCTACCAAAAAAAAAGTAATATAATTATAGGCTTTGGAATTTTTGGAATTCCACAGAGCCGAACCCTCTGATATGAAAATATCTGGAGTCGGTGAATTATTTTCCCATTTGGTCTCTGGTAGGTTGACATGTTGTTCTTGAATTGTTTTGTATTTATAATACTTATATAGTGCAATTGCATAGCGTGGATTGACTAGATGATCATTTGGCCAAGTGTGTAAAAGGGTTTAGTTTTTCCTGTGGGGAAAATTTAACCCGGACATTTAAATCTGGTGGGTAAAAGGTAAATTTTCCAACTCTTTGGCAGAATGGTAAATTTCTTGACTCTGAACTAGGATATCTCGGATTTTTCAGTAAAAATAAAAAAATCATAATATGTAAACCTTCTGACATAGGGGAAAAGGAACAAAAGTTTGCTTGAAATTGCATTAGATATGTTAAGCAACCTAATCTAAAGCCAGGTAGTTCCCAATCTTCCTCTTTCCTTTCTCCTTCTCACTTCTACTGTGGAATTCTTGTGCAGAATCACATTACTGATAGAAACTAAGTTATTAACCAGGTGAAACTTTATCGAAGCGATGAGTTAGGAAAAGTAATGGAAAGCAAAGTTCAATAGGGGTTAATAATAGTATTTATTATTTTGGAAGAGTTATCACATATGTCGGAATAATAAGAGTCATAAATTTTCTTAGGTTTTTTTTTACCAATTTACTTATTTCATATTATTAGGTTTCCTTACAATATTTTTAAATTACAAAAAAGAACCTCATGAAATCGAATCTCGAGATTGTGGCATGAGCTCCGCGGAATTTATAATCAACCTTCTATCATGCATATTTAATACACACATCTTGAGAAGTACCCCCGGGCGGGTGGAAAAATAATCCGGCGTTTCGGAAAACTGTCACACTCGCCCATCTCGCTTCCGCCTCTGACAATCTTCCAGGGGCACCTGCGCCGGCCCTTATTTCTTGCCGCAATTCCTGAGCTTCTCAACTCATGAAACTCGCAAAAATATTTTTTTTAATCTTGAAGTGTTTAAAAGAATGCAAAGTTAACATATCTACGACATAAAACAGAAAATCTGTTTAGTACCTACTGCATAAACTTTCGAATCTCGCATCTCCACAAAACGCGGGATATTAACTACATACGTGCAAATTAATAGATGGCGGTGGTTATAAAGGTTAGTAACCATCCACAGATGGCGTTGTGTTTCGTTAGCGATAGCAACGCATGGCGGGGTCAGCTAGTAATATATAAAAATGAATGTTTCTTTGTTTGTCCCTTACGCGGTCCGTAAATCATTCATCCGATTGCGATGAAATCTTTGGTGAGTTGTTGTGCGCACGCTCGCAAACGTTTCTAAATATACTGGTGAGCTCTGGCATTATGAAATTTGTATTAAAAAATGAAATAATGAAAACTTGATGTACCGGTACTTACATAATGTGTGAAGGGAGTGGGGAGGAAAACGCGGGAGGGGGGTTTGCGGGAAAGCGGAAGTTGGAGGGGGAACGGAAACGGGACGAATAGGAAAGGACACGCATGGAGAAACAATTTCTGTATTAAGTGGCATTTCAATGCAAGCCGGAAGCTCGCTGGTATAAAATTAAAATAAATCTCAATCTTTATTCAGGCGACTTACCTTAATATCCCGCATATTACCAGATCACGTTTCTCCAGCGTCCTACTCTAATTCTAAGATAAAAAAATACATCAAGGATGTTTCTAATAAATTCGAAAAAACGGAATTATAGACTTTTTTTTTTTTTTTTTTTTTTTATTCCAGTTAAAAGAAAATTACATTTTCACTCATTTAACTAGAAATAATTATACACATTAAGATAAATAAATATTTCAATACAGCGCTATTCTATTTCATTATTTTGTTTATCAAGAATAAATATAAATAATTGTTTTTTAAATTTACCCAGCTTCTTTTCGTTTTTAATGTCATTTGGGAGGCAATTATATAAGTTTCCCCCCTCGTAACCAATGGATTGTTTACCATAGTTAGTGTGGATGGTATTTAAATGTATGTTATCGCGTTGTCGTGTAAAGTGTTTGTGTATTTGGGACGTTTTAATGAATTCTGTGTTTGTGTGTACGAGATTATTTTGTATTTTGTATATAAGGAGACATGTATTGTATTCATATAGTTTTCTTAATGTTAATAGTTTTGTTTCCATATATAATTTTTTTGTGGATGTTCTGGGCTTGTAATTAAATAGTTTTTTGATTACCTTGTTTTGTATTACCTGTAATTCATTTATGTGTGTTTCACATGCGTTTCCCCAGATTTCAATCAAATAATTTAAATGTGATTGTACGAGACTATAATATAAACCTATTTTTAATTTATTTGGCAACAGATATGATAGCCGGCTAAATACGCTGATTAAGGGGATGATTTTATCTTTAATACCTTGTATGTGTTGTTTAAATGTCAAATGCTGATCAATGCACAACCCAAGATATTTTTCCTGGATCAGGTTTTGCAAGTCGTTGTTTTCAATTTTTAAGGGTACATGAGGAGGAATTATTTTACGGGTTGAGCTTAAGATCATGTATCCTGTTTTTTTAACATTCATTGTTAAAACATTTGATTGGAGCCAACTATTGATTTTTTCTAGATCTGTTTGTGCATTTTCTAGTAAGATATCTAAATCTTTACCCCAGTAGAAAATTGCTGTATCATCTGCGTATAAAAAGATTTCACCATTTAAAATTAATTGCGATATATCATTGATATAAATTTGGAACAGTAGTGGACCTAGTATGGACCCCTGCGGAACTCCATAGTTTATTGGAACGTAGTTGCTATTTTGATTGTTAATGCTAACGAATTGCTTTCTATTGCTAAGATATGATTTGAGTATATTGAGAGCAGGACCAACTACACCAATTTTCTCGAGTTTCTTGAGAAGTATGTCATGACTAACTGTATCAAAGGCTTTTTGAAGGTCAACTAATATAGATAAAATATAATTTCCACCATCAATGCCACTTCTAAGTTTACTGATTAAGTCGTTTATTGCTCCTAGTGTGTTCGATTTTTTCCTAAAGCCGTATTGTTTTTTATATAAGAATTTTTTTTTTAGCAGAAAATTGTTTAATCTATCGTAAATTACACGTTCAAAAATTTTAGATAAAATTGGTAAGATTGAGATGGGTCTGTAGTTTGAGGTATTTGTTTTGGACCCACCTTTGTGAATTGGTATCACCTTAGCAATTTTACAGCTATCCGGAAAAGTTCCCTCTTTAAAACATTGATTGATTAATTTTGTTAAAGTAGGAATCAATTCTGTGGAGAGACTTAGCACTGTCTTACATTTGAGTGAATCGTAACCAGCACTTGCATTTTGTTTTAGAGATTTTAATATTTGACTTATTTCTAACTCCGTAGTAGGCTGAAGATATAAAGATTCAATGCTATCATGCATTAACGTTATTTCATTGGCTGGATTGTGTTTGATTTTGCCATGTATATTAGCGGCTAAGGAGGAGCCAATGTTGCAAAAGAAATTATTAAATTGGTTGCATATCTCTACATAACAAGGGGGTTAACTTTGTTTGTCAATTTGATTTCTGTTGTAACTAGAAGGCTAAAACGCTTCATTTCGCTCAACCTTATGAAATTGACTAGGGAATCTTCATGTACAAAAACTGCCGATTTAAACGTACACCACAAAAAATTTGATAATTTTAGCCCTTGAATATCTATACACATAAAAATCAAAATATACTTGCTTGGGTGTATATATGAGTGTATGAGTTGTCTATGCGTTGCCAAACCATTCCACCGATTGCGATGAAACTTTAAGGATTTGATGTGCGCGTGCCCGCGATAGTTTCTATATACAATAGTGAGCTCTGGTGTCGTGAAATCATGCGTTGCTAACCATTCATCCAATTGCGATGAAACTTTTAGGATTTGATGTGCGCGTGCCCGCGATAGTTTCTATATACAATAGTGAGCTCTGGTGTCGTGAAATCATGCGTTGCTAACCATTCATCCAATTGCGATGAAACTTTTAGGATTTGATGTGCGCGTGCCCGCGATAGTTTCTATATACAATAGTGAGCTCTGGTGTCGTGAAATTATGCGTTGCTAACCATTCATCCGATTGCGATGAAACTTTGGGGACTTTATGTTTGCATGCCCACGATGGCGTCTACACACAATAGTGAGCTCTGACATTACAAAATTTGTATAAAAAATTGCTATAGGTGGTACGCGAGCTGTTTGAGAACTGAATGTACTGGAACTGAATGTTTGGAATGTGGGAGGGGGGAAGGGAATTCGGGAGGGGGTTTCGCGAGGAAGCGGGAGAGTGGAGTGGGGAGAGGGAAGGCGAAGAAGGCGGAGTGGGAACGCGTGAGGGGAAGGGGACACGGGAGAGAAATGGGGAGGCGAAAGGGGAATGCGAATGGGAAAGAACACGCACACAATTTCTTTATTAAGTGGCATAGCAACGCATGCCAGGAACTCGCTAGCGTTAACATAAAAATATTATTTTCTGGATTTCCATATTTGGAAGATATTATGAAATGAGAGCAACCATAAAACAAATTATGAAGAAAAAAAATAGTTCCCCCAGAGTCCAAAATCAAGATGTATGAGAAATCTCAGCACCATGCAGAAAAGTTTGAGAATCTTTAGTTAATCCAGCCAGCACCGTTGGATCCCAGGGGTGCAGATTCGCCCCTGGTCAGCTAAGTCTGAACCCGCCCCGTAACGTATGATAATACTAAACTGCATAATGTAGTATCGACGGGGGAAGCGGTCACTGCCGCCCCCCCCCCCCCCCCCCCCCCCCCAACCTTCTGCTCACAGACTTATTCTACGACGGACGTCAAGGGGATTTGATGATTACAATGTAGAAGTTATTATTCTGATTTAAGATACTTTTAAAGTTAAGCGTATTTCGTATTAGGGTGGCATATTATCTTTGATATTTTATTGCAAGGTAGATTATGGATGAACTAATCTTTATTTCAATTTGATATTATTTCATGAGTACTTCAAACTAAAAAATCTTAACAAACTTAAAACTATGAAGAATGCTGAAAACTGAAAATTAAGGTTTCACTCTACCTACAGGGGTGTCAAAGATACGGCCCGCGGGCCGCATGTGGCCCTCAGGCCCTATCAATATGGCCCGCGACCATTTTAGTTTTCCTGATATATAACCATCCAGTGACTTGAACAGTTCTGCATTTTTGGTGTTGTTTGGCAAATATATTGCACATAACACATCTTCATGATAAAGATATCGCACATAAACAAGTAGTATTGCCTTGTTGTCGATATCTGTAGATTCGTCAACCTGGAGTGCATACCACGGTGATGTATTAATCCTCTCCCACAATTGTGTCTCAATGTCTTCGGCTATTTCCTCAATGCGCCTAGTCACAGTGATAGCCGACAAAGCCACACATCTTTCAAGTCCACAAGCCGCCACACAGTGGAAAAAACCTTATGTATGTTCCGATTGTAATTATTTATGTGCCTGAAAGGTGACTTTAAAAACTCATAAGTTTACTCTTAGTGGAGAAATACCATTTTCATGTTCCGACTGCAACTATTCATGTTTTCAAAAGGAACATTTAAAAGTCCACAAGCCGTCTCAGAAAAACCTTTTTCATGTTCCGACTGCAACTTTTCATGTTCTCAAAAGGAATATTTAAAGGTTCACAAGCCATCTATCTCACAGTGGAGAAAAACCCTTTTTAAAGGAAGTTTGTAGTTTAATCCTTTGCCAAAATGTTAACCTAAGATAATGGCGTTAAATATGTTGTTAACATATATCCGAATATGTGAAAGCATACAGCACGTATGTATGTTCGGTAGTACCTATTTATGTGAGCAGATGTTTTCTGTTTTGAAAATGAATAAGAACAAACATCGTTCACGGCTTACGGATGAACATCTCCAATCGATTCTTTAAATAACTACCACGAATATGACACCCAACATCAATGAGCTTATCAAAAACAAGAGACGTCAGGAGTCCGGCTCAAGATAATTTACCATTTTACCCTCCTTTTTAACTTAATGAAAATTTATAATTCCTAAGTGCATATCTAACTAAATAAAGATTTCAACAATTGAGTATGGGTTTTAATTTTGAGTCTTGCCCGCTTACACACGCTAAATCTTATAAATGGCTCTTAAGAAAATCCAGTTTGACACCCCTGCTCTACCATTTATTAAAGAATTTATGTATTTTCCATGCAGATCGTCAAAGATTAAATGCTTTTTAGAAAATGTCACGTTATAAAATACTTTCACATTTGGTACGTTTTATCTTATTATTAGCTGGTAAGACGTGTTCTAGGCAGTTAATTTAACAATTATAGTACAGTGTTCAGAAACGTACTTGTCGGTTTAAAGATGTGTGTGTGTAGGTAGGCAGGAATCTGCGATCCACACACTTACATATGTATAGCGTGTACATTAGTCCCATGTCAAAGTTGGCAAATCTCCCTATAAAATGAATTTACCATTAAATCAAAGCCATCAGGAGCGAAGGGTCAAGCCGCAGCGTAAGCCAACGGAGTCTTCAGGCGACCCTCGTCTCCGGAGATCACGGACCAGGAGGCTAGATTTACTCCTTATCTTATAACAGACTATTACTAGCAATAGTGAGGCGATAGACTGTGATTTACATGTCAAGTGTTTCATGTGAGCGTTTCACTTGACTTCCTCCTCCCTGTTCTACATACCTTCTACCAAACTAAGACCCCATACATTAATTATATTTCTCTCCAATGGTAAAACTAAATTGCTTAAAGCGATTTTGCTATCCATTTACTTTTTTACGTTAGCTCCACACAGCAGTGGCGGTACGTGAGTTTTATGTAAGCTAGAGTGCTAAGATTGAAAAATACGAGGTTATTTATGTTGTTGTAGCTGAAAATGATTTATTTTTCAAAATTTCAATATTTTGTAAGATGATTTTCAGGATTCTTTTAGTTTGGGGATGCGCCACATCCACAAACTGAAATATCTTCTTACAAAACGGTGCAATTTTGAAAAACTTTTCGCAGCTACAACAACATCAACAACGTCGTATTTTTCAATAGTAGCATTCTACCTCACTGAAAACTCACGGACCGCCACTGCTACACAGGAGGCCCAGAGGAAAAAATACCTTTAGGGCCTACGTCATCTTTGGGGATGCTGTGTGGGGGTGTTTTAAAGGGCAGCAGATCTAGATGTTACTAATCGTTTAATCGAACTTTCTAGGTCAAATCGAGCCGTTTATTATGATCGATCTTTTCGTGTAACTGGCCCGCTCATTTGGAACAAACTTCCCTCAGCTCTTACTAATATCCAGAACTTGGCTGAATTAAAAAAACAAACTTTAAGTTTATTATAATTAAGCGCACTTGAAGTGAAATATCACAAAACTGCGCTATATAAATACTACGTTATTATTATTATAAAAGGAAAGAGGAAGTTCTGGGAAGGAGGTAAGAATGTGGGGACCAACGTACGAATCCATCCGTTCCAATGGGGTGCAAGTGTTCGATGTTCCGGGAGAGTCCAGCTTGAGAGGAAAAGGTCTCTCTCAACCAGTCTCATACAGCCAATTGAGCCAATTCAGGCAAATCTCAAACGTAGCGAACCGCTTGAGGCGACCTGTGGCAGAGGTGTTAGTTATCAAATAAATGGTTCCCGGGGCGGCGGTACCCGTACCCGCCTCCCAAATTGAAAAACTTTAAAATTATTCATGTTCGATGAACTATTCATTTTCAAAATTAAAATTATTTTATCAGACAAGCAATAAAGTACCTATGTCCGTCCAAAATTATTTTACGAATTAATAATTCTTTATTCTCAGTGCAGTGCGATCAATCGTTACTCGTTATGCGCCATCTACGAGCGAAAAATTACTAGTCGTCGCGACGAAATTCGTCGAATGTTTCATTTTTACGTATTCTCGAACGTCGAACGGTCGAAGAGATGATTATATTGGCAACCCTGTGAATATTGTTTATGTTCTTGATGTTTTTGAGATTTCTATGGTGTAAGTTTGTACCATGTTTTTTTATACCATGTCAAACAGTTGATACACGAATTTTTACCGCTTATAACTTCTACCGCTTATAATATTCAACATGGCTGGGCAACCAAAACATCGCTGGTAAATCAGCCATTGTAATATGGAACCTTAAAACGACTTTACAAAAATATACGATGTCTTTGCGGGTGCGAAAGTTAGAGCGGGAAAACAAGACAAGATTTTGACAGCCAATTGCATAGATACGCAAACAACCCACCACTCGCTACTCTGTTGGTTTGCCCCACTCGTTGTTGTGTGGAATGACTTTTGGCATTTGGCGTCCTAAGTATGTTCCTTCGATCAAGCTCAAGAATAACCAAGTCGACCTACGGATGTACTTTGCGATTGCGAGCAACGAGGCTTGGAGAATAGCTAGCTTGGTATGTTCAAATGCCTAACAGATTAGGTAGATGTCGAATTTTTTAAACGACTTCAAAAAGGAGGAGGTTCTCAATTCGACTGTATTTTTTTAATTATTTTTTTATGTTTGTTACCTCCGAACTTTCGACTGGATGAACTTCTGTATTTGAATATCTTTGGAGTGAACTGAAATTGATGATTGGTTTTTTTATTTGAAAGCTGGTGCTTCCCGTGTGGTCTCATTTCAATTTGGTCCGGTTCTGACAATGGCATCCATGAGAAAACCATATAAGTCTTAAATTTGGGTTTAGTATGTGCGCGACAAATGAATGAATAACTCAATATCACGCTAACCGATTTCGATGATTCTTATTTTATTGGAAAGCATGTACTTCAAGGGTAGTTTTATGAGAGTTTGGTTAGGTTCTGATTATGGGATCCATGACAAAGTAACGGAACTCTTCAATTCTTTGGAGCAAATTATCGATACTCGGCCGAATCTGTTATAGGCTGATACGTTTTTAGATTTTCACGGTCCCTCCTTCTTTAGCCAACATTTTGGACAGCGTTGCAGTGTCCATCATCAGGGCAGATCCGGTAGATATAGGCTATCCGGATCTTTGAGTCACCTACCGTAACGTCGTTATGGTCAAGTAATGTCTGTATTATATGAGTAGCACGTTTAGTAGGTCTACCCATATTCAGACAAATTAGTTAGTGTACTTCAGATTCTCTAAAAATCAAAAAATAAACAAAAAAATTAACAAAACAAAAAAACGACTTCAAAAAATGCACTAAAAAGTAAAAAAAATAATTTCGTATTCTTCTACAACCTACTAATCAAATTAATTTTTCTACTCTCAAATATGTAGGTACGATTGTCATTTTTGGAGTCAGTGCCAGCCTAGGTACCCGGCCCGGCGTTTTCACTTGACAGCTCCCTTCCTGCCGCGCCACGGCCCCGCTCTCGCCTTGTCAAGTCGCGCGTGTGACACAAGCACATCTCACTTATAACTATGTACCTATGTAGTTGCAAACTGGCTGACACCGACTCCAAAAATAACAATCTTACCTACATATTGATGAGTACAAAAATTAAGTTGATTATTAAGTTGTAGAAGAATACGAAATAATTTTTTTACTCTTTAGTGCATTTTTTGAAGTCGTTTTTTTGTTTTGTTAAAAATTTTATTTTTCAAGGATACTGACATTCGATAGGTAAATTTCTTATTTTAAAAGGCTTTCTTAGGCCAACATTTTTTTTTTGTAAATACTTTCTGCTTATATTACCACATCACTATAATTATACTATCCCATGATAGTATTGCAGCAAAGTCAATAGATGTCGCATATTATAATTAAAAAAAGGAAACATTTTTCCAATGGCATTTAGTTCTGGTTGAATCATGCAAACATACATAAAGATAACAGCCAATAAAACTATGTGTTAGGTAGTTCTTTGTCGAGGAATGATAATTTTTTTTACTTAAATATGACCGAATCGGATAGGGACACATTAGCTCAGTTGGTAGAACACTGACCCGGCAAGTCAAAGGTCCTGGACTCGAGTCCCAGATGTGACTGTACCTTTTTCTGATTTTTCTGTTTCAGATTTTCGATTGAGTTTCGCTAATATTGTCTTCATTCATTAAATATTATAAGTTGGGTTTTACTCAGTTAAAAATAAAAACTATTATTAATATTTTAACGTTCCATGGATAATTCTTAAGATTCGTCTATCATAAATGATAATTCTTTTTTTATACAAAAAAAATCTTTGATGTTGGAACTCGAAAATTGCCAATTTAATGATGAGTGTATGCATAATAGCGTAAAAAATAAAGTTTTATAGTCGGAATAAAAAAAAGATTTTTTTGACTAATCTATTTATACTTTCTGCTATCGACGATTAAGGAATAATGGCTTAGAATAAATTAGATAAATTGGCCCCCTGTCAAGACCTTTAATTATTTGTCTTACGTGTTTTCGGTCTGTTAGCAACTTTCAGAATGTCATCAAAGTTCTGTCACAAAGTGTAAAGAGGCTGGTTTAAAAAAATCTTGTGGATACGATTTTTGAAGTGAAAACTTCTTTAGCAACGTTGTGATTTGAAACTTGATGAAACGAAAGCGAGCGACACTAAAAAGAAACAAACACATACATCTATGGGATTTAGCCCGCGAGAGAATGAGATAACAATAAAATATTTAATTTTTTTACGGGTCTTCGGGTACAATATAATACAATAAATCCATGGTCCCACGCAAGTCTCATGTAGTCTAGTGGTATAAAGATCCTGAGGAGCCTTAGCGGCCGGACATTCATTCAAGGATCAAATCATTCGAAATCCAAAAAAAAAATCTATTTTTGTAAAATCAATATCCAATCTTCAAACCACTCCAAATTGAACAGGCAAAGAAAACACAAAAGAAAACGACATCTAGCGACTCCGAAGAAGAAAATACAAATACTAATAAGATTTCCAAATATATAGGAAAAGGTGTAATAGAATTAAAAGACAAAAAATTTGAAAAAAATCATTATAAAAAAGTGCTTCGTAGTCTTAAGTTTTCTGTAGGTTTCATTTCTACCGCGTGTGAATCGCACACTCTGATTATTTTTTATAAATGAAAAAAAATCAACCTCGTACAACGTTTTATCCGGTTTCAAGCAAAGTTCATCAATCCCAATGAACACCTTTCACGCACTAGACGGTACTAAATATCTAGAGAAGAAGATAATGAAACAAGCGTTAAGTACGCAACATTTACTAAGTGTTAACTTACACCTACGAGTATTTAGGCAACTTTCGGCTAACGCGCTGATAAGCATCACCGTGTTAAATGTCCTGAAAGAAAGATACTCTATAAGGGATGCCACGCCAGCAGCTAGCAGCAAACAGGTCTCGGTTCATATGTACCTAGGTACCCAACTCACAGTAAAGATCTGCAGGCCGACGCGCGACGTAACCCTAACAGTGTGATATCCACGGCCCGAATGGGCGGGAAATTTGTTTTTTTGGCCCAATCAAAATCTAACGGAATTTTTTTCAGTGCTAATTTGAATCAATTGCTTACACCCTAAAACGAAACCGTCTATTAAATGATAAGCAACCACAATCACTTTTAATAAATTATTATTATTTCAGTAACTAAAAAGATTAAACTACACTGCTTTTTTTTATTTTACACTATCTGGTTCCCGGCATGCGTTGCAAGGCCGTATTCAAAGAAACAAATTGTTTTTCCCTGCGTGTCCTTTCCCGTGCGTCCCCCTCCCCTCGTTACCTTCTACCTTCCCGCCTTCCCTCTCCCCTCTCCCACTCTCTCGTCCCACCAGTCTTCCTACCGCGTCCCAGTACATTCAGTTTTCAAACAGTTCGCGTGCCACCGATTACAATTTTTTTATTCAAATTTTCATTTTTCATTTGTATTATCTTTGTAAATTATAAGCACAATCGATCAAAATTTTATGTTTTCTACGGTGTTATAGTTTAGCTTACCAATAATGTGTATCAGTGCGATTACGTAACAAAGCATAAAATAAATTAATAAAAAAAGTGTCTTTAATATCACAATATTAATCGATAGAAATTGTTCTTTGCCCTTGGAATGCGCAGCATTGATGAAATAATTTTTATTGGTTTGGCTAAAAAGTAGTAGACCTTAATAATATTCAAGTTTGTCATTTCGTCAATTACAAGTGCAAATTCCGTGACAAATATCATAAATTTTCATTTTCAAAAGTCTTAGTACCTACTCTAATTTTATTTACAGGAAAACCTCCGCGTCTTATTTTTATTGTAAATTGTGATTATTTTTATTGCCTCTTTACTGGAAAAATATAATAAAATCCGAGAATATTTTTGTATGTCTTTTTTACATTCATTTATAAAATATTTTTTATAATATTAGAGAGAAAAAACATTTCTCTGGATATTTGTAGTTATCCTGGGGAAACTTCATATGATTCAGATTTTTTTTTAAATTATACTCATTACCTGGTAAAACCGTATAATCTATATAAAAATCAAATAATTTATAGCGGAAATAGTGTCAGTCAGCATATGGCGGGCAACTCGGTATTTTAGCTAGTACACTAAGGGTTATAATTGGACTAGTACACGATGCCAACAAAGTGGCTAAATATCAGTATCGGGCCGGCCCTGGGCTGCATGGTTTTAAGGTAGGTCCGGGCCGGGCCCGAAAACGCCACTTCTTCCAGACCTCTAACCCAGCATCCGCCATCTACAGTCACAGTCCCCAACATGCCCCATGCAGCCCAAATCTCTTCTAATTACCCCGAGGACCGCGCTGAGCCAGCCGTCTTAATAACAATTTAGGCCCGGCCTACGAACACCGCCAGAGATTTATGCGGGGGAACTTGATATCTATTGTCGCACTGGATGACGTATGGCTCTTCAAACTTAGCAAAGGGAAAATTATTTTCATTATGCGAGTGCGAGTATCAAATGGAGAGCGTTTTGTCTAAAGTGAAAATCTCACCCGGTCTCACTTATCACTGGATTCGGATTTCATTGCCGACAAACTAGGCACGTATTATATTATTATTACATTTTACATAATCTTTAATTAGTCAATTTGTAATATAGGTAACAAAAAATATCGTGCTTTCAATTTTTATTCGTGTGTAATTTACTGAATCTTACCATCTTTTAAATCGTAAGCCAACTAGGTACATATTTAAAAGGTCATCCGATCATAAGTCCAGTAGCTTCAGAATCTTGTACTACTCATATGTAAGAAGTATCTTAGAGTATGGCACCGTGATTTGGTCCCCACACTGTGCAATTCATAGCAATAAAGTGGAATCTGTTAAAAAAAAAAACTTAAGAATACTAGCTGACAAATCTGGAGTACATCGGAATCTAGATAACTATGCTGAAAGACTCACTCACTTTGGAGAAGTCTCACTCGTCAAAAGAAGGCACATTTCAGATTTGATCTCCCTGTTTAAAATCATAAATAAAAAATTATACTTACATATCCATAGAGATGATCTCCTCACCTAAACCTAAAAAATGTGTATAAGTGTATGCATATATTCATGTGTGAATATATTTTGTAATTATTGATTCTTCTTGTTTTATGAATGTACTTTAATTTAGTATTATGTATTCCAACTAATTAAGAATGCTGTGATGAATGGTGTGCTAACCTCTCATTGGAATTATCACTGTAACCATATTAAAATTGTTAACTGATGTAATAATTGTATGTGATATATTCTGTTGGCGAGCCAACAAATAAATAAATAAATAGAGAAACTGAAAAAAAACAGTGGTCCGACTCAATCGCTATCCACAGGAAAGCAACTTGTGAATTTCATTGTCGGCCGTCGCGTTTCAGTTACCATGTTGACAGGTTGCCATGGTAGCGGCTCACGACCTGTCAAATAAGGAACTCCGGTGAAAAATATTATGGCTTTAAAAATATATGTTCATATAGACCAATCGGGAAAATTTCATATCATATCTGAGTCATATACTTCGAGGGGAGAAGTATCACTTGCTCCATTTAATATTGAAAGGCAAGATAGAGGGTCGCTGAGGGCCTGGTAGGAGACAAATATCTTGGCTGCGAAATATACGAGAGTGGACTGGCATTAGAAGTGTGGAGGAGCTATTCCGGGCAGCGCAAGACAGAGAGACATTTTCTAGAGTGATCGCCAACGTCAACGTTGGAGGTCTAGATTCGTTCAAAATAAATAAATGTAGCTTCGTTTAACAAAAAAAATTAGAATCTTGCGAGAGCCTTGAAGGAGTAACCATCAGTTACTTATACCAAGGCGGGTAAGAGGTGGATTATCTCCACTGATCGCCAACGTCGGGGGGACCTGATACGGCACACAAAGAAGAAGAATAGATCAATAAATGCTGAATCGGAGTAAATAAGTTTTATTAAATAATATTAAACACAGAGTTTTAAAAAAATTATTAAATAGTCAATTTTTAATCGGGTCATAGAAACACGCCGTCGAGTTGGTATTATTGAAATGTTTAGTGGTGACGTAACTGAACACCATAAAGTCATTTTATGGGAATGTAGGTATGACACAAGCCATCGTATTAACAACGTTTCATCTAATTCGTTTATTTACATACTGTTTATAGAGATTTAGTTGTTGTGTTTATTGAAACATTATTTAGACCTAAATAACTCAGTATAAAAAATAAAGGTATCTCTTATTAGTTTTTCTCTATTATTAAAAAACTCCTGCACAAAAAATAGTAATGCTGCTCTAGGGAGAATACTTCGAACTCTGAATTTCAAAATGGCGCCAGTTGAACAGCTGATTGCCCAATCTTATAGTAACTTTTCAGGAGTGATGGCGTCACACGATTCACTACACATAACGGTGTTTTTCGGGGGATCTTGAAAAATTTATATTTTAGTATTTTATTAGTTTTTTTTATATTAATACTTAAGTAAAAAAGTCTCCCTTACTGACGTATAAACATTTTAATATATACGTAGTTAAGTAGGTGTGCACCTAAATAACCTTAAATAGTTAGGTACGTTAACTAGTTACGGCTTTTAAAAAACTATATGAGGCGGATTCGTCTGCCCACCGGTTGCATGGCGGGCCGGATCGGGAGAGAGTGGTTAAAGCAGTCCCTATGACTTCTCCAGCCGTACTCTCTTAAAACATCGCCTTGTACCGCAGTGGGGGGGATAGATTCATACATCCGTCGCTCCTACTGACCCCCAAATTCCTGCCCACCACTAATACCCTTTACCTTCCCAGAATTTCCTCTCCTTCCTTTTCTTAAAAGACCTCACACAGCATCCCCAAAGGTGACTTAGGCCCTAAGGGGAATTATTTTCAGGGCCTCCTTTGTGGAGCTAATGTAAAAAACATTCTTTTATATATAAAAAAAATTGAAAAAATTAATAAGAAGGTTGTGTCAAAAAATTTAACAATTCATCAAAAATTTTGAGTTTTCTGTGTAAGTTCTATTCAAGTTC
Organism: Limnephilus rhombicus; assembly: GCA_929108145.2. NCBI lineage: Eukaryota > Metazoa > Arthropoda > Insecta > Trichoptera > Limnephilidae > Limnephilus > Limnephilus rhombicus. The sequence goes on from OV815274.1 coordinate 26,805,969, forward strand.
TGTCAGTATTTCAGTTTTATGAAGCAACTGGCGTAAAATGATATAATAAGAGAACTTGATTGTAACTTACACAGAACGTGAAAGTTAACTTCAAATATTTGACGAACTATGTTTTCTTTTTAAACAACACATCATTAATAAATAATTAAGTGTTAGTCATCTTAACACTTGCCAGAACCAAAAACCAGAGGCATCACAGCGTTGGCTTAATTTGCCAACCAGTCATCTGTCTCCGTGGGAAATTTAGCAATCAACTAAGAATATTGAAATAAGCAGTAACCTTAAATATAAATTGGTGATGTAAAAAAAGATTGCTATTTTAATTTTAGTTAATAAAATGTCACAAAGTATTTTTGCAATTATTGCATAACCTTAAATTTAACGTGATTGGTGCTGATATTTAATTTTTGTAATTTTGTTTAATTATAAAATCAATTATATTTTAATGCCAGAAAACGAAGTTATTTATCGATCACACTACCGATATAAAAAAGTCACATACCTACCTAAGAAATTTGATCATTCTTGTGTGGATTATTATTATACTTAACATTTTCCTGTCAAAATTTCATCTACAAAGAAAGCATTATGATCGAAGCTTGACTATTCATTACATTAAACAGACAAACTCGAAGTAAAGATATTTTCAAATGTAACCATAACTTCAACACTAATTACTCTATTTATTCACCAATTCCAAGAATTCATAGCCTTGCGAATAAATATTGCGACTATTTATAGATATAAATTTGGTGTTGACAGTTTTCAAGAGGCAACTAATCTCGATTATATCTACTAATAATTAACTTTTATTATTTTTGTTTTTTTATAAAACCTTCTCTCATCAAAACCTTACCAGTAACTTATATCTTAAAACTAAGATTTACAATTACAACTAGTGACTTACATCTAAGACTTATAGCTACTTATATTACTGGCTTACAACTAAGATTTACAATTATAACTAGTGACTTACATCCAAGACTTATAGCTAGTGACTTATGACTAAGACATACAACAATACACAGATACAATTGTTTGTTTATACCTACTAACTAGCTTTTACACATTGCACTTTATTTTATTTCAGGTGTATTATTGATTACATAAATATATATTTTAAGGTAAATTGTATTAGTTTTTTATAAGTACTACTCATAATATTTCATTTCTTTTAATCTCTGTTATGATGTTCTATACTTTGCAATGATGATTGCATTCTTATTTATTCTATTTTATTGGTTTAGTAACACACATAATTAATATTGTGAGTATAAATTTCCTTCTATTCATGTAAAAGCCCACTAGGGCGTAAATAAATATAAATAAATAAAAATAATATAACGTGATATAAACAGAATACTTTTAAGGCTGTTTAATACGAGCTTAATATTAAAATAGAGGTTTCAGCTTAAAGCTTAAAGCGATCACAGAAGTGAAATAAGCGTTAAGCATTTTCACAAAGGTGTCTCTGGGAGGCGTAATGAAATAGTCCCCTTAATGGATTACGCCGGGGACGGCCGTGGAGTACTAAAATACGTCATCACACTTGAATTATAGCTAACCACCTTGCACTTAAGTAAATGTTGCGACATTAACATTAATTCAACATTTTATTTACGACTCGGATTAAGAATCTACCTGCTTTTTGCCAGCGTTACGGAAACATATCTACCATTTAAATCGCATTATAAATCTTCAGCGAAGACAGCATGAATATTATGTTTGAAAAACGATTTCGTTCGGGGATCATCTTTATACGTTTTCTGTTTGCGGGTAATAACAATAACGAATGCCTTAAAAAGCATGTCGAGTTATCTCAGCATCCTGAATTAAATATAAAATACAATCTAATAATTTACGAATACGCAATTAATGCACCAAGAAATGTGGTATGCAAGTATTAAGGTTAGATAAATGTTTATACAGGGTCTCCGGGGGTAAAGTGCATTAACTTCGTGAGGTAATTCTACATGATAGTACAAGTAAAAAAGATGGCTAACTTTTTTCGAAATTCCAACTTTTAGGGGTAGTTTTGAGGTAAACAGAAAAAATTAGTCCGGCGTGTGCGGCTAGATTTATTATTTTCCGCTGCTACGATACGGGCCAAGTAAGATCGTACCTCACACTAAGGATTTTTAGTAGGTACATCTTTTTGAATGGGAAAAAAAAGTTGGACTTTCGGAAAAAGTTGTTAATCTTTTTTACTCCTACCATCACCTCCTGAAGTTAATGCACTTTACCCCCGGACACCCTGTATATTACAAAGCAAATATTTATAAGAAAATGATCTTCGTGGGTTGTAACGAAAATAAAATAATAAACGTGCCAAAATGACATACTTTATAAAGTTCAACGAGTTTTTTTAGGAATCCTTGCAAAAAAGAGTAAATTTTTAAATAATTAAAAACCTCAATGTTTTCTAAATGGTTGGAAAAAAATGGATTTTCCTTTTAGGGTGTGTGTCTATTTAATGATTTTATTCAAACACATTTTTTAATCTATTAAATAAAACATAATTCATAAACCTGAAAGTATAGGAAGTGTTTCTTTCTGAAAAAAATGATGGTTTATAATTATTAACAAATCTCGATATTTTCTGAAGTCGACTTAATTTTTTAGTGGGGTGAACTGTGAGTATCTACCCAAAGACATTTGGTTGTTGTTATTTAGTAGCTTAATATCAGGCCAAGTTAAAGTAGTGGACATAATTCAAAAGCGCCTCCCCTTTGGTAAGCAAGTCCCCCCGTAAGATGCTAGTGATAGTTTCCATATCATTAGTTAGCCATTACGATTGTTATTAATGCGACTAGTGTTTATTTATGGTTGAAGGGTTTTGCCATCATGGGCTCTAAGAAGCGAGACACTTTGCCAAAGTAATAAAATCAATTATTGGTCACGAACTATAGACATTAGCAGAGGGCGAGCGTGGAAGTTTGTGGACACCGCATAACGGCAGTTGCTTCTTATAAACCATACATCGTTGCTATGACGTACTTGATGGCCGATCTAAGCTTCTCAAATTTATCTTTATGATTGTCTATACCGTTTTACGCCAAATATACCTACCGTGGTGCTTTATTCAATCAAGCAACTAAACATCTCCAGCCTTCAGTAAAATTATGGTTGGTTTTGTTATTAAAACTGGGTAAAATGTTTCCGAAAACATTGTAAATCAGTTCTAGTTCATTTATCCCATAAATCGTTCAAAATTAACTTACTTTTCAGCACAAAAAAAACGATCTATTATTTACCCGATAAATTACCATAGAAAATTCTTTCAAATTGATTAATGTCCATAAAGCATTCCCTTTCTTGAATTGAAAGTTAATCAAACGAAAATAAAAGTCCACAACCGTGACACTGCACTCCGCCATAGTGGAACAAAGTTTCTTCAGCCCCAGGCATTCAGAATTCAATAGTCATTAATTGGCTATCCCTCGCAAATATCCTCAACTCTTTCTGCTCCCCTGCCCCCGCCCCCGCCCCCCGCCCTGGCAACCCGCCCCACACCGGCGACATAAAACAACAATATTTCATCTTACACCGTAACGCCACAAATCGAACTAATAACGCGGCCATTATGAACATAAACTCAAGGCAAAGATTTAAAGTTTGCACATAAATTTGATATATATAATTACGTACCGCGAGAAGCAACCAAGAAACGAACCGAAGGGGGCCTTCTCCCCGTTTTACTCCTCCGCCCACTCTCCCCAGCAGGGGTGATGCTATAGAGACGGCCATAGATAGAAGGGATTGGCAAGAAGATGTACACGATCTATATATTATTACCTACGTAAGAACCAACCCTAAACTTCAATAACTCTAACCAAAGTTTCATGCTCATATTAAGCGATGCTTCTTCCACGAGTCGGACTTGTCGTATTGAGAAACAATTAAAGAGGTTCCCCACTGCAGCTGCAGGTCGCTTCATTATTACCTGACCCAAACATTGCCAATTATTATACTTATGCTTTTGTTTATGGTTACAAAATATTGAAATAAAAAATATGTTTCTAATATTTCTATTTTTGAGAGTGATAATTCATAGTGGAATTCCATTATAATATATATATAATATAATATATTTCTAGTTAGGAAGAAATATTATATTGAAAAGCATAATTTTTCTAGTTACGAATTTTTTTTTTTATTTAATGTCTAAAACCTCAAATTGTAATATTTAATCACTGAATACTACTGAATCAGAAAAAGATACGGTCAAATCTAGGAATGCAAGTAATATGTATTGTATCAATGGAACAGTCCTGGATGTGATCATATTTATTTTATGATTTTTCTGTTTCAAATTTTCGTTATTACTCCTGGTTTTGAGGTTATTATATGATTCTCTATATACGTGTATGAGTGCGTAAAAACCTATAGAAAAATATTCATGCCTACCAACATTTTCATCAAAGTTTGTAATATCAAGGGAAATAATATTTTTTGACAACATAAAAATAAATTAAATTTTCCGGGCCGGCGCAGACATTCAGAACAACTGGCGAAGTAGCTTCGTGAACCATTACCGGCAGCTCGAGACTTTTGATGCAATTAAACATTATTTGTTCAGGATCATTTACTCAGGGGCTCAAATATAATATTCTAAAGTGTGGGCGGAAGTCGTTATAATTATTATTATTGGATTCCTCGATCTCTGAGGAATGTGTGCTTCTCGATCTTAGCGAAAACGTTCCCAGAGTCTGGAAGGTTTTGTTATTTGCAAATAAAAATATTTGTCTCTTATGTTCTTCTAGGTTAATCGCAACACTGTTCATGTTCAGAAGTTAACCCTTCCGGCTAATTTGTTCGCTTTTGGGAAGAGCATAGGTCACATGGAAATCGTTGTACCACACTTACTGTCGTGGTGAGAAATATGATCTATAAGGTGTTAAAAAGAGAAAACGATTTATATTCGAACCTAGCAGTTAAGCAGAAAAATTAAAATGTGCAGTGTCTGTGAAACCAAAGTTTTCGACCGAAAATTCAGAAAAAAATATGAAATTTGTTATGTTTGTATGGTTGCTGATAGCACAGTCAACCCCGCACAACAACATAATTGATAGTATTTAACATAATTTAATCATTTATAAAATGATTACCTACTTGTGTATTTATTTTGAACTTTAATATTCATTGCTTAAATTTTAAATTTAATATTATTTTCTTTAATTTAATTTTTTATTTATACGACTTAATTTTAATTTATTTTTAATTATTTATTACATAAATTTATATCATGTCAGAGGCACTGCTGAAAACCAGCTGTGCCTCTGACATAATAACGGGGGAAATCCTGAATGTGGCTGAGCATATGTATAAATTTGGAGCAAATGTAGAATATATATAAATTTGTGAAAAAATTATTATAATAGTTTTTTTATTATTTATTATTATAATGTAATATATTTGTTTAATAAAATATTTGTGTGTATTTTTTTTTTCGTTATCAATAATTTTAGTTAGAAAAGAGGAAGGTTTTTAATATTTCTTTTTATGTTTGCATTCAAAATTTTAATATTTCAAAAATATATGTTTATTTCAAATTTGAAATCAGGTTCAAAAGCAGATTTAGTTTTCGGATACATTCAGAAATATTCCGTTTATTTAGATCTTATTGCAAAGCAAAAAAATTTCTGATTTTCTGTCAGAATGCGCTCGAGGCACGAGGGGTTAATTTTTTATCTATTTTTTACATGAATACCGCACAAGAGTCCCAACTGCTCCCGTCTGAAGCCAGTGGGACTATGGCATCCCCAATTGGGGTATGTTGTGAGGCTGAAGGTAGTGAGGAGGGGAAGGAGATAGGGAAGAGGAAGGTGGGGAAGTACCTGGCTATTCAGATCTGGTCACCAAACACGGCTAAAGCCATTTCAAGCAACGTTTCAATTCTGAATGGCGGTCTTACACCAGGGCGATACTGAGAGTATCTTCCATTCTGGAACGTGCCGCAAATATACTATATATTATTTTTAATGAATAAATTGTGAAATAACACAAATTAATCAAATAAAATTTATTTGCCACGCCGGGATTCGATCCCGCGACCTTCGGAGTTTTAGTCAAGAGCCTTACCGCTGCACTACGCCGGCCGTCAATAATTAATAATTAAGGTTAATAATGAAAACTAAAATCTATGTGATGAAATATAATATTATGGTACTGTACGGAAGTTTGAAGTTCAGTAGTTTCTAAATTGTGGTGCGTAATTATTTACTTACACCGCGAAGTCAAGTCAACAAGAAGATGTCCCGTTAGCCATTGAAAGGAACGAAACACCGGGTATCGGCATAAAGCAAACTCAGAAGTAGAAAAGAGGATGAGAGAATTACCAGGGAGGCATACATATCGTGAGGTTACTGTGTGTAAGTACCGGGGGTTGTTTTCTATACTACTCAGCCAAGTCAGTGGCCCGAATAACTCCGAAGAAAGGAGAAGATTACTTCCTCACATACACATCTTATAATAATTCCGGGCTCGGTTTCAACTTTGGAGATTTCGCGTGATATAGTGCGCCGATTTCATTGTTTTGCGTTTAGATTACGATATAACCCGGGGTAGGTAAATCGCGCACATAAATGAAGGCATGCCGGGAACCTTTAAGAGCGAGAATAGCAGTTAAAGACTTCGGAGAATTGTTGGTAAACGTTTCGCGGCTGTGTGTGTACCTCGCGACTTAACTACTTAAGGGGCATAGTTTACCTCTAATAGTTACTGCTTGGTTTTCGTCTTATTATTGTTAAGCACTAATGTGCCCTGCCACCGGGCCCGAGCCCGAGCCATTGTGTGCATATCTTGTTAAACTTAGAAACTCTCGGTGGGAATACACCTAACTCCATACTCCATACCGTACACCATCCGCCGAGGCTTTAGTCGGGGAGGACGATATATCACCAATATTTGGACTGACGATATAAACGTTCCATTACAATACACATTAGGGAACTTTCCAATAATGGATTGACTTTATAACTTCACACACGGAATTTTAACTCGTGATTTATAATAATTGTTTGATATTCAGAACTTGTTGGGAGGTCTTCCTTACATTGTGTTTGCGATTCCCTCGCTGTTTTAGATAACTTAGATGGGTATAATAGATTTATGGGATTTCGTGAACATAATAAACGGAATTATGTAAACATTCTAAAGAGATATATGTAATGATGGGTTGGGAGGTTAATTTTCCAATGAACTATGCAAAGCAAGAATTAGTGATTAAAAGTCAAAGAGTAAAAGACATTGTGTGAGGCAAATATTTTAAAAATACTTTCAGCTTCACAAATCCTACAATTATAATATCCCGTGATTTTTCACGGGTCTGTGTAGTATGTAGTAATATGTGTAACCACGATAAAACTTTATTCCGTCTGTGTTTCGGCCCAGACCGGTTACACCCAGTCTTTTTAGCTTTAAGTAGGTACAGTACATCAAACAGTATTAATACCGTGGGGTCTGCATGGTAGAATTTCAGAACCCAGCTACGAGTGCATTTCGGACACCACGCCATACGCGCCGCGCCACAAATAACATCTGTGGACGTGGAATTTCACACAAAGCTACTGTTATAATTCGGATTCAAATCGACAGATGTCGCTACCTCCGTCAGCAGGTCGGACGGGGACGTCTCCCCCTAGGTATAACTGCGAAGAATATCTGTTTTCTCTGGAGGCGTACATTAATTACGTGAGCTCAAAAAGGGGCGGCGGGGTCCAGCAAAATCTCGCGTTACTTGAAAAGAATATACGAACTGCCTCAAATTTATCGCACAAACGGGGGGGGGGTCTAGTTTGGAAGAAAAACTGCTCATGTAATTAATGTATGCCCCCTCTCCGGATATGAAAAGATTGACGGTAATACATGTTGTATCAAGTGACTATATATTACATATGACGTCATTACTCTGTATCGGTTACTTTGTCCGGGAGACTAGCTACAGTGGATCCGAGGAACGGGCTGTTTTGGAATCAGTTCGTATTGGATCTATAAAATGGGCGAAGAACGGTAACACTAACTGGGCGAAGCCGAACCAAAAGCCGCCCGCAGGGCCTAGCAGTAAAAACCTGCGGAACGGGTTTTTAACAGCTAGTTTAATAAGTATTGCTGTTATAAAAACGTGAAATATTGTCTTTGAAATTATTTTTCAATTGTGTGTTAAGTATGACGACCTTGTGCTTTATGTACAATGTACATACCATAATTAAGGTCGCAATTCATTTATTGGAAATAGTTTTTGCTCTGCTAAAAATTAAAGAAATCATATAACTTACGTTTAACGTCACCTTCTGCAGAACTGATTTTAGCGACATCACTTTAGTTTATCCTAAAGGGTTGGAAAGGTAAAATATTTTCAATGAAATTCAACCCATTCCTTCCTTAGAAAGGAGAGAGGCGCAAAGGAGTTAAGGGGAGGTTCGCCGATTCTAATGAGTTCCATTTAACGTCTCTTGCCGTGAGCAATTGCGCTATTTAAACAATTTGTGACTTGAAATAACATTAAAATCTGTCGCCCCCACCGGCGGACGTGTTTACGGGCCAAATCCGAAGAAGACTTTGCCACCGTGTTTTTTGAGACAACCCTACGAAAGTTAGATCGGATTAGTTTAGCTTAAAATTTGTGGAGCCATTGTTCGATGCAATCTGAATTTTTAAAAAGGCACATCTACTCAGCTATTTTACTCATTTTATATATTACAGTATAATTTTGTTAATATTGTTATATATATATATATATGTAAAGCCTGAATAGGCGTAAATAAATAAATAAATAATTTGACGTCTAAGAAGGATATTACATAAAAGCGATAGATGAAATCATACTTATGCATTGTACATAGGAGTTATCTGTATTACCAATGTAGGAAATAATATTAATGTGGATAGGCAATTATAAATTACGATCAAAATAGCCGTACGAATATATAATAATTTATAAAACTAATATATGAAAAATTCAATTACACAAACTACAAAAGAAAAAGATAAAGATGCCTCTGGGGAGAATGACCTCACTGTTAAACCTTTCTTCTGAAATTGACATTTTTCAGTCAAACTACTATCATTTCAAGAGCGAAATAAAGGTTTTCTTTAGCACCTGTCATTATTAATGTAACTATATAATTTATGTATTACACTATTAACTAAAAATTGTGAAATGTAATTGGATATTTATGTTAATTGTTTTTCGCAATAAAAAATAAATAAAATAAAAATACTCATACACTGAAAATCGTACCAAGACTTAAAGATATATTTATATGAAAAATATACACACTAGAAGACAGACGTAAAATAAACGACTTAACATTTTTATTCAAAATACTTAACTCTAAATTTGAGTGCTGCGAACTCCTGCAACTCATTAACTTACGAATACCGACATTCACTACACGACAAAATACACTGTTCTACTGTAGCATTCATAAGCGGAACTACATTGCCCACTCTCCGATACAACGATTTTACACTATGGGAAATCAGTACTTAGGTGATGTTGACATATTTATCATAAACTTGGCGAATTTTGTTGATCTTGTAAAAAACTTATTTCAAAACTATTCCTAAACATATCTGTATTTTTGTAAACCTATGAAATCGCTGTATTTTTGTATTTTTATGACTTGTGTGCTTTTTTATCGAATTTTATTTATATTATTTCTTTATCTGTTTAAAAATCATCTGTCATGAATTAATTTTACTACCACACACGTAAAAGCCCTTTGGACGTTAAATAAATACATAAAAAAATTAAAAAATATGCCCTAAAGTAAACACTTATTTTCCCAACACCATTATACACACCAGGAAAATGTTTCTTAGATAAATTACAAATTAAATAAAATAAATTAAAATTACAGACATCTTCTTCGTATATAAAAATACAAAAATGCTTGCTTGGGTGTAGGTATATATGAGTATGTAAATAAGTACATGAGATGTCTATGTATTGCTATATTAAACATAGAAAATGTTTGAAACTTTTTTCAAAGGTTTCTTTGAAAGGTTACTGGATTATTACAACCACGTGACAATACTGAAAAGTTTTTTAACCATTGCAAAAACTCTTGCGAAACTGTCAAAAATGTCAAAATTTGAGAATGACATTTTGCAAACAATGATTGTTAAATGAAAATTCAATTTTCGAAATTGTTCAAATTAATGATTTTTTTTTTTAAGTAGGTACTCGCCTTATACTTTGCATGGAATCAAGAATAATAGATATTTTAAATAGATACCTATGTTACGTACCAAATTTGATTGATTGTTCTTAATATACAAATATGAATATTTGTAATACACAAAAAAAAATTATTTGAATAAAAAATTGTAATAGGTGGCACGCGAGCTGTTTGAAAACTGAATGTACTGGGACTGAATATATGCAAGCGGGAGGAGGGTTGGTGGGACAGGGAAGCAGAAGAGAGGGGAGAGGGAAGGCGGGAAAGGTGGAATAAGAATGCGGGAGGGGAAGGGGGTGCGGGAGGAAAAAGGGGACACACGGGCAGGGATAAAAAATATTTCTTTGAATATGTCATTGCAACGCATGCCGGGAAGCAGCTAGTATATATATAAATATATAGTTCGTGTCCGCAAATCTCGGAAAGTAATCGATGGATTGACTCAATTTTTTTACAGAATATTGTATTTTAGCAGAAGAGTGTTTCTATATATAATGGTAAGCTCTGGCGATATGAAATTTATAAAAAAAAATACTACAGGTGGTGCGCGAGTGGTTTGAAAATGTGAGTATTTCATATATTTTAGCGGCAGGGAGGGAAGGCAGGAGGGGGAGGTTAACGAATAATAATAATAAATTTGGACAACTTATATAGCGCTGTTTTTGCGAAAAATCACCTCAAGAGCGCTGTAAAAATTAGCATGGATTTTACTTTAGAATTTACTTAACTATGTAGGAGGCTAGAAAACAACTCGTCTTGCAGCTATCAAGCGCATGGATTATTGGAATTCTAGCCTCCCAATAAATTAAATTAAATATCTTTTTTATGCACATATTTCAATTTACTCAACTATGGAGGAGGCTAGATAACAACTCGTCTTGCAGCTATCAAGCGCATGGATTATTGCAATTCTAGCCCCCCAATAAATTACTTCTAGGGTTCGCGGGAAGGGTGACGAAGGAGGAGGCAGGCGGGGAAGGTGGAAGAGGAACGCAGGAGGGGAAGGGGACGCGGAAGGGGAACGGGGTCGCTTGGGAGTGAACACGCAGGGAGAAATAATTTATTTATTTGAATGGCATAGCAACGCATGCCGGGTACCAGCTAGTTAGAAAAATATTTTCGAGAAAGTATTAACGAAAAAATCCTTCTTGTATTTCCACCTGAAAATCATGCTACGACGCTCTATTTTTATCCACCAAAATGATTTTTTTTTTTATTAAATACATAAATATGTAAGTCTTTTAATTTCATAATCATGATTATGATGTAGCCATGTTAACTATACATAACCATTTAATTTAATAATTTAAACGGTCAGTGGCTGAGTTCAACATCGCTTTTGGGTCCCACGGAGGCGTCTCACAGTGATTCGTTTCATACAAGCTAGACGCTAATAAGTCACTTTTGAATTCCCAAACAATGACGTCATGGCGACATTACCAGATAAACAGGATAACAAATGCATGCTTATTTGTGGTGATTAGTGCACGCATTGACTCATACCAGAGGCCTAAAATCGAATAATGTGTTTTGAAATTATCATTTGCATTTATTCGCTTGTCGCAGCTCGACGTTTAAAATTGTGTACTAAGTTTGAAAAGTGTTTTTTTTTCGGTTCTGTAAAATGGTGGCTACTTTGAAAGGTATGTTTTAAAGTTTTTTTTAATACTTTAGTTTAAATAATTTTTTTTTTTTTTTAAATAATAAATAACTTTTGTGTTTTTTTTTTTTGCCTAAAAAATATTAAATTTCTAACTTCTCGAGAGTTTATCTCAGAGAGTATATCAAAATCGCACAATAATTTTCTTTGTTTTAAATAGTACAACTAATATTCTATTCATATCAGTTTCGATATTAACCCACACGAATCCACATTATTATTATTTTTTTCATTTTACAGGAACCATATACGAGATTTCCAGGCTGGAATTGTTAGTGACATGGAAGAGTTTGCCGAAGAAAGAAAAGCTTGATGGAATATTTAACAAAATTTTAAGTAGGTACATTTGAACTTAATAAGCTCAGTGAAAATGCAAATGGTGAAAAAAAGTTGAAAAACCAAATAAGGCATATATCTTTGAATGTACGCAGAAAATGGACCGTAATTTTAGCAATTTATTACAATCAAAATACACTTTTTTATTTTTTACATATAATTGTTTTATTATAAACCTCAAATGCTCATTTAATTATTAAAAAAAACATTAAAAAGCGATAGGAAAAAAACATTATCATTTTAAACACTAATTTTCATAAAATTAGTATTGACTACACCTCGATAGAGGGTTAAAAATAATTTAATCATGTGTAAGAGTTTTTAGCGTCTAGCACCGTGGTCGTCAAACTGCGGCCCGCGGCAGATATTTGTGCGACCCGCACAAATATCTGCCGTTTTCTTTTAAATATTTTATTTTTCATGTACAATTATACTATCCACTTGAGGTAATCCAACCGCTTTCCCGCCCTGGTATAAGTAACAGATGGTTACTCCTTCAGGGCTCTCACAAGGACTCTAATTTTTTTTAATAAACGAAGCTACTTATGATGCACGAAGCTAAACCCTCAAATGTCCCTGTAAAACAGGGTTAGTCTGAAAATGGGGTGATGGGTTAGTGTAATGAATGATGAACATAACATGAGATAAATATAGAGAATATGATTAATATTATTTTATAAAACTTTACAGAAAAATATAAGAAAAAACAATGCCATCACTCAAAACAATAGAAAAATACTAACTGTAAAAATATTAAAATTACAAGTAAAGTCACCTGAAAGATACAGAAAGTTATCTGGAGTAGACAATACAAAATATATAAAGTTCTAGGAACTTTGCTCAACCAAAATCACATAACTAGAATGATACACAGCGATATCACAATAAAAGACAAAATAAGAAAAAAAAACTAAAAATTTCTTTTCACACAAAATTTAAATTTAAATTTAAAAAAAGTGATACACAGAAAGATCACAATAAGAAACAATAAAAAAAAAGAAATATATAACATACCTAAACTTGAAAGGAGGATCAAGGACGACCATAATCGGTCATCGTGACTTGTATATCAATAGCGGCTCGCTGTGGGGGACATTTTCTATCACCCGTGGGGTGATCATCTTTTTTTTAAACGTCTGCAAGTAGCACAGACAGCGGCCTCTGCCTTTTTGGGGCAATCCTCATAATCGTGACCACTTTCGGCACAATGACGACACGTAATTACTTCCTGAATGCAAGTCTTGCTTACATGGCCATACAGGTGACACTTGAAACATCTGATGGCTCCAATAAAATCTCGAACGCGACAGGCGTTCCACCCAAGAAAGCAATGACCGCTATCCACTAGAATCTTCCTAACCCCAGGATGAACGGTAACCACCATATTCATAGTAGGTTGGCCACGTTTCCCAAAGAGTGAAACGCGCCGCATCGTTCTCAAATGATCCTCCCTTGTAATTATAGATTTACCCTCAATATTATTAACAAAAATTTCTTTGAAAAGTTCGGGGTCACCGGAAATATCGCAGCTGGGAACATCATATAATACAATTTTAGGTAGTCTGCCAAGAGGCTGTACTACCTTGATGCCAGAAGCACTTAATTTTTCAGTGTTCTTTTTAATATTATCCAAACCAACAGTATTAGATGTCTGCAGGAGAATTCCTGCACCTTTTATTTTTCTCGAACGGACAATCTGAAAGCCATCAGTAGCTGGGTTCAGAACGGATGTGATGATCTTCTTAGTTTTATCGGAAGTTTGACCTTCCGGAATACTGGGGTACAGAAGTACAGTGGGCTGTAAAGGAACTATCGGTCGCTCAACTCCACCATAAACCAATTTAGCGGATCGGTCTCCAGCCACAATTCCAGCGTACGTTCTCACTGGTTGAGATGTCACACCGGAATCCATTACACCCGGTATAGATGCCTGTGCAGCTATAATTTTGTCAACTTTATTATAAATTTCAGCCTGTGCATTCATCATTTCATCAATAGTGGCACTTCGAGATTTTACACTATTCAAGTCTAAAGCGAGCGAGGTGAAATCAGACATCAAAGAGTCCACGATCTTCATAATTTCTGACTTGTCTGATTTTTTCATTTTGTTGGTGCCGTCGTTCACGATTTTTACTATTTTCATACATCGTTCAAGAGAGGAGACAACCCGAATTTGCTCCGCATGTGGTGAGTCGCTGAACCTCGTCCTCTTTCTATTGTCTTGGTTAGGCGACTGTTCGATTGTGATCACTGTAGCAGAAGTGCCAGGGGCTGGTAAAATTTCGTCCTCAGAATCACTATCATGTAGAGAGGTAACACTCGAGGGAATTGGATTTTCAGTATCTAAACGTGGCAACACAAGTGTTTCAGGAAGAGCCAAAGGGGATATGGACCCAGTCATTTCTGTAATTAATTTAAGTATTTTTTTCTTAGATTTCTTTATTCCATTAAGAATTGCCTGATCATCCACTGAAAGTATACTTTTCTGTTCCAATAAAATTAATTGTAGATCATATTCTTTCAGTTTTTGCATCATTTCTCGAATTTTTTTGTTTTTGCGTTTTGTTTGCGCAGCCATCATTTTCAATTCTTGAGTACTCAAAGATTTCAATTTCTCTAGATTAGAATCCTCTTCATCCTCAGAATCGCTCGAATAATTACCGTATGATGTCATTATTATCAAAATTCACTAAACAACGTCTGATATCGTAATTGCGCACTATATCACTAATTAATGTTACTAATTAATATTACTAATTAAATCTATGTGTGTACTTATAACCTATCAAAATGTTGTTTTAATACATATTTACACTAAGAACTTAAATCAAAGAAACGTCATTTTGTCACATAAAGTTGAAATTAATCACTTATATAGTTTAAATTAAGACAGGTAAATGGATTGTTATGACGGAGATTAACTCCTCGAACACGTAAATGTTAAAAACATGGTTAAAATTATACTATCCATAATTTTTTTAAATATTTTGTGTACATATTTATGAATTTAAAAGGTTGATTTTAATTGATGACATTTGATTTTAAAACGCTCAGCTAGTTTTAGAACACACGTGTTTCAAAACAAATATGGTCAAAGAACTCTTGGATTACACCGTTAATATTTAACAAATTGTCATACGAATTTAAAGAAAATTACTCTACAACAAAATTAAGGAGTAACCTTATGTATTGAGATTATATTTTGTTCTTTCTTACCATGCATTAAATTGCAAGTATGTGATTAACTACTAATGTATTGCTGTTAAGTTGCTCAACTTTTTCACGATATTTTAAAATATGTGTATATTTTCCTATTCCACATCACAATGTTGGTAGGTATGTTATACTCGTATGTGCATGTGTATTTGTGTATGTTGTTGCTACGCTAATGCGTTTTGTGATTATTTAATTTGTGGTTGTAATCACGATACAAGCAATATTTTCCGCTTGCTGTGGTGGCAGTAGGAGATTTTCAAATATTGACAATTTATTCGTTACCCGAGAATATTTGTCTTTCTTTAAAAAATATATGTGTATTACTTTTTAATATATTTAATTGTAATAACATAATAATGTAAACTATTTCACAAAATTGGAGCATATTCTATCAATCTGTTATCCTTCCAAATTTACACTCCTCTTCCATCCACAAGCAAATGCTTTTAATGGAGAGCAGAATAAATTAATGAAAATTACAAAATTGCAAGTTGTACCAAAATATAAAAATATAATTATTAACGAAGCTGAAGTGGTACAACTGAGATTACAGTCAAGTACGGACAATTTGTTTATTTTAAGCTCCTGGGGCTTTTACAAACATACAAAACAATACAATATATACATAATAATGCAATACATCCATACACATACAAAACAATGCAATATATTCATAATAACGAGAAAGAAAGACAGATTTGAAAAAAAATTATCAGCCATGAACGTTCTTTTGCATATCCAGAGATAAACAATTTCACTATATAAATCAGCTCTATTCAATGACAAAAAATGTAAAAGCCAGTTTATATTGCAATATTGTACAAAACTATTTACAGTACATTCAATATCCTGAATAATATGCGAAGATATTCAAATATTAGGTCCTTACATATGAAATTGACGTTTTGCCGTACTGGCAACTTTGATCTTAAATATCTTCTCTTTGGTTAGGAATTCCAAATTCAAATTTATACAGCTATTTAGATATGTATTTGTGTTTCGAAAATTATAATTCATTTGTTTTTTCTTAATTGTTTTTTTTCTTTGCGTCACTTAGTTTACAAAATGGAAAACTTGAAATATCGCAATACGAGTACGAGTTCCACCGTGGCACCATTGCTGCAGAAACGGCTCGAAGGATTAATGATGTGTATGGCGACGGTGCCGAAAAATAAAACACAGTGCGTTTTTGGTTCCAACGTTTTCGTTCTGGAAATTTCGACCTGCAGAACAAGCCCCGTGGACGGCCGGAGACCAAAGTTGATAATGAAGAATTGAAGGCTATTGTGGAAGCGGATCCATCGCAAACCACGTCCGAGTTAGCTGCAGGCTGCGGTGTTAGTGATAAAACTGTTTTAATCCACTTGAAGCCAATTGGGAAGGTGAAAAAGCTTGAAAGGTGGGTACCTCACGAAATGAGTGAAGCAAATCAACAAACGCCCGTTGACCGCTAGACCACACACTGCACAACAGACGGCTACCAAATTAGAGGAGCTTCAATTGGAATGTCTAAGACATCCACCGTACTCTCCGGACTTTGCCCCAACAGATTACCATTTTTTTCTAAATTTGGATAACTTCTTGCAAGGGAAAAAATTCAACTCCGATGGGGCAGTCCAAACCGCCTTCAAAGATTTTATTGATTCCCGTCCTAATGGTTTTTTTAGTAAAGGGATCGATGAACTACCTATGAGATGGCAAAAGTGCATAGATAGCAATGATACATACTTTGATTAAATAAATATATTATATTTTTAAAAAATCGACTTTATGTTCCTCCCATTCAAAATGCCAATTTCATATGTAAGGACCTAATATAATATGTGATCAAAATTAAATAAACCGTTCGTTATTTATTTAAATTTATGTACCTACTTATTAAGAACACACTAACATTTTATAGTACCTACAGATAATAATCAAATAACGTAAGTGTCGTTCCAATTTCAAAGAGATGCTTTTGTTAATTGTACTAAAATATTGTTTTTTTTTTCACAAGCAAAAAACAGTCGCACAGCACATGTGGTTTCTTGTCGCCTCCCTTTTTTAAAATAATACAATAATTTTTTTTTTCATGTAAAAACAGTATAACATTGACAAAATTTGTGGTTTTCGTAGTACAAATAAATTCTTAGCAACTAAAAATGCGTGAAATTGTGCATATGCAGGCGGGACAGTGTGGGAACCAAATCGGTGCCAAGGTACATTTTTTCTTTCTATAAGCATGATGTATTTATTTTTTAAAAGCTTTAAATTCAATACATGTATTAGAAGGAATGCTGGAGTTGCATCTTGTTTTGAAGGGCGTTTTTCTTAAAATTTTGCAAATCCTTGCGTTTCCACGGCATTTTCCTCGATTTAATTTTATTTTTACTTACTCAACAGTTTTGGGAGGTGATATCGGATGAGCACGGCATTGAACCAACGGGCACCTATAGCGGAGACTCCGACTTGCAGCTCGAGCGCATCAACGTGTACTACAATGAAGCCATCGCCGGAAAATACGTCCCCAGAGCCGTTCTCGTCGACCTGGAGCCTGGCACCATGGACTCGGTGAGATCTGGACCGTTCGGGCAAATCTTCCGCCCAGATAACTTTGTATTTGGCCAATCCGGAGCCGGTAACAACTGGGCAAAAGGACACTACACCGAAGGCGCAGAGTTGGTTGATTCCGTGTTAGATGTCGTACGCAAAGAAGCTGAAGGCTGTGACTGTCTTCAAGGCTTCCAAATGACTCATTCCCTCGGCGGTGGCACCGGCGCCGGTCTAGGAACATTGCTCATCTCCAAAATCAGAGAAGAATTCCCCGACCGTATTATGAACACTTTCAGCGTTGTCCCATCCCCTAAAGTATCTGATACTGTTGTAGAGCCGTACAATGCAACTCTGTCTGTACATCAGCTGGTGGAAAATACTGATGAATGTTTCTGCATTGACAACGAAGCTCTGTACGATATCTGCTTCAGAACCCTGAAGCTCGCGACTCCCACTTACGGAGATTTGAACCATCTGGTTTCGGCGACCATGTCCGGCGTGACTACCTGCCTGCGCTTCCCCGGACAGCTAAATGCGGATTTGAGGAAGCTGGCCGTGAACATGGTTCCTTTCCCCCGATTGCATTTCTTTATCCCCGGGTTCGTTCCTTTGACTTCTCGTGGAAGCCAGCAGTACCGCGCACTGACAGTGCCCGAGTTAACCCAGCAGATGTTTGATGCGAAGAACATGATGGCGGCTTGCGACCCTCGCCACGGCCGCTACCTCACCGTGGCAGCCATTTTCCGAGGCAGAATGTCTATGAAGGAAGTAGATGAACAGATGCTCAATATTCAGAACAAGAATTCTTCTTACTTCGCTGAATGGATTCCGAATAACGTGAAGACCGCGGTTTGCGACATCCCGCCAAGGGGATTAAAGATGTCGGCCACGTTCATCGGAAATTCTACTGCAATTCAGGAGCTCTTCAAGAGAGTTTCGGAGCAGTTCACAGCCATGTTCAGACGCAAGGCTTTCCTACATTGGTACACCGGAGAGGGAATGGACGAGATGGAGTTCACGGAGGCGGAGAGTAACATGAACGATCTTGTTTCAGAATACCAACAGTACCAGGAGGCCAGCGCTGAAGAAGAGGGTGAATTCGACGAAGAAGTAGAAGGCGGAGAAGATTAAGCCAGCATATTGAATTAGCCGTATTCCTTTTGTGGTGGATCTCATCACTACTAAATACTTCTCAGGCGTTAATATAATCAATCTGTTGGATTTTTTTTTAACTTTTTTTCTCCAAATTCATTGATCATACAGTCATGCAGTGTTTTATTAGAAATAGATTTCCCCTCCCGCGAAGTTGAAATTGTTATTTTATGTACAAAAATTTCGAATATTTTCAATCTCGTGTATTTGTTTCTGATGCAATAAATAAAAACCTTAATATTTTATGTCGTTTTTTGTTGTCACATTTAAAATTGATTGGTTAAAAACATGAGTTAGGATGGGTTGTTTCAAAAAATTTGAATAATTCATTAAAAAAAATAAAAGTTCTTATTCAAGTTCTTAAATATTTCAGTTTTATGAAGCAACTAGCCTAAATGATATAACACAACTTGAATATAACTTAACCGAAAATGAAAATTAATTTAAAAATTGGAAGAATAGTTCAAATTCTTTTAAACAAACCGTCTTTACAATTTTTTTTTTCAACGCCATTGTGACTTCCTTATACTGAGCATAAAAAAACTTAAATAATAATAATTCAGATCATGTGTTGGGTTAGTTTGTTCTCCTTTTTGCATGATACAAATTTATTGTATTTATTTAGTTGTTCGAAACAACGAATTTCAAAAAAGTTCCGTATAAAGTTTTACATTTAAACAAGTTTCCGTGGCGTTAGAAGTAGGGGGAAATCATTTTTAGTGAGCTTTCGAAATTAGCCGATATTATTATGGTCGGTGAATTTCTTGTATAATTCATTATACTACATTATTAATTCATTTTGAATCCACTCGTATTTTCATCGGTCAAAGATAGACACAGTTTTTAAATTGGCGCTAACAAATTGTTAACCCTTTGGAATAAAGATTTTAATTCTAGATGATAAAATGAGAACTCCGTGAAAATAATTGTTCCCTGAATTATCCCCACACACTGTTTTAAGTACAGCCCGGCGGATTAAGGGGGGTCTCCTTAATATTCCTAAAAAACGTGAACAATATCAGTATAAATCAGGCTTAACGGCAGCAGCTTTGAAAATGTCATGTGTCCTTATTTATGAAGTACTTTTCTCACGTTATATTTTCCAGTGTAATTAAAAATGGAAGCGATTTCCAGCAACTGAGCCTCGCTGCCAGATGACAAAGGTCCAAAAAACCGAAAGACGTTTCATTTTTATGCTGTAAAAATGAAACGTTAAGTGATTATTTAATTGACCCGTAATTTATACCTACCTATTGAGTATCATCTAATACAGCGTTTCCCAAACCCTTTTCAGCCACGGACCCCTAGGAAATCAAGCACACTTTTCAAAACTAAAAACCATCGATAAATATCGAACCATTTTTGAAGTGAAAACTTGTTTAGCACCGTTGTGATTTGAAACTCGATGAAACGAAAAATAGCGACACTAAAAAGAGACAAACACTTACATTTAGCCTGTGAGAGAATGAGATAGTATAATCGATCTCCTCTTTGTGCGGTGCTTCCCACTCTTGTCTACTTTAGTTTTCTGAAGGTTTCACTTCTACCGCCTGTGAATTGCACACTCTGTTTATTTTTTAAGTAAGTACCTACTACAAATACAAAAAAAAACTTTTTTTATAAAAAGACGTTAATAACTGACGTATAACAGCTACACCAACATTCACATTAATTAACGGTTAAATAATGCGGAGGTTGATGTTTTTTACAACTAAATTAGTGATATTCCGGTTGATGTTGCTACTAAGTTGTAATCTCAAGTCGAATTCCGCCTGTTATCTGTTTCTGTATTTGTTTTTAGTATACATATAAAAGCAGAGAATGCCTTTTCACAGAGGAATGTGGTTGAGAAAAGTAGTAAATGTTTCAGTATTTCTTCTGATATTTCCTTATAATATTTCTTTACAGTCACCCAAAATCCTGATAAAGAGGCTTCTTTGAAATTCCTTTTCAAAGCTGGATCATAAGATTTTCTATTAATTGGTTTCCTGTGCCATTGTCAAACTAATAATAACAGTAACATCTGAAAGTGTTGAAAGCGTCTAATATCCATTTTTTTTGTCGGATATTGGAAACGTGGACGCGTCGCGATCACGAAACTTTTGGTAGCATTTACTGATTATTGTTATATGCTCCAAAGACGAAACTGCGAACCCCCTTACGTCTATTCGCAGACCACAGGTTAAGAAACACTGATCTAATACATAGTTGCTAGGGAAGGGAAGCAACGGTGAAGGATGTAAGCATGAAAAAATCAAATAAAATTGTTAGTAATATGTAAGTATCTTTTTTCTGCATATAATAACATGTAAAAGTTTTACAACTCTTTTGAAATGTGGATTACAGACAGATTACAGTACTACAAAGAAAATGTATCAATTACGAATCTTCGATACAAACATAATTCGGCGGCTAAACATGAAATAACGCAATAGGATTGACCTGATTTAATAAACAGTGAGAAAGGCTATTTTATATTTGCAAAAAACTAATGTTACACTTTTGCCGAAAACCAACACACTGATTGATTTTAACGATTATTTTCGGATACACTCGTATTCTGTTGCTCGTATTGTACGTATTTTTTGTAAATTGAATATATCAGATAATGCAATTTTTTGTAATAATACTTTCTATCTATAAGCAGTACTTGTACCTTTATTATTTTCAAATATGTATTAAATTAGTAAATATATTAGCTCCCCGCTTACGCAGATTATTTCTATACTAACTGGGTAATTAAAATGCTTAATGAATGTTATTTAACATATTATTATTCAATTCAAAAATAATAATCTTTACATTTTGAACTGGCAACCACACCTAATTTTGTAATCTCATACACAACAGCGCCTTCCTTTTTCGTGAATACTTGATTTAATATTAGCTTTTAATAAAATCATTTTTAATAAATAATTTTAATAAATTACTTTGAAACTTATTATCATAAAACGTGCATTTTTTCCAGGATGTACATACAATACGAAACCTAAATTTGAAAAAAAAAATACATATTTTTGTTCGTGGTAACGTGATATTTGTTCACTTTTCGGAACAACTCAAATAGGTCTCATAAAAATCGTTGTGTACTTATCTATCATAGTGAGGAATGTGATCTAAACGGGAGAGAGAAAACACCACACTAAATACTCAAATCTAAAAGTTAATCACAAAATAATTAAAATGTACTACCTTAAGTTTCCACAAGTTTCCGATCGCAATTTGAAAAAAATATGATTTAAGTTTATAATTATTAACTATTATTTTTTAATTTATAAACTAACGTTTAGACAAGATTTTTATGCAAAGCACAAAGGGTAACAATTATTACAAGCAATAATTGTCAGCCTGAAACACTCATTTACATTGAAAAATCTTCCGAGAAAAGATACTTGCCGCTAACGGGACTTGAACCCGTGTCCTTCCGATTGCCGGTCGAATGCTCTGACCACTGAGCTATGGCGGCTTATCAAATACCCGCCAAATAATTCAATATATACTAGTGTTTCATTCAACAATTACTGCTTGTTATATTTTTTCCACCTGAAAACAACCAACTTTATTTTTGCGAGGAAGACATTGTTAGTGTTAAATCCCTCGCTAGGTGGCGTCGAGACAAATTATGTCTGCATTTATTGAAGAAGATTTTTCAATGTAAATGAGTGTTTCAGGCTGACAATTATTGCTTGTAATAATTTTTATAATTATTTTTCATGAATCGATAAAAAAGCGAGGAATGATAACGTTTATAATGTATTTGTATAATAAAACATTTGTTTGTTTTTATTTTTTTGTCACCAGTAATTTTAGTTGGAAAAAACGTAGGGCGTGCCATTTTTAAAACTTTTTAAAGTTCGCAGTAAAAAAATGTGTTCTAAAAATTACTTGGTTATTTCCGATAATAAAATTTTAAAGCATATTTCATCACCTTTCAAAGACAGTTTTAGGTTTTGGGAACGTTCACAAATATTCCATTTATTTTATTGCAAAGCGGAAATGTTCTGATATACTGATAGTATACGGTCGAGACCTGTGGGATTAAAAATCTTTGTTATGTTGCACAATTAATTCAATTTGGAATAAATTTCCAACTGGAATAAACATCCAACTAGTTTAAATTAGGTATACGCTTTTTTAGAACATTATTTTAAGGAACATTATTTAACACTTTGAAGTAACGGTAAATTCACCTGCTAAATTAATTTAGGTAATTAATCTGAAAGAACGAATCTTTCGTCATTAACTTTATTAGGCCCATAGTTCAAAGCGGCGGGGATTAACGCTGAGCTATCGAACTCGGGGTCCTCCTCTTCATAGATTAAACGTCAAGGAGGCTGCGATGCGCGATGGTGCGATGGCGCGATGGCGAGATGGTGACGGGACCGTAAGAACACTGGAGGGGAGGACAAGACATAATGGCGAGCTGATTTCAATTAACAGGGCCACAAATCAAACAGGGCCCTTTCTACAAACTACCTTACCTACCTACAGCTGATAGATGCCCTACCAATTAAAATACGTCAGCAAGAATTGGCTAAAGTGTTGCTATAAGATTGAGGGACGATTTGTAGCACTTTATAACTGATTTATCTATCTTCTATCTATCTACTCGTATGTATATAAAAATCTAAAAATGTTTGTATGTCCGCTATGCGTTGCTAAACCATTCATCCAATTGCGATGAAACTTTGGGGATTTGATGTGTGCATGCCGGCGATGGTTTCTGTTTGCAATAGTGAGCTCTGGCATCATGAAATTACGCATTGCTGAACCGTTCATCCGATTGCGATGAAACTTTGGGGATTTGTAGGGAGGAGTGGAGAGGGGGAACGGGAGGGTGGAGTGGGGAGGGAGGAGTGGGGAGAAGGGGGAGGGGGAGGGGGAGGAGGAGGGAGGGGAGAGGGGTGGTGGTAGGGGTGTGGGAAGGGGAGGGTGTAGGGGGTGGGGGGAGGGTGGATTGGGTTGGGGGTGGGAAATTGGGAGGGGGAAGGGGAAAGGGAAACTCGGAAGGGTGCAGAACGGAGGGGGAAGAGGGGAACTAGGAAGGGTGCGGAGGGGAGGGGTAGGAGGGGATCTTGGGAGCGTGGAGGGGAACAAAAAGCCGCCGCAAGGTCTAGAAGCAAAAACCTGTATTTAAAAATCAAAATATGCTTGCCCGTATGTATGTATGTAAGTTGTTTATGTATTGCTATATTAAGCATAGGATATGTTTGAAACTTTCAAAATACCTTCATTCCACCCTCGCGAAGGTTTCTGGATTATTACAACCACATGACAATACATTTTAAAAAAATGTAATCATTACAAAAACTCTTACGAAACTTTAAAAAATTTCACAATTGAGAATGACATTTTCAATAAAAATTCAATTTTATAATAAACTCTTTAAATTAATTAAGTAAGTACGAATTATAGGTATTTTAAATAGGTACCTGTGTTAGGTACCAAATTTAATTGATTGTTCTTATAATATTCAAAAGTGAATGTTTGTAATATATGAAAAATTAAAATTTGAATAAAAAAATTGTAATAGGTGGCATGCGAGCTGTTTTAAAACTGAATGTAATGGGACTGAATATATGGAACGCAGGAGGGGGGTTGGCGGGATGGGGGAGCGGGAAGGGAAGGGGATATGGGAATGGAAGGGGCGGCGGAAGGGGAACGAGAGACGAATGGGAAAGGACACGCAGGGAGAAACAATTTCTTTATTAATTGGCATGCAACGCATGCCGGGAAATCGCTAGAATTAAATAATTTTGGGTACCTAACAAGAGTAAGAGAAATATTTTTATAGCTTTGAATTTATTTGAAAAGTGTTCCATTCTATTTTATATTAGCTCCAAACAGGAAATAATTATTTCTGTATGGTCTTTAGGGATGCAGTGTTGGGTGCTTACTATTTTTATACGAACCAGATTTAAATGTCCGGGTTTAATTTTCCCCACAGGAAAAACTAAGCCCTTTCACACACTTCCCAAATGATCATCTGGTCAATCCACGTTATGCAATTGCACTATATAAGTATTATAATTACAAAACAATACAAGAACAACAAGTCAACCTACCAGAGACCAGATGGGAAAATAATTCACCGACTCCAGATATTTTCATATCAGAGGGTTCGGCTCGGTGGAATTCCTAATTGAACCTATAAATCCTACTGATCCCTCAAAATAAATATTTAAAAAATCTTTTGTTATCCTACATGTATTTAAAATTACCGATTTAAAATATTAAAATATTATAAATATTTAAAATTATGACGTTTTTATTACCTGATATATGTATATATATTTTTTAAAGCGGTGGAATACGGAATACGATCGTCCAGTTGATTAGTCAGACATATCCAAATACTTTTGTGAAAATGAGGAAAGCAATATTCGAATGCTCACTTATTTACTCACTGTGTTTTACATATTAAATTTGCTATAAAATAACATCAAGAGGCATGATGATTGGCAGGTAAATTAGTATGACATTTTGAAATATCCTACTAGTGAACCAGAGAACAACATTTTGTTTAATTCACTACTTGTTTTTCAGCATTAAAAATAATTTAATTGTTTTAATGAGTAATCTGAATATTTTACCACCCAGAGGGTACACTTTTACATGTAACTGCGTAACAACTCAAATGTCGATTTTTCAAAGATGTCTAACTAATCAACAGACCGATCGATATATCTTTCTAAAAATATGTATCTGCATACTCACACCCACATTACATTTACTCTAAATGTCAATAAAGTGCATAATTTTCAGTTTCATACGTTTCTTTAAAAAACAACAACACTCACCTATGTAACCATATCGGACGTTAGTACCTAATAGCCTTGCATCTGTACCAGTGGCGTAGCGAGAAGGGGGCCGCGGGGGGGGGGGCGGGCCGCCCCGGTGCCACCCGATGGGGGGTGCCGGTGATACCCGACCGTGGAAAAAAATACGAAGGATATTGTCACCAAAATATTGTAACCGAATTATGTGTCGTTTGTCGTTTTTATATGCGAAAATAGCCTATATTTGTGGAACAGTATTTTTATCCCCCCCCCCCCTCCCCCCAAGTCATCTTTAATGGAGGGGGGGGAGACCCCACGCCCCAGGGAGTGACTTCCGCCCCGGGTGCCACCCATGCTAGCTACGTCACTGGTCTGTACCAAAGGATATTGAAATACAAAAGAGATATGCTATGATGTTCGCGCGACTGTCGGCGTTGTTACCTAATCGTAGGTGAAGGTGTGCATTAGTGTTGGTTAACAATATAGTTTGAATACGGAAAGAATTCGTTCATTTAGTTTAACGTTCGTTTACTTTATTCGTTCATTTAGTTTATTCGTTAATTTAAAACAACATCGGCGACACCAGCAAGCGCAGTCCCACTCAGTAAAAACTGTGGATAGTACATCTCTTATATTTCAATATCTTTGGTGTGTACGGATGAAATTTAATAATCTGACTACGAATACTAATAATCCGACTACGAATACGAACTCTAACGCCGCGCCTAACGCAGAACCATTTTCGTATGTGGAGTTTGATACAATCGAACCGAATTAAAGCAGTGCCAAAAGACGTCGCCACTTACGTTAACAGCTAGCGTGAAGAGCATCGGCTTGCAGGCGTATTGGATTTGTACTTTCGTCGACCTCTCCGGGTATGGAGTGGTAGATGATATGATATGATTAGATTTGTTATTGGCCGTTGTGAATAACAACACGTTGTGATTTCTACCATGAGTCTATATATTATATATTACGTCATTGCCTGTCACGGTTACCTTATCCTGGTGGCTAGCTCTCACTGGATCCGAGGAAGGGGATATTTTTGGAAACAGTTCCAATCGGATTTATAAAATGGTCATCACTCAAACTGGGAGAAGCGTAACCGAAAGCCACCCGCAGGGCCTAGCAGCACAAACCTGTGGAGGGGGTTTTTAATTGCTAGTATAAACTAGAATTTATATAAATAAATTACCTTAAAACATTAATGATGTAGTGCATTTAAAAAAAACTAAAACTTTACTATTTTCTATTTTATTCATCAATTTTGAGGATATTTCCTTAATGTCAGAATCATGTTTAACATTGCGTTTATATGCATCGCTTCCTCATTGAAAAGCATTCAATAAAATTAAAAATATCTCCTCAATTATGATAAAATAATTTTTAATTTCACGTTTTTGTTATTCTCACAAGGAATATTTCAAATATATATATATATATATTTCCACCCCTGTTCAATTTGATTCACATCTATCGTTCTAATTCACAGAATTGGTTACATGTTCGGCAATAAATGGCAGATCCACCCACCGCTCTGTCTTCTTGCAGCACTCTATTCATACTACAGGATAAGAGGAGGGGAAGGAGGTGGGACACGAGGAACTCTTTCATTCCCACTGTGCTGTGACAACTACCTGACGCTGATTGCTTCTGACAAACTTTTGCTACAAAATACACAACGTACTTGGGAGAGGAAAAACGAAACACATTTCCGAGTAAATACAATGATAGACTTTTTCTGAGATCAAAACTTACCTACGTAGGTACAAAGAAACATTAAGAACTTTAATATGTTGGTACGAATGAAGTGTCACGTCTACCAAGCTCGGACTACGTGATAGGAGACGAGGTTAAGTAAATTAAAAACAATATTCGAATAGATACATCAATTCCAAGTACAAATATTGGTAAATAATACTAGGATGTTTACTTATATTTTGAAAGAACTCATACATATATACTAGACAAGTAAAAATTCAAAACTATTTATTTAGGAATAATCCAGTCTATATTTTCTTATTATATAGTGTGCTGGGGATCCTTCTTAAAAACTAATATGGAACCACTTAATATTGCCCAAAACTGATGTTTCTTAAAGTTAAGTTCGAGAATAAAATTAGATATCTAAATCATTTACTTTATAAGGATTGTAATGCGTGAATGTAAAATACCTTTATATCACGCAAACGCTTTGTAGCTTTTTTATAATATTAATATCGTAGAAAGAACTCAGCAAATTCATTCTAATAGAATTTGCTCTTGTCTGAACTTTGTGGCAAATCGAACCAAATTTTCTTCTGGTCAAAGAAATTATTTGTATGTAACAGGCACTTATATTATTTAATATTCTTCCAAAATAATAATGACATATTAAGTCATCTAATGCCTTGTGCAATTATAAAAAGATTGTTAAATTATTTGTTGTAGCAGAGGATTGCCAACATTTTTTCTTCATCTCTGTCTTATCTAAATTAATATTTATTATATATTTCAAATTTGTCCATTTTTAAAATTAATTGCATTATATATTACATGTATATATATATATGTTATGGTTAAGGTTTTCACGGGTGAAAGATGTACCTAGAACAATTTTTTCGGTTTACCCGCGTAACGTGGTCCTTAAAAGGACTTTTTAACTCCTGACGTTTCGGACAGATCTCACTGTCCATCTTCAGAGGCGTTATGTCTTGAATTTTTGCCTCAAGCTTATAGCTTTCTCATGTCTGTTCGGTTCAGAAGCTAAGACTTAAGTCTGGACCGAATAGACATGCGAAAGCTATCAGTTTGAGACAAAAACTCAAGACATAAAAGGCCTCTGAAGATGGACAGTGAGATCTGTCCGAAACGTCAGGAGTTAAAAAGTCCTTTTAAAGACTACGTTACACGGGTAAACCGAGAAAAAATTTCAAAGTATATATTTTATCTCTTTTAACATATGTCCTTCTTAAATTAATAGCATAATGTATAATATGTATATATATTTTTTTTTAAAAAGAAAGACAAACATTCCCGGGTTAGGAATAACCCAACAATGTTTGAAAATCTCCTACTACCACCACAGAAAGCCGATAATGTTGCTTGTGTTGTGATGGAGGACTAGGGGCCTGTCCGCACAGCGATATTTCACCCCGCGTTTTAAATTCTTGCGTATTATATTCCGCGATCGGAATTACAACTTGTACGCACTGCGAATAAAATTTCGTGCGATTTTTGTCAGTATAATATAGTTCTCGGCTAAGACGCACGTGTAAATGGAAAACAGAACTAAAATTTTAATTTATCTAATAGTAACAGACGTATCAAAAAATGTCACAAACATTGGATTCACCCATTTACAGCATTGAGACCTACGAAAGGATTTTTTTTATAAAACATCAAGAGGGATCATTTTTATAAAATACAATAAAAAGTTTTTTGGGTATTACAGAATGACAAAAAAATCATTTGATAATTTACCACAACTAGTTGGTCCAACTGATGTGAAACGCGCGAATTTTATTCCGCAGTGCGGCCATAGCCATACTATTTCATACTGCACAAAATAGCCAGTCGAGGAATCGAGCACGCGACGCTCGGGTGGGATCGAAGCGCTATGCCCACTCAACCACTGACCAGAGTATTTTTATTAAATCAAATATTAACACATTGTCATATTGTCACATGTTCGAGTACGTTTACTCCAATATAATGTATTAGTTTCCTTTAGCGTAGTAAGTAACCATTATTTTTAAGAAACATAAAGATAACAATATTGTTCTCTCAATATTTTATTTTTGTTGTTTTTATTATGTTATAGAATTATTAACCTCAACACAGGCTTGTAACCTAGTGAGATGTAAAAAAAACAATAAACAAAAGCACATTAACTTCGCTTGTACCAGAATCGTCCAGATCGTATACAACTGTTTGATTTCTAAATTTCTTAAAAATAAAAGTTAATGTTTTTTTGTTTGTCCCTTATGCGCGTTCCTACACCATTAATCCGATTTCGATGCAAATTTGGTGATTTGATGTGCGCATGCCCGCGATGGTTTCTATATACAACAGTGACCTCTGGTGTTGTGGAGTTATTTCCTGATCCGATTGCGATGAAACTTTGGTAAGTTGTTGTGCGCGCCCGGCGAAGGTTTTTATATACATTGGTGAGCTCTGGCGTTATGAAATTTGCATTAAAATTAAATAGGTGTTGCGCGAGTTGTTTGAAAAATGAGTGTATTTCATATAGTTTAGCGTCAGGAAGGGAAATATGTAGCGGAAGATCAATCCAGGAGGGGAATAGGGAACGACGGAGGGTGGACAAGGGAGGGGGGAGGGGACACGGAAGAGATACGCGAGGCGGGAGAGGAAGGGGACGAATGCGAAAGGTACGCAGGGAGAAACAATTTCTTTATTTTGGTGGCATTGTAACGCGTGCCGGATACTCGCTAGTATTATAATAATAATAAAAATAAAATGAGTCTACGTAGGATGTACAAAGACACAAAAGGTGTTTAATCAATAGAGCAGCTATTGCTAATGTTAATATATTTCTACGTAGAAATACGCAACAAATTATTATGGTGGGTACATAATGATAATCTCATCATTACTTTTTCTTGCTTCACAACGCACACAGTACATTCTTCCTACATTGGCTTAACGATATTATTGTTTTTAAGAAGAGTTTCTAGATACCCTTGGATACCTATTAGATGGGCTAGATGACTGAGGTATAGGAATTGGGTTGAAATAAAAAATGTTATCAAGCAAAAAAAACTGCTGGTGGGTCTTTTCGAGAAGTACTGATTAAATTTCAAGCTTATCGACATGTTGATTTACGGCAAACCACTCTTTCAATTCAAGAAAGCTGATACCATTATACCTGGCGCAGCTAGATATAGCTATAGCTATAGGTATAACAGAGAGCATTGGCTCGGGTCACAGTTTCCCAGTGACTGCCCCGCTGCTGAAGTGTAATCAGAGGAATTAGCGCTGAGTAACGGTTTGCTGATGCTGCCTCTCTTCTCTTCTCTTCTTACCCTTTCCTTTTATCTTCTCATGCCCCAAACACTTCCCCCATCGACACCCCTTACCCCTCCCTCACTCACACATTCATCTTCCTGATTCAATATTTTTTATCCACTTCCCAAACAAACATTATTCAAGAAAAATCAAAGAATCGGGAACTAATTATCCGGAGCGCATAAATTCCAATCGGTTATTTCACCCTTTTTTAAAATTCAAACATTTTTTGTGTATTTCCTGAAGAAAAGTCTTCAAAGTTTTTCGAGTGGAGACGTACAATAATTATGGATTCTCAATAAAGGGAGCATTTGCATGTTGCTATCAGCGAGTTTTCGATCGCAAAATAATGCAAAATGAGTTACTAAAAGTTATGAATATTTACGCGAAGGAGTTAAAAAGCCTTCGGGCTGTCGTGCTGTGAACGATCCGATCATTTGAATAATGACCGTATATTTTAATTTTTATTCATTTTGTTTCCTTTACAAATCTGCACTTGGGAGATAATTTTGGAAAATTATTTAAAGAATGTTAGACGTTGATTTTAATTTTAGACAAGGAAAAAATTTCATAAATAATAATTAACGCGAATCATCAAAAATTTATTTATTTTAATAAACCGCTCATCCAAGTAGTAAGATATGCACACAAAAATATGAAGTAAATATAACAATCATCACATATAAGATGACATCTGATACGATAAGCACCATGGATATCACACTCAATTCATGTTACATCTTATTATGCTACCCAAACTTTATAATAATCGAAGTTCGCCAATACATTATTATTAACAACTAATGCAGACCCGTAATAATTACGGGATATAATAATTGATGCGATAATCGTGTGAAGCTAAAAGTATATGCCTCAGTCCTTTTAAAAACGTATAATCGTTAATTTTTTGTTGAAAAATAGATTTTACGTTGAAAAAAGGACAAACAACGTTATTAAACTTGAAAAATAACCTAATCTGTCAAAAATTTAATTAAAATAAATACAAATTTCAAAAGTAGAATGTAAAGTAATAAAAATAAAATAATTTTCTCTTTATAGGTAGTCCAGTGGGTAAGACTCTTGACTCACAATCCGGAGGTCGCGGATTCGAACCCGGCATGCGCAAATAAATTTTATTTGATTAATTTGTGTTATTTCACAATTAATTCATTCAAAATAATATATAGTATATTTGCGGAATGTTCCAGGGTGGAAGATACAATCAGTATCGCCCCGGTGTAAGACCACCATTCAGAATTGAAACGTTGCTTAAAAATGGCTATAGCCGTGTTTGGTGACCAGATCTGAATAGACAGGTACTTCCCAACCTTCCTCTTCCCCACCTCCTTCCCCTCCCCACTACCTTCAGCCTCACAACATACCCCAATTGGGGATGCCATAGTCTCACTGGCTCCTGACGGGAGCAGTTGAGATTCTTGTGCGGTATTCACTGTAAAAAAAAAGGTAGGTACCTACTTTATCGTTTGTCTGAGTTCACACAATTAGTTCCAATTGTGAAAATTTCAAAGCAAATTTGAGTTCATCGAACATAAATAATTTCATGGTTGAATATTTTACTTTACGCACCGACGACGCGACGCAACGGCCGAAATTGGATACTATAATTTCGGTTTTGTATAAGTCACATTCTAAAATGACTAAGTAGTTGTAAAATTAAATATATATATAATGTTATTTATTCCGCTTTTGTATGTACAGTTATATCTTCCTACTCTACAATTTTGTAATTACTATTATTACCAACTCTGCATGTAGTAAACTTGTATAATCATATGAATATTTGTCTTGGCCCATTGTCTATATTTGCTAATATAATTTATTTATTCTTTGTAAAAAACTGAAAATGTAGCTAATTTTAAAAAAAAATCTGAAAATGTAACTAATTTAAAAAAACTGATAATGTAACTAATTTACAAAAAACTGAAAATGTAAATAATTTTAAAAAATTGATAATGTAACTAATTTAAAAAAAACTGGAAATGTAAATAGTTTTCAAAATATGTAATTTTTAATAAATGGCCAAGATCACCATTAATGGGTGAAAGCCAAATAAATAATTTAAAAAAAATTATTCTGCTATTTTTACAATAAACTGTGGTTTTTTTTATTCCAGATAAAAGAAAAATACATTTTCACTCATTTAACTAGAAAAAATTAAACACATTAAACTAATTATTATTTTTTTAATTTTTAAATTAACGTTTAAGGCAAGATTTTTATGCGTAGCACAAAGGGTAACAATTATTATAAGCAATAATTATCAACCTGAAACACTCATCCACATTGAAAAATCTTCCGAGAAAAGATACATGACGCCAACGGGACATGAACCCGTGCCCTTCTGATTGCCGGTCAGCTGCTCTCCCAATTGAGCTATGGCGGCTTATCTTATTCGCGCCAAATGATTCCATATATACTAGTGTTTCATTCAACAATTATTGCTTATTATATATACATAATTATTATTATTTATTTTTTTTCCACCTGAAAACAACCAACTTTAGTTTTTCCGAGAGAGACACTGTTAGTGTTAAATCCCTCGCTAGGTGATAATTAAATCCCGTTGGCGTCATGTGTCTTTTCTCGGAAGATTTTTCAATGTGTATGAGTGTTTCAGGCTGATAATTATTGCTTATAATAATTGTTATATTAAACTAAACTTAATACGGGTGTTTCAATACAGCAACTATTCTATTTCATTATTTTGTTTATCAAGAATAAAGATAAATATATATTTTTAATTTGTAGTTTGGGAGGCAATTATATAAGTTGCTCCCCTCGTAACTATGTCTTAGTCATAAGTCACTAGCTATAAGTCTTAGATGTAAGTCACTAGTTATAATTGTAAATCTTAGTTGTAAGCCAGTAATATAAGTAGCTATAAGTCTTAGATGTAAGTCACTAGTTGTAATTGTAAATCTTAGTTTTAAGCCAGTAATATTAATTCTTTTATATATTATTTGTACAGCGCCCTTGAGGTGATTTTCCACGAAAACGGCGCTATATAAATTAGCCAATTTTTTATTACGCACCAGATTTAAATGTCCGGGTTTAATTTTCCCCACAGGAAAAACTAAACCCTTTCACACACTTCCCAAATGATCATCTGGTCAATCCACGTTATGAAATTGCACTATATAAGTATTATAATTACAAAACAATACAAGAACAACATGTCAACCTACCAGAGACCAGATGGGAAAATAATTCACCGACTCCAGATATTTTCTTATCAGAGGGTTCGGCTCTGTGGAATTCCTAATTGAACCTATAAATCCTACTGATCCCTCAATATAAATATTTAAAAAATCTTTTGTAATCCTACATGTATTTAAAATTACCGATTTTTGCATTTTTACATATAAATTCTTTGACAAATCTAATACGCCTAAATTTTGAATCAGAGACCTAGGTATAATGCCAGTAGCCGAAATAACAAATGGTAATATTTTTATAGTCCGAGAATGCCAAATTCTTTTAATCGCATTTCCTAAATCTGTGTATTTTCTATTTTTTTCAGAAACAGTTTTTTGAATATTACAGGAATTTGGAATAGCTACATCAATGATATAAGTTATTTTTTTTAATTTTGTCATGTAAAACTATATCAGGTCTATTATGACTAATTGTTCTGTCTTTTAGTATAGTTTAATCATAATATATTTTATAAAATTCATTTTCTAAAAATGAATTTGGTTCATATTCATAATATGGTACTATATTACGGCAGTCAATCAAGTTATGTTTAATTACCAAACTTTGGTGGATTATTTTTAAAACCTGATTGTGCCTAAATGTATACTCGGACGGCGCTAATATAGAAAATCCCGATATAATATGTTCTATAGTTTCCGGAAAAGCCAAACATATTCTATTTGATTTATATCTTTGATTATATGCTTCTTATAATTTTTAGTATTAATGACTCTATCTTGAATGACAAGCATAAATCCTTCTATTTCTGCGCTCAACTCTCCAATACTCAACCATTTGTTTGACGAAAGTTTGTCAACATACGTTTGGTTGAGATAATTGAAGTGTTTTGCATGAATAATTTTATTTGACCAGGAATCTAATAATTATTATTATTATTATTACTTGGGATGTTTTAATGAATTCTGTGTTTGTGTGTACGAGTTTATTGTTTATTTTGTATATAAGCAGACATGTATTGTATTCATACAGTTTTCTTAAAGTTAATAGTTTTGTTTCTATGTACATTTTTTTGTGAATGTTCTGGGCTTATAGTGAAATAGTTTTTTGATTACCTTGTTTTGTATTACCTGTAATTCATTTATGTATGTTTCACATGCGTTTCCCCAGATTTTAATAAAATATTTTAAATGTGAGTGTGCGAGACTATAATATAAGCCTTTTTTAATTTATTTGGCAACAAATATGGTAGCCGGCTAAATACGTTAATTAAGGATTAATACTTTGTCTTTGTCCTTTTGTCATTATACCTTGTATATGCTGTTTAAATGTCAAATGTTGGCTTGGAGGAAATAAGTTGGTGGTGTAGTGGTCAACATGGCTTGCCTTCCATGCAGTCGATCGGGGTTCAACTCTCAGCCCTGGTATTTTTTTTAAATTTAAGGTACGTACATAAATACATTTTTTTAAATAGGTAGGTACCTACACTCGAAAAAAATTGTATCTCGTGGTTTCTCACGGGTCTGCGCAAGTATATTGCGTTTATGTTTGTATATATTTGTTGTTACAATAATATGTTTTTGCTTGTTAGACCTTCACGAACGTGCGTACGTCCCGCTTAGCATAAATCAATTATCGAGGAGTTTTATTTTCACTTAATATTTTTCGCCACCATGGTTTTCCTTGAGTATCGCAGGTGAAAATGCGATCTAAATGATTATAGCAACCACTCCTGCAACCCCCCTCCGGCCCGCCACCGACCCCCTCCATTAGGGGAAGGTAGGCACCATTTGGGACTAATTAGACGAAAGATCGAGTCTTCCGAGGAGTGAGTCGCTCAGACGTGTAGGTATCGACAGATTACTACTCTTACTATATTACATAGGCACATCTACAGGGATACCATGAAGTAGTTGGAGTTTTTAAGTGACATTAAAATAATGGTTGTATTTTTTAAGTGAATACCGCGCAAGAGTTCCAAATTCTTCCAACCGCCTGGAGCCAATTAGACAATGGCCAGACAATCTATAAGGGGTCGTCTATTAATCACGCGAGGCTCTAAAGGGTTCGGAAAAATCACGAAATATCACGATGGGGGGGGGGTATAATGAGATATCACGTGTTTTTATTTTTCGTGGTAATATTCTGAAAATTTCAAAATACTTTGTAGTAAAAAAATACACGTGATTTTAGGGGGGGGGGGGTAGTCTCAAACCTCACCACATATCACTAAGGGGGGGGGGGGGTCAAAAATTGCAAAAAAACATCACGTGATTAATGGACGACCCCCAAGACAATCCCCAATTGGGGGATATTACGAGGCTGAAGGTAGCGGGTGGGGATGGAAATGGGGGAGACGGAGGAGGGGAAATACACGGATATTCAGATCTACTCACCGAATATGGCTAAAGCCATTTCAATTCTGAATGGTGGTCTTACACCAGGGCGATACTGAGATTGTCTTTTGGGATGCTGAGAGTGAAGTCGCAAAAAACCTTATATTACTTTTAAATGAATAATTATGAATTAATACAAATCAATCAAATAAAATTTAATAGCGCACGCCGGGATTTGAACCCGCGACCTTCAGATCGCTTGTCGAGAGTCTTACCCCTCGACCACGGAGGTCGTCAAATATATAAATAGTACTATTAAATTTTAAAAAACATATTATTTTTATATTAGTTTAACAGTTATTATAAGGAATGTGGGTAAAAGTTTGTATCGACTGTAAGAAAAATGGTAAGATAGATTACCGTAAAGAAAAATCTGTTTTGCGACAATAATAGCTTTGACTACAAAAAAAAACGTATTAAAAGAAAATGTTGTGCTAAAAAATGGCTACTGAAAAGGCATCTCTAACGCATTTGAACTTATTTAATGAAAGGCATGATGTAAGAGGAGGACTACGAAAATTATTATCATGTAAACGGTTTTACTTACTTATCGAAAATGTTGAAGCCGTACTTGATAAGACAAGATACGTGCATGAGGAAGTTTACAAGCGCTGAAGAAAAATTGGCCGAAACCTTACGTCTTGGAAGGATCATTAAAGATTTAAGACTTCTTACATAATACGTAAGTAATAATATTACGTTATTCGGTTACGTGGTATGTACATTTCTCTTATAGTTGTTAGTATAACATTTGTGTGTTTTATCCCAGAGAATGGACGATGATTCTAATGTGAAATCTTTCTCCGGCTCTAAAGCGTCTTCGAGCGTCGGCGCCGTGCACGTCTCCATCACCGTCTGAACGGGGACTGAACTCTGACGATCCGGCTCATTAGTGCGTCAGTCAACTTATTATATTTATTATACGGTCAGCTTATATCATTCTGAACTCAATCATGAATTGAAATGATGCCCGACTGAGCGTCAATCTCACAATCTTTGCTATGCTACCTGTTAATTCAGGAACTTGTAGAGTTAATTTTTAAAAACTTACACACAACGGAATGTACAAAGAAAAAGTTAACATCACATTCAATTTTGTGAGGCATTTTTACAAGTTATTATATTATTGAGATGTTCAAATTAGGTAAAAGCAAGTCAATTGAAAGGATAGATTTTTTTTAATTGTTTAACTTTTTTTGAATAAAATCTCAAATTATAATATTTAATTAAATGAAGACAATATTAGCGAAACTCAGTCGAAAATGTGGAGACAGAAAAATCAGAAAAAGATATTGGCACCTCTGGGACTCGAACACAGGACGCTTTGCTTACATGGCAAGTGCTTTACCGATTGAGCTAAGGTGTCGATATCAAACCCAAAAAAGGTTGGAAACGGTTCAAAGAGATACGATTTTGCTCTTCAGCATTTTGGGAACCCAACGAGCACGCAATTTCCATACGCCATTTTCCCCTCAAAATCTTTTGTGTGGTAGACTTACTGACTTCTGGGAATTGTGAGCTTATGAATTTCTTCCTCTCTTTAGTTGAGAAAGCGAATAATTGAGCGCACCTCGCAGGCGAATCGGGAGATTCATTATATCAAACGGAAGCAAAGATCACACTGAAGCACCTACCAAACCGGATCACCGTTCGTTTTTTAGGGGGAAGTAGTTACATGCTGTAGTCGCCATGAAATAATATCCGTGTGGCCGAAAATGTGGAAAGGTTTTTAATTCTTGGACAACTCTCGTGGCCACACCGTGGATTGTAAGAAAGGGAAGTTAATGTACCTACCAATAAAAATTGCTAAATTTTCCTAATAACGTTTAAAGCGGATCCACGTGAAAGCATGTTTTGAATCACCGTGCGGGAAAGTGAACAGGAAAGTGGGAAATACAGGAAGAAAACGCTTTTAATTAACATTCCAGGACACCTCCCCGAAATGAGGAGTCGAGGAGTTGCAAATTAAAGCCAATATCATTCGCTCGCTATTGATAGCTCTCGTTCGGGTTACGTCAACATTGATGGCTGCTTGGTATCCCTTATTAGAATTTCTGAATTAATCTTTTCTACGTGCAAAACGGGTTCAATTTATAAGTTCCAAGGTAGAAAGGAAATTGTTCGAATTAAAGGAAGAATTTCGTCTCTTGTATTCTGAGACGATAATTATTATGATTCCGGAGGATAACGTTTTTAGTACGTCTTTAAGATTGGAAGAAAATTTTCCTTGATGACACGCAATGTGTAGAGTGAAAGAATTCATCAGTACCATTTAAATACATCAATTTATAGACATCGATAACAATGTTCAATACCTTTAAAAAATGGCAATATTATTATGATTGAATTTAAATATGCAGAATCGCAATGGTTATTTCTTTATAGAAAAATGAAACAATACAACTTTTATATACCACTTAAATAAAGCTTAAATCCGACCGGTTTTGGAACAAACGTTCCTTCTTCAGGAACGTTTGTTATTTCTTTTAAAAACGTTTAAATAACGTTTCTTTAAATAACGTTTGTTATTTCTTTAATTCGTGTAATACAAATCTAGATGAATCTATGTAGGTTACTACTTATATTGCTTTTTATCGGTAGCAGCTGAGCATGAGTGTTTTTATCAGTAGCAGCTGAGCATGAGTGTTTTTATCAGTAGCAGCTGAGCATGAGTGTTTTTATCAGTAGCAGCTGAGCATGAGAGTTTTTATCAGTAGCAGCTGAGCATGAGTGTTTTTATCAGTAGCAGCTGAGCATGCGTGTTTTATCAGTAGCAGCTGAGCATGAGTGTTTTTATCAGTAGCAGCTGAGCATGAGTGTTTTTGGTGTATTTTGAAGGGATTGAATAATATTTCTCTGATTTTTCAATTAGGTACTTTGTGGCTTTTTAATTAAATTAACGTAAGATTTTCTGAAAATAAGGAGAGAAGAATGAGCAAGATAAAGAGTAAATCCCATTCAGAAATCAGGAGAAAACGAACTAAATAGAGGCAGAGAGGTGATCCCGAACTTATAACATTTAACTCATCACATCTCGGCAGACGTATTTTTCGAGTAATTCGATCAAGCGTGTTCCGAACAAAGTTTCAAGCTGTTCAGATCTCATAAGATGGCGACACAAACTCCGGGCAGGATTCCCTGCTAAATTTGATAAAATCGTTTACGATAAGTCATTGACAAACTCTACTCCG
Organism: Limnephilus rhombicus; assembly: GCA_929108145.2. Taxonomy (NCBI): domain Eukaryota; kingdom Metazoa; phylum Arthropoda; class Insecta; order Trichoptera; family Limnephilidae; genus Limnephilus; species Limnephilus rhombicus. The sequence goes on from OV815274.1 coordinate 26,845,599, forward strand.
AATATTTCTAGCCGCCGAACTTTTGACATAAGTTTTTCCGCCTGCCTCCCCTAATGTTTGATTGGTGGAATGGGTAGATTGGTGATTCAGGGATCACAACTTTTAGTATTTCTTATAATTACTTTACAAAAATTCTACCAAGCAACTGTAGTATTTTCATTAAATTAAAGGGTGCTTTTGATAATTCGAGTCTGTTAATACATCAGTATTTATGTAAAACTAGCTGACCCGGTGAACTTAGTACCGCCCCAGAATCAATAACTGTTGTTTTAACTTATTATCTAAATTATTTATTTTTTTTATTTAGTTCAAAATTACACAATGAAGCAAATTATCAATGCCCAACTGTCCGTGTTTTGTTTTTATCAGTATCAGAGATGGCGTTTGTATGGATTTACATGTTTGTGATTTTCTTACTCTTCCACTTACTCACGGGAATAGGCCACATGCGTCACATATTTTTCCGGTTTAGGCAAATATTCTAAGACATTGAAGCCCTGGCGATTTTTTTGAAAATTTCAATCCGAAAAATCGGACAAATTTTATAAACCGGAAAGACGGGACATAATTTTATAGGTGCGAAAAAACGATAAATACATAGCCGAAAATCATTTAAAAAACGACGTATTCCACATGAATGGCACAGGAGAATAACGAGGCAAACCAAAAATATTTTATTATCTCATAAATATTTTATTCCTTGATCCATCTTATTAATCATTAATAATTATAATGTGCAACGTCTATATAACGTCTATATAAATCCAAAGTAATAAACGTGTACTTGTAAATTATAATTATAATAGTATATGATAAAATTTGATTTTGTTAAAAACTGCACCATTACCATTACGCTTCTAAGACAGCTACATAATGCATAATATGTACGATGTTCACTTCGTAGCATCTGTAAAACCAAACGATAGGTTCGCAGAGTCAAACAATAAAGCTATTGAATTTTTAAGTTTCAAGTGTCAAATTCAAAAATTCGCCGGAAATCAAAGTGTTGCAATATAAAAAAAATCAGTGTGGAATTTTACAAAATTAATTGAATATTATCAGAGACGGAACATTTTCATGTAGTGACGTCATGAGCCCAAAAAAACGGATTTATTTATTTTAAAAAAAAAAATTAAATAAATTAATTACTAAAAAAATTTAGTAACATTTTCGTTATGTTAGCAGAAAAATCTATCCACACGGTTTTTTCTAAGTCATTGTGAAATCAATGCAAGAGGTCTATTGCGTTTCATATACGTGTGAGGGATATTTATTATTATTATTATATTTTTCTTTTGGAGGAGTGCAGACACACGTTTGTCGTTTGTCTCATTTTCGACGGTTGATATTTTTTTTTCGTGAATTTTTCCGAAGTTTTAATATCTATTCTGCTATTCGGGGCGGAGACAAATCCAACAAATCAAAGATCATAAAAATCGGTCCAGCCGTTCTTGAGTAATAAATGGTGTAATAACCCGACTTTGTTTTATATATTATAAAAGATGAGCCACTTCTTTCCTTCACTAAATAACTTTCTCAGTAAATTTGTACTTCGTTATTAAATTTATGAACGATATTTTCAATGTTTACCTGGGATTGCGTCGTCATTTCAATGATTGCATGTAGTTTAAAATGTTACCAAATTCCGGTGTATTTATCTCGAAATCATTTAATAACATCTAGAGTAACTTGTTCCTGCGTAAAAGAAGAACAACACAGTCTTTAAGCTTATAACTACGTGATAATATTCATTTGAGCCTTTTTGATTCAGTGTCGTGAATTTGTTTAAAAAAGCGTGTTTTTCTGGTAGAACAATAGGTGTTTGTGTTGGCAGTCACCACCGCTGGCAGATTGGTAGCCTGAGTAATCGTCAGGGCGCCACCAGCGCGACACTCGACGCCTTCTAGATTAAATGACACAACTTTGTCTTTCAAAACCACCCCTTCACCCATCCAACACCTTCTCTTCCCCTCCTCCTGCTGTCCCCCTGCCCCAAAAGTCAAGCAGACAACCCCTTGGATCCAGCACTGCCATTTAAAAACTCCGGGAACGGACTTTTTGAGTTAATGAAATCTTTAAAGTAAGTAGGTTGTATTTTGTTGTTATATTTTTTAAGTTTTGGTGATTTTTTTTTAGAGAGGATTTTCAATGTAAATATGGCAGTAAATAAAAGAATGACAAAGTTGTTTCAATGAAAATGAGTTGGTACGGGCTTCTATACTTTTTCATATCAGTATTAGTTCTTGTCTGGAAAGATTCTCAGTTCTAAATTCTAAACACTGGTAAATAAACATATTAAACTTTTCTAAACTGAATTATTGTTTTATCTAATAAGGTAGATAGTATTTATCTTCAAATTAATATTCGATGAAGTTGAATGTTGCCCATTTGATATAATGTGTATCTTGTTCATAAAATAAGCAAGTCGTAAAGAAAATGCAGATTTTTTTTATTTTATTTTTTTTATTTAGTACTATAACTTATATTTTAAATTTTTCTTTATTTGTTTTGGGGGTGATATGCCGTTTTGTGCTACCTCCTCCATTAGCCAATGTTTCGGACAGCGTTGCAGTGTCCATCATCAGGGCAGATTCGGCAGATGCGGGATGCCGAATTTTTATACTTTGAAATAACCCATTCTTAATGTATTTGAAAACAACTAACTATGCTTTGAGATCATTTGAAATCAAACTTTGTGACATATTTTGAACTATTTTCTTACATTGAATTTATCTGTAATTTATAAAATACTAGCGAAGAAGTGTTTGTGTTTTAACTCTGTATATGGAAGTGCTTTGATTTTTTAATTCAAATTTTATAACGCCAGAGCTAACCATTATATATAGAAACCTTCGCGGGCGTACGCCCAACTAATCACAACAGATTCATCGCAATCGGATGTATGTTATAGGAACGCAAAAGGGACAAAAAAACATTAATTTTTACATGTTAAGATTATTGTAAGCCAATAATCCCTTCCCGTTAACCCGTCCACCTACAATCCTACACCTACAAAGAACGTACCTCCGCCTGACGAATGAAACAAAGCACCTTCCTACTCCGAGCGACGCGACGGCGGAGTTAAATGTTAAACGGCGGTTACCTCTTTAGGATGTCTGTTATCCTGTCTAGGAGACCGCATTGACATTTCCACAAAGGCGAACTTTGTCTTCCGGGACAAATGCAATCAAATATTTCGTCGTGGCGAGGAATGAGGAATTAGATGCGGTTTGTTTTGTGAAATGGTAGAGGAATTGAACATGGTTAGAGTGAAAGAAGTTCAATACAGCTTCAAGTAAAAATACCAACTTTCAAAACATTTTTTCAGCCTGTTTTAAAACACATGTCTCATATTCTAATTATGTCGATAAATAACTTTTCAATAATCCTTTTAATAAATTTGACATACCTACATATATCGTAAAGGTGACCGGATAACTCAGAATGAAACCAACTCAAAAGCACCTCGGAAAGGTCATTAAGAGTGATGATAAAAAAAAATTAAAAATTGGTTAAATAGGTTAGGGTAACCGGCTAATTTAAAATTATTTTATCATAGCTTTTAATGACCTTTCTGAGGTGTTTTTTAGTTGGTTTCATTCTGGCATGGAACGTAAACGTAGTATATGTATTGGAACTTGTGATTAAACAATTATTTTATGTGCTGTTTATGTCTCGAAAAAAATTGCCCGACTGAGGATTGAACCTTACTACCCAGAAACCGAAATCAACTATGCTCTCAATTGAGACCAATCCAGGTTGTGTAAAACCGACATTTATTTCGCTGTAATGTCATCGAATTTCAGAAAAATGCATAGATGTCCGCATGTGTGTGCGTGAATGCCACCAAAAATGATAGAATGCATTATCATCAAAAAACGAGTCTATCTGCTGAGTGTCAGCCCTATCGGATGTCTGGAAGTGAGTTAATTTCCATTTCATTCATACATTCATTAATATAATAAAACACATGTTAAACTTATTTCCACTTTAATTTATTTGACCGTAACCGGTTTCAGCTTGTTAAAGCCATCTTCAGACTGGTACAAAATATTCTTAACCTACGGTTTATATACATAACATATGGGGGAGGGGGGGAGGGGTGGTCTACAAGGGTTTTATCCAATTGTACGGGTTTTCTTATAATTGTTACTGTCGTTTTTGACCGTCGAATTTCTAATATTTTTGGTGATTCCCAGCAGGCTTATTTACCTCGGGTTTGTAGGTAAGTTCAATATTCTTCGGAGAATACCTTACAAGTAAATTGTCAATTATCATAAATATAATTACAATTTGATGACAATTAAATTAGGTCATTAATTATTCATATTACCTGTAAGGTATTACCCGAACAATATTGAAGTAACCTACAAACGCGAGGTAATAAAAATAAAGCCTACTGGAAATAACCAAAATAATTAGAAATTCGACGGTCAAAAACTACAGTAACAATTGTAAGAAAACACAAATAATTGAATAAAATCCTTGTAGACGATCCTCTCCCCCACCCCCATATGTTATGTATATAGACCGTAGGTTAAGAATAATTTGTACCTATCTGAAGTTGGCTTTAACAAGCTGTAATTGGTTACGGTCAAATAAATTAAAATGGAAATAAGTTTAATATTTGTTTTATTATATTATTACTACCTGGTCCCGGCATGCGTTGCTATGCCATTTAATAAAGAAATTGTTTCTCCCTGAGTGTCCTTTCCCATTCGTCCCGTTCCCCTTCCGCCTCCCCTTCTTCTCCTTTCATTCCGTCACCTCCCCCTTCCCTCTCCCCACTCCACTCTCCCCCCATTTCCCCGTCCCGCGAACCCCCCTCTCGAGTTCCCCTTCCCCCTCACATGTCCCCTTCCCCTCCCGGGTTCCCCTTCCACCTTCCCCGCCTTCCCTCTTCCCTTTCCCGCTCCCTCATCCCGCCAACCCTCCTCCCGCGTTCCATATATTCAATTCCAATTCAGTTTTTAAACAGCCCGCGTGCCACCTTTTACAATTTTTATTAAAATTTCCATTTTTCGTGTATATTAAATTTGGTACCTAAAATAGGTATCTATTTAAAATATCTGAAATTCTTGATTCCATTCAAACTGTTAGGGGAGTATCTACTTTAAATAAATTTATCAACTTAAAGATTTTAAAAATTAGAATTGTTTTGCAAAATGTCATTCTCAAACACGCGAACTGTCAAACGTGCGATAGTCGTTAGGTTTTCTGAAATTATCCAATTTTCTGCGCATTTTTCTTAATTTTTCTCTCCGTAAGAACCATCCTCGTACTTCAAGGAATATTCTACAAAAGAATTAGCGAAATCGGTTCAGCTTCTCTCGAGATTTGCGCTTAGCAACACATTTAGCGATTCATTTTTATACATAAGATAATGGAATTCAACCGTGAATTGTCAGTTTCAAAACATAAATTCATTTAATCGAGAAAACAAAAGTGAAATTCAAATAAATGCATTCCATAAAAAGTGCAGAAAAATATAATTTTCTTTAATAAACCTTATTGATTGTCTTTTGAAAGGAATTTAGATATTGAAAAATTGTATACGGCACATGTTATTTTAATTGATGCATGCAAGTACTGCCGCCAAATAAATTTATTTTTATTAGCCCTGAAATTAAATAAAAACCTCTCGTATGTACACACCAACGCATCGCGGTAAACTAATAAATTTGACTATTTCACATACCAGACGCTTCCAACTTGAATTTAGCCTCACCTTACTCTGCGAATATTGAAACCCACGCTACATTTGCAATTAAAAAGAAAAGCAAATCACCAAAGAGCGTAACTCTGACTCTCTCCCAATTAGTATCATCTGTGACACTGTCATATTGTTTATTTCGGAATTTACACAAATTGTGCTCAGTTAGGAGTGTGGAGGGTGGATGAGGATATAGATATGGGAGGGGTATGAAAGGGTGTTGGGTGTTGGTTCTAGCCCACACCAGATGGGCGGGAGGTCGTCATGTTTTATTGGGTTTATCGCACAATATAATCATCCCCGAGTATTGTTCCGTTATGTTTATCGGCCGATTAAGAAAGTATGTTGCGTTTATTGTCGTGATAGACAATAATTAAGAGCACTGTTGTCTAGATTGAGCCGTTAATGTATGTGTCGTATGGGCGCCGAGGCTTTCATGGTCGTCACGGTATCAGCTTAACTGGCGGCGCTTTCTGCTCGGCTTGTCTTAATACTTCTTAGTAACCCGTTCGCAGAATCTGTGCGGCAATCGGTACCCAGATAGGCCGTTTCGCATCCCCGTTACAGCAGCCATCCAACCAACCCGCGGTGGAACTGAAACGTCAATTGTACCTAATTTAAATATCCATTTCTGAGAAACTGTGTTTGCAGTTTGGTGGCTCGTGAGAGAAATGATAGTATGTTATTAGAACTTGATACGCATTATACTGGTAAGTTACTTGAACTGTTAATTTAGTAGTGTCTATTGGAATGTGAGAAAATAATTTCGAATAAATACAATGTTTGACAGTGTTATACTAACTGAACCGATTTTTCATGCATACATAAACCCAAATAATTTGGTGTAGGTACATACACAGGTATTATGAAAAATTTAAACGCTTTTTACATTATCTCCCCAGAGGAGGCTCTGAGGAAAAACATCCCTCAAGGCCTATGTCATCTTTGGATACGCTATGTGGGGGTTTTTTTAGAGAAAGGAAAGAGAGAAAGTTCTGGGGTGGTAGGAATGGTAGGAATCTAGAGGTGTCCATCCCTCCCACTGCGGTACAAGACGATGGGTCGAGAGAGTCGGCCTGGAGAGATCAAAATGTCTCCCTCAACCAGTCTCTCCCGATCCCGCTCATCACGCAGTGGAAAAACGCATCGTAACGTAGTGAACCACTCGGAGTGACATATGACAGGGATGTTGGTTATCCAATAAATGGTTCCACGGACGGCGGTACTAAAACCCGCCTTCCAAATGGAGAATTAGAAAATGAAAATTATGCAGCTGTTAAATTATTAAATATTTCAAATTATTCATCCGAGAGATTTTTTAAAAACGTAAAAACGTGTGAATAATTTATACCATTGCTAATTTATTAATATTAATTCGTAGCAGCATGTTTAAATCATCTTTATTTGTAGCTAAATCTTGAGAATATTCAACTTTGACATTATACAATATCATGACATAAGATTTTCATAATATAAGATTTATTTATGAAATATTCACAGTGGCATCACTTACTTAAACTTACCTTAAAGATCCAAAAAAGCTATATTTTAATGTTTTCGTTATTTGTTTTTGGGGTGTTATGCCGTGTTGCGCTACCTCCTCCTTAAGCCAACGTTTCGGATAGCGTTACAGTGTCCATCATCAGGGTAAATGTGTGATGATGGACCTGACGATACTGTAACGCCGTTCGAAACGTTGGCTAAAGGAGGAGGTAGCGCAACATGGCATAACACCCCAAAAACACATAACGAAAATACTTTGGACTGTGAAAATCTAAAATCATGTCTACATTTTAATTATTTCAAAAGACGATACTTATCATTAACGATTAGTTGGCAAATAGCCCTACGTCGTCGATCGGCGCCGTTCTAGTAGCAACAAGACGTCTTGCGTCGGCGTCGCGCGTTGGTGGCATCCCGACGGCGTCCTCCGAATAAATCGGCCGACACTTGCAGCTAAGTGCCGCCCGCTACTGCCAGGTAGTAGTACCGCCACGGAATCCATAAACACCGACAATAATTCCCTGTACACTTTACTTTACTCCCAACCCTGTTAGACTGTTGGGGAGGTGAACAAGCGAGCCGGTGACTGCTTACCGGTTACAAGCACTATATAATATGGAGAAGCATTCTAATCTCCTATCTCAAACTTTAACCCTCGACCATTCAGCTATATTGTATGTTAACATTTTTTTTTAATTGGGTTTAAATTTTTTTTTTTATTGAAATGAAGATTTTGATAATTCATTGACAATTCCTTAATTATTACGAAAATTGTATTAATGTGTTTCTTGTTTTTTTTATTACGCAGTAGGTGAGGGTATTTTTTTTTTTATGTGAATACCTCACAAGAGTCCGAAATGCTCCCGTCTGGAGCCAGTGAGACTATGGCATTCCCAATTAGGGTTATGTTGTGAGGTTGAAAATTAGTGGGGAGAGGACGGAAATGGGGGAGAGGAAGGTGGGTATTGATATCAATAATGAAAAAAACGATTTTTTTTCAAACGAATTTTTCAATCTCAACTGAGGTAAGCCGTATTACGCTGAGGAGGTTCTTTATTCTCTATGGCTTATAAGCCTCCTAACATAAACTAGTGATTGGTCTAAACCAGAGGTTCCCAAACTTTTTTTCTCGTAGACCACTTTCAAAATTTTACTGGTTTCGGTGGACTCCCTGCTGCTACATTTCTACCATATTTCCAAAACTCGTCAAAAAATGTGAAAATTAGATCTGACGATGGAAATTTGCGTCGCGGCTGAGTTCCAACCCTAAATTCGGAGGGGTAAAATAAAAAGAAAAGTAGTATATTTTCTTGTGTTCTATTTAAAAATAATATGATTACAGACTTAACAGAATTAAAAATATACATTAATAACGTACCGTAAAGGGCGGGCGGGCAGCGCTATGCAAGTCTCGACACGCGTTGTACTGAATATCGAATATGCAAGTTTTTACAGGTTAAAATACACTACTTAATATAAATTAATTAAGGGAACGTACCCATACTACGTGACCTGTTCAGAGGGGGGGGGGGTCATCAAAATACCACGCTTGGTCACAACGGGGGGGGGGGGGGCTTAGGTTTTTATCACGTAGTCAATCTAGAAATCTCGCGTTTTTTTCGAGCTACGAGGGGAGGTTTTTAAGTTCGCGGAGTGGGAAGGTAAGTGATTAATGGGGGTACCGCTGAATTAGGTACTAATTGAACAACTCATTTTTAGGATAAACACCGGGTTTTATCGTAATTAGGTTATAATATCGTAACGACCAAACACTTCAATCGGGAAGAAATTGTGAAATGTGGAGAAAATTGAGTTCCGCGCTGTTATAAAGTTCCTTTAAGTTAATTTAAAGATCGGAAAAATGTATTAGGGTAGTAGGTGAATATGTTGAAAAGGAAAAATAATTTTGGTTTTTATTTCCACTCCTTACCCAATCCGCAAACTTAAAAACCCACCCTCGTACATTCAAATAAGTGAAAAAGTTCAGGGAACGTGTTTGTTGAAGATGATTGAGATGAAAAATGTTTATAAAAATAATAAGACTTTCGTTTCCATAAATTACGTTCCGATTTCAATATATTTTGACATAAATTTTATCTTGATAATATTTTTTCCACTTGTAATACTTGCACTCTTGCTGTCACGCAGCAAGCGCCGTATTAATAAAGACAAATATAAGCCAAATAATGCATTTTTTTATTTTTTGTTAGCAAAAAATGATTCGAAACCATATTTATGAAATACTACGTGAAAACTGTAGGGGGGGGGTCTTGGAATATACTACACGTGGTCACCAGGGGGGGGGGGGTAAAAAATTGCAAAAAGTGTGTCACGTAGTATGGGTACGTTCCCTAAACAGGCTATCTAGGCCTAACTGAAAACAAAAATTCAAGCCCGTGGACCAAAATTTGCAAAACTATTTTTTTGCGCTATCTGTTACGATTGCAGGAGAACCGTAGCGCCTATAAAATTTTAGCCAAAAATCTGAAAATTAAAATCTTAAAGCTTCAAAACGCTTTTTTTAAGTCTCAATAAGACCATTTTTTACAGCCTGCCAAAAATCCCCGAGTAATTTTTTTTCTCCCTTAATTTTTTTGAGTAGTGTATTAATCTGCCTACATTGATAGGTAAAGCCAAGCCAACATTTTAGTTCTTTACTGTCGAAATCGGATAAATTTTCGTGGACCCCCGCTTACAACTTGTGAAACCCCATTTTTTTATCACGCCAACGTAGACTCCCGTCGAGTCTCCCGTCTAAATCACTGGTCTAAACCATAATAATAGGACATAGAATCCTTTCAATGCTAACAATTTTATACTATTCTGCTTTCGTAAATCGACGCAACTCTTTTTAAAACGATTTTAATGATAACGACGATTCCGGAATCTGCAACGCTGGTTACCGGCAAACATACAACCTGCTTTCCCAGTATTTTCACCCTTTCCTCACGGGGCTGTTAAATGTTACGAAGGTACCATATCCACAATCCAGTCGGAGCGCCGAGGAACGAGGAATGTCTTCTTCACCAGCGCTTAATGTTTATTGGCCACTAACGTCTTCCGCGATTAACTTTGTCACCTTAGGAATTAGTGAGTCAATATATCCCGTCGCGAGTGTGGAGAACACTTCGGTACAAGTTTTAGACAAATTTGCTATGCATTCTGCAGCCTGAGGTAGATTAAATCTTAATTCATTAAAATTATCGAAGAATTAATGACTTAATTCAATAAAATATTTGTGGAATAATTTTGAATGACTTTTTCGGGTAAAGTATCTATTGTGATCCATCAATATTTATAAAATATCGTGATATTTATTTTTGATCACAATATGGATCACAGATGTCTAGATTCCTGAATTCCGTATCGTAAACCCACGGATTGTAATAAATATTTAGGCATGGGCTACACTTTCAATAGTTATCAGGATCAAATTAAAATCAATCGATATTATTTTTTTTATTAGAACAACTCACAAAATGACAAAGGTTTTTGTCACGATAATAGTTATTACTCTATTAATAACTGCTACCCTGACTTGGTTAATCTCCATCTGACTGCATATTTAATTTGTAGAACCGCTTTGTTCTTTTTTTTCTGAGACTGGCAACCCCTTTAAATACGATTTCCGTTTTCTCTTCACTTTTGGAATTCTCACCGTCCGGGAAGCCGGTGTGTATTCGACCTGTCACTTTAGTGATAGTTCTGGATTTAAAAATGGGATAATCCCTTCGTTACAAATTGTTTATTTATTTATTTATTTCTATTCGCAAACATACACTTAACAGATTATTACATTGGTTTAAGTACATAAATAATAAGTTTCAGTATAATACAGAATATGAAAAATGTTATTGATCCGTAACTGTACGTAAATTGGTTAAAAGTAGTGTTTTGTGAACACCTCACTAGGCGAACCTGTGCTGAGGTGTTCCCATTTTTAGGATAAGTGCTCTTCTGTCGGCAAGAGTCGAAGCACAGTATCCTCCTTGATTTTGTCAAGAAGGGCACCGTGGGTCGATCCATGACGGCAGTATCCCATACATAAATTAAATATTAGTAAGGATCTATTTGCAGGTTATTTCAGGATATCTAGAATATGTATAAGATAAAAGAATTACTTGATATACAATTAGGTATAATTTTTCTACAGACCTCCCGCCACTAGTATTAAATAATATTGTGGTACTTTTTTGTGGTACTTTTTGTGTCCCGAAACAATTTTTATTTTATTTTTATTTATTTTAAGTTTGGGTTGGGTCATGTTTGGTTAGGTGTTATAATCTTTTGAGTAAAGAAAATACCTTGTTGTTTGATCCAGTCTTTGATTAATTTTTTGTGATGGATTGTTGATGTATTTGAAGTTAATAATTGCTTCAGTGTATTGGGCATGCAGTTATAAAGTTTGGTTGCATAGTACTTAAAGTTTCTCTGCCCGTGTGAGGTATGAGTTATTGGAATATTTATGGTTTTTTTTTGTAGAGGCCCTGGTTTTAATCGCTATTTGTGGTTGCATTGGAATGTGGAGTTCATGTTGGAAGAAGTATATTAGTACAGATTTGGCATAGAGTTGTCTTATTGTCATGACGTCCAGTGTTTCGTAAATTACATTCGTGTTTGTGAGGAATGGTACTTGGAGGATGAGTTTAATTATTGCCTTTTGAATTTTTACTAAAGGGTCTAAAGCTACATTCGTTGCACTTCCCCAAGCCAGTATGCCGTATGAGATAATGGATTGACAAAGTGCAAAGAATATGGTCCTGAGGATTGTTCTTGGAAATATGTTTTTAATTGAATTTAAGAGATGCATGACTCGTTTCAGTTTGCTTGTGATATAAGTTATGTGGTCAGTCCAGCGCAAGTTGGCATCTTTTATAACTCCTAAGTATTTTGTGTGCTTAACCCTTTCAATACGCTCGCATTGACAGGTGGGAGAAGTTTGTCCGCAGTTGTGTAATATAAGGTCAGTATACGGTGAAGGTTGGCCTCTTTGTGTGATGCTGTGTGTAATATAATTGGTTTTTGTAGTGTTTAGGGTAAGAATGTTATTGTTTAGCCAATTTTTAACTACCGATAAACTTTTTTCAGCCTTTGAATATACCTCATTTCATGTTTCTGCCTGGCAGAGAAGTACTGTATCGTCAGCAAATGTTACGATTTGACCGTCGATATCAATGTCACACAGGTCGTTAATGTAAATAATGAACATTAGGGGACCAAGGACGCTTCCCTGTGGTATTCCATACCTACATAGAAGTGGCTCGCTTAACATGTTGTTAATTTTGACCTGTTGCATTCTACCCGACATGAAGCTTTTCAGTAAGTCTAGTTCTGTGCCACCAACACCGACGTTTTTTAGTTTTTTGAAGAGTTTTTCGTGAGAAATTGTGTCAAAAGCTTTACATAGGTCTAAATAAATTGATATGACTTTTTTTTTTAGCATCTAGGTTATGCGTAATAAATTCGGTTACAGTGGCAATTGCGTTTTCTGTATTCCTATTTTTTCTAAATCCATGTTGGTTTATTGAAAGTATTTGCATGTTTTCCAAATAATGTTGCAGCTGGACTTTTATTGCTTTTTCAAGAATTTTTGACATAGTGTTTAATAAAGTAATGGGTCTGTAGTTATTTACATTATATTTTGGTCCTGATTTATAAATGGGAATAACCAGACCTTTTTTTAGAATGCTTGGGAATACTCCTTCTTTCAGACTAAGATTTATTACGTATGTTAGTGGTATGAGCAGTTGGTGGCTTAGTGTTATTATTGTTTTCGAGTCTATTCCGTCAGGTCCCGTTGTTGTGTTATCCTTTAGGGATTGTATTATTTGTTTGGTGTCTTCCAGAGTTCCCTTATATAGTTTGAAATGTCTGTCATTGTTTGTATTAGAACACTGAGTCATATCGTTACGAGGTACTTGATTACCGTTTCCAGTTGAAATTTTATTTATATTTTCGGCTAGGCTAGCTCCGATATTTATGTAATGTCTGTTAATGTAATTAAGAATAAGTGTTGGGTTTTTGTGGAACTCGATTTCTTCTTCGTTAATAAGTAACTTTTTGATTTCATCATCTTTGTTTTTTAGTGTATGTGTACTTTCTCTTAGAATTGACCAAACGCTTTTCGGGTCAAAGTTTGCAGTTATCAGTTTGTTCCTGTAATATAATTCTTTGGCCTTACGTATAATTTGAGAACAAATATTTCTGTACCTTTTATAAAATGTGTAAAGAAAAGTATCATTCGGGTTGCGTTTAACTTGTTTGTGCAGTTTGTCCCGTTTTTTAATGCTATTTAGTATGCTTTGGGTGATCCATTTTTTAAGTCTTTTTTTTCGGTGCGTGATAATGTTAGATGTTGTTGTGGTGTTGTGAGTGATGAGCGTTTGTAGGTATGCTAGAAAGTAATTCCAGGCTTCTTCTGTCGTATTTATTTTTTTTAGATGTTCCCACGTTTGTTTTCCTAGGCAACTTTTTAGATTAACGTAATCAGTTTCTAATTTTGTGATATTATTTTGAATGGTTGAATTCAGAGTCTGTGTGGTCAGGCCAATCATTGTTGTGTAGTGGTCAGTGATTGTGGATTCGAATAGAACGCTACATAATTGTACAGATAATTGTTATAAATGATTTTAATAAAGTGTAATGATACATTGTTATAAATGATTTTAATCGCGAGCCGGGCGATGTTCAATTTTTCTAACGCTTCTTTCGCGTGGGTTTCAAATGTGATCGGTCGCAGCCATTGGGATCGATATTTGACTGCGACATGATGGTATTGTAAATTACCTTCACAATCGCCACTGGCATATTGGAGTGCCTCGCGAGAGGAAGTCCTTATGACCTGGTACGGTCGTGGGCGCTCATATTTGTCCCGGATGGATACCCGGTGTTCATCTCCTGATGACGCGTGCTGAAGGAAATCGTTTTTTACCCGGTGGGCTCAACCGGAGCACTGTTGCTGACCTTGGATCCTACACCCTTGGGAGGAGACCTCATTCTCTGGATCCTTCCTTGGGGTCTTTCCCGGTTCCCGCCCTGGAGATTGCGCGAGAATACGGCCCGCGATTCCTCTACGCGTTATCTGGTAGTTAATCAAGTGTTCGCGTCAGTGTAGAAGTCAATTTGATAATTATCCATGGTTCGCAGGTATGATATTTCTTTCTATTTTAATATTTTCCTTCCAAAGTTTCAGTTTAGGTTATGTTTCTGGGCTTGTGTAACCCGGTCCCTCAGAAGGGAAACATTGTTATGTTCTTTATAAAAATATACTGGGATTTGGTTGTTTTGGAAATGAACTCTTTTATTAATAAGACCAATCTATCTTCACAAGTAGAAACCTGTATTCGTTTATTCTCACAATCCTGAAGAGATTCTATCACTCTACCATTAAATAAATTAATCCGAAGGTACATATCATTGAAGAAGAAGATAACTTTATTAATCTACACGAAAGTATGAAAGAGAACAAGGCACAGAAAAATAGAAAAATATAACGGTCGCAACTGGGACTCGAACCAACTTTAAATTTATTGATGGGAATAACCTTTAAAAGTTGTAAAAAGAGAGCTGTTCTTAAAGAAAATTAAATATTCATTTACATTTTTATAAAAAGGTCAATACATGTTCCATATAAAAATAAAATCGGATATATTTATCCGAGATGCTATCTAGGTTACAAACCAGGTCTTAGAACGATTATTTCCAATCCCTGTGATCCATATTATGATACATCAATACGTTAGCCTAAACGTTCAATAAATATTACGATATTTGATAAATATTAAAGGATCACAACAAATATTGAAGGTGTAGGGTATGTAATATTTCGCTTTTTCACTTATTTATACTTATTTAACTCTTCTGGTCATCGGCAAGACAGTTGTGATGTTCTGTCTTTTCTCTTGGCTCTGATCGATATTTAAATTCTTAAGGCTTTGCATATGTGTGGTAGGGATGGAAAATTCCTCCCCTACGTCACACAAGCCTTTATAAATTTGGACCCTTATTTCCTCTGATAACTACAGAAAGCTACTTAAAGCTCCCTTGTACTACATACCTTTAGCGATATATGTACTTAACTAATAAATACGTTATTTACGACTTTGAACGTAAATATTTTCGTATTTAGGTTGTAATTAAACTCCATCAAACGTTGTGTAATTTTTTGATTTATGATATAGGACTTTAATTACTTTAAATTTTGTGGTAACCCTCTTGATTCTAAACAGAGTGTTGAATTTCAAACTGTATTGGTCTCTCTCTTGCAAATTTAACCTTAAGTAATTTCTCTAAATGAACTAACTTCCCTTTGACGTTTATTATGATTCCCTACATCCTAATGAATTCATGAATAAGCAATACTAATCGAAACTACACATGACTAATTGAACAGATAATTAAATATAACTCAAATGGTTAAATGTTAGTAAATTTGATTATGATTGTATCTCGTATCTGCTGGGCGCCCCTCCGTTTAGATTCAGCTGCTATAAGGTACATAAAAGGATGGATTTAGTAGGTTAATGTAATTAGTTAATTGCATATTTGACGAACTCAGAATAACCCTTTTTCTGGCAAAATTTGGCTCCTGCCTCCATCAAGTAAGCAGGGTGATCAGGAGTCCTCCCAAAATTCGCACAGTCTTTTGGCACGGTTCAATTGATTGATACCTAAGTTATCGCGTCCCAAATGAACCTTCCTTCGCCATCATGCGCTGCCTTCAGGTCTTCCCCCGAGCCCAGATACCTCCAAATTCCTACTCCTCCAAAATTTACTATTTACTTAGGGCGAACCGGTTTCGTCCTATATGCAATCATATACTCACGGGTTTGTGTGGAGTTACGGGTCGTGAATCCTCCCTCCACGTTCAAGAAATGAGACGAGAGTGACCCGACAGGCCTAAAGCACTAATTGTAAGTGAGTTCGTTTCATTCAATGAACAGTACATAAAAAGATATATATGTAAACATACGTTTTGGGAAGGTTTATAACTCGCAATACGAAACTACTTGCAACGCATCCCGAGCTCGGATCTCGCCCATCAAATTCTGCGAAATTTTTAGATTGATACCGAATATATACGTAAGAATAGTGTGAAATATAAATACATATTAGTACATTAAGATCTTATCTGGCGATGTGTTCTGGAGATTCGCCATAACTCCAAGCTTTTGTTTGGTTTTGTTGACGGTTTTGTTTGAGAGATCCGCCATCTCTATGGTTTGATTAATGGTCCTTGTTATAGAAGCGACCACTGCCTTCTGTTGGTTGAACTGTATCTTTTTTTTTTCTTTCCCTCCCCTCCAATGTTCAACTTTTGATAAATTCTTGCTATCCCGTGATTCTCAATTGAATCATGTAAATCCTCATTACCCCTTATTAAGCTATCCCGTGATTTTTCAACTGTTTCATGTAAGTCTTCAATACACCTTTTTGAACTATCCCGTGATTTATCAACTGTTTCATGTTAAATCTTCAACACACCCTTTTGAACTATCCCGTGATTTATCAACTGTTTCATGTAAATCTTCAATACACCCTTTTGAACTGCTATAATAAATCTGTTAATTTTCAATTGCTTAGGTCTGTAGATACCTCTTTACGTTCAAATTGAAGATAGTGTTTAATTCCTTTTTTTTTTTTTTCTATAATAATTGCGCAATATAATAATTTTATCCCGTTCCTAGAAGCTAATACCTAAGTACGATATCCACTAATCAAGGTCATTTTTTTTTTTTTTTTCTTTTTACTGTATTCGAACTGGTGTCCCTGTGACCGACTTATTTTGTAAACAATTTGAGCTTTGTAAACATTCTCGACGGCCTCGTGACCTAGATTCAAGCGTATGAGGTGTGTTTAATTTAGACATTCCGGAGACGTGTGAGATGACTCTAAAATTTTCTTTGTTTGATAATGATGTACTTAGCGCAATTGTCTAGTCTGATACCCGATTACGTATACATATTTATTCATTTATATATACTTTGTCTCAATAAATAATTTATAATATTGATATGTATAATTATATTATGATTGAAGTAATTTCTAATATCATAACTTATTTCAAATGCTCTGGAATTTCTTAAATTATATTAATACATACATAAAATTTAATATAAAATATTGATTTGTAAATTTATCACACATAACTACTTTTAATAGTTATTGATGAATTCAGAGGTAGGAATCGATACCCTTTTCCTCTTTTTATATAAGTGTTTTTCTTTTTTGATTAAAATTTTTCTTGGGAACAAAAATTACATATATATATGTTTATATACATACATATATAAATATATAAAATATACTTATTATACTTATAATATTTTAATATAGTTACATATCACATATTAAGAGAGTAATATCTTGGTCAAATAATTAATCCAAATACCAATGTTTGCTGCATTCCGCTTTCTCCGTGGAATCTGTAAAATTTTATAACGGAAAAGACTTACCCCTACCAAGGTTTTTCCGACCGGGAAATACACGGTGACCTTGCTGCAATTTTCCTAAATTAATTTTTATTTTCCTAAATTTAATTAAATCTTTTTGACTTCAATTTTTTTTTTTTTTTTTTCATTTAATCTAATTAATTAAAATGATGCATGAACTCTATCGTTCTAAACTGTATTTTATCTCAAAACTCGTTGGTTAGATAACACTTTAAATGATAGTTACTTCACGATTAATTTAGAGATGGTAAATTGTTGTTAAATTAAATTTTTATCCCTCCGAACTTTTATGTATTAATAAAATATTATTTTGTTTTATTATTATTATTTAAGATAATTAGTTTAGATATTTATTATTTGTTAGAACACTTTCACTTAGATTGAACACACGTATTTAATTATAACTTCTTCACGCTAAATTATCACATCACTTCAGTTATTTATTGCACTAATATTAAACGCGAAATTTCTAAGTTTAAAAATACGATATTAAGTGATTATAAAATCCGAATTTTCCACTAAAACAAATTGTATTTATCACGAGCACTTTTATTTTTCACAAGTAATTAATGCGTTGGCTTTATTTTTATTTTTCACTGACTCTAACTGCAAAGTATTTTTTTTTTGTAGATCACTGACTAGAATGTGAAATTTTTCTAAGTATCAAAAATAATTATCACTTAGAATTTTTCAACTTTAAATCACCCACCGTTTCGTCACGTTCCGCGAAGTTACAACTTTTTCGACCACGACCGTAGACTGTCCTCAACTGGCATTTGTCTAGACTTTTATACCCCTCTCAGGTCCAAAAGATCGTATCTGAATCTCCTGTAATAAACCAATCTAATTACTATCAACTCGTAATTTCTTGAAACCTCTCCATTATTGTCGAATGCGGTCCCTTAGTACCTTTCGCGTTTGATACATTAAATTCTGTCTCGTACTTCCATACTTACAAGATCCGGATTTAGTAAGATCCATGTTTAATGGCCCAACTTCCTTTGTCCTGGTGTTCATACAAAATTAGCTTGAATTTAATAATTTTAAAGTTCTATTTTCATCTATTTCGTAACATGTCCGTGCGTACGGCATCTACCATATGTTCCAAATCTGTCCCCAAATTCGCCTATCAGAGATATCTTCATGTCGAAGCCTTTCTCGCAAATTGTTCATTTTTATTTTATTATTTTTCCACGAGTTTTTCTGTATTCTATATGAACCTTTCCATTTTAAAACCGAATTTTCTCTATTTACGTCGTATATTTGAATTTTCCATTTTTTCTCGAATTTTCTTTTATTCACGACACTCTTTCCATGAATTTCCTTATTTATTCTTACGTTATTGTTCATATCTCTATAGATTTTTATATTTCAAGCCGTATTTATTTTATTCACTGTTAATCTAAGATTTCCTTTGTTTTTCTCAGTCGTATCTCCTTTCCCCTCGCTTCCCTGTACTTCCCTGATATAACCATATCGTTTTTTGATGTTTGCTGCCTCTTGTAAAATTTCATTTTCTATTTGTTATTAATAAATATATCATTTTTAACATTTTTATAGGAGATACCCCCACTTCGGCCCTTAAATTCCTGTCATTTTTATTGCTTCATAGAGATCGTCCCCCAAATTTTGTCCCGTTCTTACCCAAAATCCCATAAACCATATGCCTTGACAGTTGTATACATTAATTCCTGTACCCACCTGGCAATAAATCCTTTTTTATTTCAGTGTCGTTAACTTTTATGAGAATTCTTTAATGTAAATATTTTATAAGACCCATGATAATTTTTATTACCTTTTTAACGGCTAATCGTCCTTATCTAAACAATTTTCATGTTCGAATATTCCTTGTTTATCACAACAAAATACATCTGAAATCGACAACCATTGTAATGCCTCATTTTTATCTGCAATCGCGTACTATGTTACTCTATAAACTCCATTTTAATTACGTAAAATGACTCCTTTTCCTGAGTTTTTCTATCGCAATGTTTTCAGCATTTTCCACTCCCCTCCGTACTGCACTCTATTTTCTTCTCTAACACTTGTTACTGCTCTAGACCTCTGAAATGTACCCTCGCCTATCCTTTAAAACTCTCATTTTTTTTTGACGTTTCCTCCCTAAATCTTTCATCGTAATATCCTAGCTCCGTCTAGAATTGATAACAATAATTTTCCATTGTTTTTTCAACATTTCCATTTCCTTTAGCACGTTTTCCCTCGAATCGATCATCTCCGGTCGTCACAAACAATCGTATTATAGATGAAAATCTCCCTAACACCTTACAACACGTTTTTCGTCACTTGCTATGCAATTTTTCACTTAAACTTTTCCATCGTGTTTACGTGTATCCTTTTTTCCGCACCTGATATGCTTTAATGCGTTCGAGAACTAGGGTTTCTGATCCCTGGAATGTACCGGTTAATCACAACATTTCTTGGGGTCACCGTACTTTTGTCCCTGAACAGATTATTTCTTCCCATGGAGTTTATTCACCTCTCGGTTTGGTGGGAACGTCAAACTCATTAATTACATTTCTAATTGCTAAGTCCAAAGGTCGTTCCTTTGTTCTAAAAATGGGCTCGGCCCTCTTCCCGTTGATAGGCTGAATTGGTTTTTAATCGCTTTTGCTGCAATTCAATTGGCTGTCAATATATCACGGCCCAAAGTATACTGGGGAGTCCCTGTCTTTGATTATTTGTTGATACCATCTGTGATTTTTTTATCAATACTCGTCTCACTTTGTCTAATTATAGATCCCTACCGTAAATATGAATTCACTTTACTCTAATCCGATAGATGTCGTAGACGTGTCCGTTTTATAAGTAATTGATATTTTCTTTTTAAATTAAAGTGGGAAGCTACGATATTTCCTAATTTTCACTGTTGATCAATGCAATTCATCACAGTTCCCTCCTCTGAACTCAATTTGCTGTGGCTAACGTTGTATTTTATTTTAATGTTTTTTTTTTTTTTTTTTT
Organism: Limnephilus rhombicus; assembly: GCA_929108145.2. Classification (NCBI taxonomy): domain Eukaryota; kingdom Metazoa; phylum Arthropoda; class Insecta; order Trichoptera; family Limnephilidae; genus Limnephilus; species Limnephilus rhombicus. Next base: position 26,866,248 of record OV815274.1, read on the forward strand.
TTTTTTTTTTTTTTTTTTTTTTCGTTAGACACCGAAATTGTGTTCAAATTTAGACTAGCTATCTTCCCCTCCTCATTTGGTTATCCCCCTATCTCTACTCCGTGTCATATTACTACCTATCTCCCCCTCCTCATTTTGTTATCCCCTATCTCTTTTCCGTATCCTATTACTTCCTATCTCCCCCTCCTCATTTTGTTATCCCCTATCTTTTTTCCGTATCCTATTACTTCCTATCTCCCCCTCCTCATTTTGTTATCCCCTATCTCTTTTCCGTATCCTATTACTTCCTATCTCCCCCTCCTCATTCTGTTATCCCCTATCTCTTTTCCGTATCCTATTACTTCCTATCTCCCCCTCCTCATTCTGTTATCCCCTATCTCTTTTCCGTATCCTATTACTTCCTATCTCCCCCTCCTCATTCTGTTTGGATTGTTAACAATCTTGAATTTGAATCTCATTGTATTCTTTATTTTCTTTTCGCGTAGATTTTACTTTATGAAATTTTCTTTAATTTTGATAGATTCAAAATTAATTTCTTTTTGCTGGAACACGCCCCTTGACTCGCGTGTTTTGGTGGTCCCCAACCAAATTGGACTAAGACCTCCCTTACAATGATTTAAGTAAAGATTGTTTACAATCTCGCGGCCTTTCGAACAACTGAAAAGCGGGTGGTCTCTTGGTGTGCAATTAATTGTTTTTTTTGTTTTGTAAGTATGAATATTTTTTGTGAAATGTGGGTTTTCGCACGACCTCACCCAATCCGACAATCAGTGGTATACATGTTTCATATAAATTTTCCAGCATTTTTTTTTTTCTTTATTTATTTAAACTTTATTTTATAATTCTTAATTTCTAATTGTAATTTCTTAATTCATCCAAAGTTGTTCTAGCCTAAGTGTTGTCCACTCTAATATTTAAATTTTTATAAATGTCCTTTATTATCCTCAAATTGGTTCAGCGTTCCTTTTTTCCCTTTTTTTTTTTCGAAATCTAAAATATTTATATCTTAATTCAAATGTTACCTTTTTATCTCTATACTTAATGTCTACCCTATATCTATAGATAAACTTTCTTATTTCAATATTTCAAAAAAAAAATGCCTAAGCATTGTTTATTTTTCAAAATGTCCCTTTTGTGTGCCATATAATATCTCTAATTCTCTCCTTTTGAGTGTTCTTACTTATCTAACATTTTTTTTTTTTTCAACTAGAAAATCAAAATTAACGAATTTATTTGCCTTACTCTATTTCAATAATTGAATATGATTGTCGCTTATTAAGAACTTGTCCACTCACCCTCAAAGACTTGACGACGATCCGCCCCTCGCAAGCAATCTGATAATCTAATATTTTAGTAATTTTCTTTCTTCCCCCTCCCCAATTATAATGTACCCTAACATAATTTTATTTGTATTTCTCAATCGTTTATTTATTTATTAACATTTACAAATATTTGTAAACTTCGCACTCTATCCGTTGATTTCCACTAACTGTAAACCTGATTTTTGTTTCTTATTACTTGTGTAATATCTCGCTAAATGTAAAACGCTATAATCTCCTTTTATCTCCCGAGTTACCGGATCAATTAGGGTATATGTGTTACTGTAAACTACTGAACCGATGACGTACGGTCCTTCGTAAATTAAACCGAATTTCTTGATTTGTTTGCGCAAAAAACTTGATTGTGTAATCTTTTTCAACTTGACCATGGTTCCGATTTCATAGGTAACTAGTCTTTTATTGAGATTATAATATTTTTGTCGATTTGTAGCGCTTTTCTCCAAATTCTTTTGAGCTGTTAACCTAATTTCATCTATTGTTTTCGTAGGTTTTCCACACCCTTGAGTATACTTGTCTAAACTATAAGTTGGCGATTTCCCGAAAGCTATTTCATTTGGTGAAAATCCTGTTGAACAATGTATTGAGTTATTGTAGGTCTGCTCTATTTCTTTAAGAAAAGCTGCCCATTTTGTATGTTTCTCGTGACAGTAAATACGAAAAATTCTTCCTAGTTCTTTATTTACGCGTTCAGTTATATTCGGTCCAGGATTTCGCACTGAAGTATGTACGATTCTTATGCCCATCCTATTCATGTGGCTTTCCCATTTTTTTTATGTAAATTGAGATCCGTTGTCAGTTAACAAAGCATCTATTTGTATGGTTTTATTAAAATCCTCTACACAATTTAACACGGTCTTAGTACTTGCTATCCTTAATTTATATAACTTTACAAATCTGCTGAAAGAATCTTGAATCACAAATATGTATTTCACGCCTCCCACTCCTCTCGGTAATGGTCCGTATAGATCTGCCATAGCCAATTGTCCTACTTCTTTGGTCATAATTGATTTACTCGGCCCTACAGTTGGTCGAATTTCACGCTTCGCCAGCTGACAAAGGTGACATTCTCTTACTATGCGCTTTATATCTTGATTCATACCCGGCCAGTAATACCTGTCTCCCATAGCTGATCCTGTTTTAAAAATTCCCCCATGCCCAATTTCTAAATGTATCATTTTTATTAGCTCTTCAGTCAACTCCTGGGGTACTGCTAACACCGTTTTGTTTAGTCCTGTGGTGTAATACAAAGTCTTACCTATTTTTTTGTAATTTTTTAAATACTTATTTACTCTTTTTGTTGGTGGTCCGAATTTTCCCTTGCGCAAATACCCGAAAATTTCTCCCAAAAATGTGTCCTGCTTCTGTAGCTCCGTTATATTTTCTAAGTGTTTTCGAATTTGTTGTCTACCTTTAACCGCAAAAGCTGCTATTTCTGGACATGTGTTTTTCTCCTCCTGAACGTTTTCCGCATCACGAGAGTAACGAGATAAAATGTCAGGTCCTATATTTTCTTTTCCTTTAACGTACTCTACAGTGAAGTTAAATTGATTTAAATACAAAATCTACCGAGTCAGGCGACCACTGTACATCTTCCAGCTCTTCAAAAACGTCAGTGCTTGATGATCTGTTCTAATTATCAATTGTACCCCTCTTAAATATGTCTCAAACTTATGTAAAGCATATATTATCGCCCACAACTCTTGTTCTGATGTGGTCCATTTCAACTCCGGTCCCCTTAAAGCTTTGCTAATAAATCCAATAACGTGGTGATTTCCTTCGGCATCTAGCTGGTATAGCTCCCCCCCTATTGCGAATCCCGAACTGTCTGTCTGTAGGTAGTATGTACTATTTGGATCATGATGGTGTAAAATAACTGTCTCTAAAAATAATGTTTTCACCTTCTCGAATGCACGCTGTTCTGAGTCACCCCACCTCCAAGTTCTATTTTTCTGGTGTACATACCATTGTATCTAGTTTTCGTAGAAACTCAGCGGCGACAATCTCATCTCCTGATTGCCCCGAAAACCATAGCGATTGAATTTCCTTCGGATAATGTCTCATAATTTCGTCAACTATGCCCAACGGTGTGTCAGTAATCTTTAAAGCCTTCGCTAGCTCCCAATAGTTTGCGAAATGAGTGAGCATGGATATATTTTTCTTGGCATCATATACCCCTTCTGCAAGACGACGGCGAACTTCATTTTTCTTTATGTCTCCCCAATAGGTAGCTAAAAAATCTCGTTCGAAATCTAACATAGTCTCCCATCGTTTATTGTACAATTTTGCCCACGATTTAGCTTCCCCTTTCAAATTTTCCCGTACGACGACTAAAGGATCCGTTCGTTTCACTTTTCTAGTGTATTCTTTTAAATCTTCCAGGAAACTAATGGGATTTTGATTTCCACCGGAGAATGATGGTCGTTCCTGCTGTGGTAACATTTCCACTACTTGGAGAACGCTTTTCGGCGCACTATCCTCTCCTATCACCGCCACTGTTGCTGGGCTTTCCAATTGTTTCTCGAGTTCTTGCATCTTATTGACGAGCGGTGCCAAAGCTGCCTGAATTATTGTAGTTATATCTCCTATGTTTATTGTTGAAGTCTCGGTTGTGACATTTTCCCCGATTGCTGTCACTAAAGCCTGGGCTCGCCTACTTGTTCCACGTTTCCCAACCATTTTCTTTATTTTCCGAGTGCCGCCTGGTTAATGTTTATATTTTATCTTATTAAGCGACAACCTTATAATCTCTATTTTAATTTTCTAAATTACCTTATGTAAATTATGTTGCCTTCCGTATTCTATTGATTTATTTTTTTTTTCAATTTTCTCGTTTTTCTATATTTTTTATTTTATTTTTTTTTTATTTTTCCTTTTACTTCGTTAACTTTTCTTGTTACTTTTCCTCGGGTTTTTCCTGTAACATACCATGTGTGAGTCTCTCTTCACACTCTCGCTTATTTTCGCCCTGTTCCTCCGATTCTGTGTCGGTCTCCCCCTCTGGCTGAACGACTTCTATCATATCCTCGACTCGTAACTTAGACCTCTTTGAACGTCTAAATATCTCCCGTAATTCATCTCCCGACGGTATTTCTTTAGCTTCTAATTCCGTCGCATCCACTTTCCTTTTTTCCGCCATTTTTTGTTTAAAATTTTTAATGAATTTAACTCAATACCAACTATTTATTATAAATATACCTATATATATTTATAATTTATTTAATTTTATTTTTTTTTATTTTTTATTTTATTTATTTTTTTTTTTTTTTGGAACCTGTCCCCCTATAAAACACAATATTTTTAATTATTTATATTTGTTTGCATGATGATTGTAACCCAAATTAGATCAACTCTACCATCACTCTTCATTTCAAATAAATGTAGGTAATTGCAAAAAAAAACGGAATGAATATTGTTACTCTAATGTTAATGAATATCCCGTGATTTCCGTTCAACCAATAATTACTTATTGTTTAGAATGCCAACCATTCCTTCAAGTTCCGCAATACCTACGATATTTTCGCAAAATCTGTTTAGAGTTCGCAATACCTATCTTGATGTTATTTCGTCAAATCCCCTCCTTTTTTTGGTCCGAATGATCAAATGTTCCCTTAAATAGGTATATACCTATAAAACATTCGTCTGTGATATTAAAGTTCTCAACTCGACACTATCCCCAATCAAATATTTTATGTTATTTTTATTTTATGTTCCTTATCTTTTATGTTATGACTTTTTATGTGATAATCCTCACACACAAACCCACAACATTAACTATAAACAAAGGGTCACTTTATGTAGGTAAGTTCCCCCGTTTTTATCTGTAAAGTCTGTTTATTTTTTCCGTAACCGAGTGTTGATATCATTTTCGAGTTTGTTTATTCTACAATCTCTTATAGCGATACGCGTTACCCCCGATGTCGCCTACTTCAAAATTTTCGATGTTTTGTTATCACTTTCGATGCTTAGGTTATCAATCTTTCGATGCTTACAAACACCGCGGTATCTCGTATCAGATTGTTTACATTACGGTCATTAACATTCTGGATTCAGGAATGTCAATACCATTATTCCTAAACTGTTTACGCTTGTATCTGACCTACATTCTTTGTTACGATATTTATAATCTCATAAGCAATCAACAAATTCATGGTCACTTGATTTAAACTTTATATCGACACTTTTATAAATTATTTTAAAACATGTAGAGTTTATTCGTTAACACTTTTTTTTTTTTATTTAAATGTATTGTTTATTTATTTATTTATATATTTTTTTCGTGTTTATTTAACGGCGCACTGTTCTGATTTTTATTTTATTTTTATTATCACTTCATTTAACATAACGTCCTACTTATTATTATTATTTTTTTTTTTCACTTTTTTTTTTTTTGCAATAGATTGACCAATAAAAGTTTTTTTTTTTTTTTTTAAAACAACTTGTAAAACTCTGATCTCCTGTCACGGCTGTGCAGTTGTAATATTTCGTCTTTTCTACTTATTTAAGTCTCCTGTTCATCGGCAAGACAGTTGTGATGTTCTGTCTTTTCTCTTGGCTCTGATCGATATTTAAATTCTTAAGGCTTTGCATATGTGTGGTAGGGATGGAAAATTCCTCCCCTACGTCACACAAGCCTTTATAAATTTGGACCCTTATTTCCTCTGATAACTACAGAAAGCTACTTAAAGCTCCCTTGTACTACATACCTTTAGCGATATATGTACTTAACTAATAAATACGTTATTTACGACTTTGAACGTAAATATTTTCGTATTTAGGTTGTAATTAAACTCCATCAAACGTTGTGTAATTTTTTGATTTATGATATAGGACTTTAATTACTTTAAATTTTGTGGTAACCCTCTTGATTCTAAACAGAGTGTTGAATTTCAAACTGTATTGGTCTCTCTCTTGCAAATTTAACCTTAAGTAATTTCTCTAAATGAACTAACTTCCCTTTGACGTTTATTATGATTCCCTACATCCTAATGAATTCATGAATAAGCAATACTAATCGAAACTACACATGACTAATTGAACAGATAATTAAATATAACTCAAATGGTTAAATGTTAGTAAATTTGATTATGATTGTATCTCGTATCTGCTGGGCGCCCCTCCGTTTAGATTCAGCTGCTATAAGGTACATAAAAGGATGGATTTAGTAGGTTAATGTAATTAGTTAATTGCATATTTGACGAACTCAGAATAACCCTTTTTCTGGCAAAATTTGGCTCCTGCCTCCATCAAGTAAGCAGGGTGATCAGGAGTCCTCCCAAAATTCGCACAGTCTTTTGGCACGGTTCAATTGATTGATACCTAAGTTATCGCGTCCCAAATGAACCTTCCTTCGCCATCATGCGCTGCCTTCAGGTCTTCCCCCGAGCCCAGATACCTCCAAATTCCTACTCCTCCAAAGTTTACTATTTACTTAGGGCGAACCGGTTTCGTCCTATATGCAATCATATACTCACGGGTTTGTGTGGAGTTACGGGTCGTGAATCCTCCCTCCACGTTCAAGAAATGAGACGAGAGTGACCCGACAGGCCTAAAGCACTAATTGTAAGTGAGTTCGTTTCATTCAATGAACAGTACATAAAAAGATATATATGTAAACATACGTTTTGGGAAGGTTTATAACTCGCAATACGAAACTACTTGCAACGCATCCCGAGCTCGGATCTCGCCCATCAAATTCTGCGAAATTTTCAGATTGATACCGAATATATACGTAAGAATAGTGTGAAATATAAATACATATTAGTACATTAAGATCTTATCTGGCGATGTGTTCTGGAGATTCGCCATAACTCCAAGCTTTTGTTTGGTTTTGTTGACGGTTTTGTTTGAGAGATCCGCCATCTCTATGGTTTGATTAATGGTCCTTGTTATAGAAGCGACCACTGCCTTCTGTTGGTTGAACTGTATCTTTTTTTTTTCTTTCCCTCCCCTCCAATGTTCAACTTTTGATAAATTCTTGCTATCCCGTGATTCTCAATTGAATCATGTAAATCCTCATTACCCCTTATTAAGCTATCCCGTGATTTTTCAACTGTTTCATGTAAGTCTTCAATACACCTTTTTGAACTATCCCGTGATTTATCAACTGTTTCATGTTAAATCTTCAACACACCCTTTTGAACTATCCCGTGATTTATCAACTGTTTCATGTAAATCTTCAATACACCCTTTTGAACTGCTATAATAAATCTGTTAATTTTCAATTGCTTAGGTCTGTAGATACCTCTTTACGTTCAAATTGAAGATAGTGTTAAATTCCTTTTTTTTTTTTTTCTATAATAATTGCGCAATATAATAATTTTATCCCGTTCCTAGAAGCTAATACCTAAGTACGATATCCACTAATCAAGGTCATTTTTTTTTTTTTTTCTTTTTACTGTATTCGAACTGGTGTCCCTGTGACCGACTTATTTTGTAAACAATTTGAGCTTTGTAAACATTCTCGACGGCCTCGTGACCTAGATTCAAGCGTATGAGGTGTGTTTAATTTAGACATTCCGGAGACGTGTGAGATGACTCTAAAATTTTCTTTGTTTGATAATGATGTACTTAGCGCAATTGTCTAGTCTGATACCCGATTACGTATACATATTTATTCATTTATATATACTTTGTCTCAATAAATAATTTATAATATTGATATGTATAATTATATTATGATTGAAGTAATTTCTAATATCATAACTTATTTCAAATGCTCTGGACTTTCTGAAATTATATTAATACATACATAAAATTTAATATAAAATATTGATTTGTAAATTTATCACACATAACTACTTTTAATAGTTATTGATGAATTCAGAGGTAGGAATCGATACCCTTTTCCTCTTTTTATATAAGTGTTTTTCTTTTTTGATTAAAATTTTTCTTGGGAACAAAAATTACATATATATATGTTTATATACATACATATATAAATATATAAAATATACTTATTATACTTATAATATTTTAATATAGTTACATATCACATATTAAGAGAGTAATATCTTGGTCAAATAATTAATCCAAATACCAATGTTTGCTGCATTCCGCTTTCTCCGTGGAATCTGTAAAATTTTATAACGGAAAAGACTTACCCCTACCAAGGTTTTTCCGACCGGGAAATACACGGTGACCTTGCTGCAATTTTCCTAAATTAATTTTTATTTTCCTAAATTTAATTAAATCTTTTTGACTTCAATTTTTTTTTTTTTTTTTCATTTAATCTAATTAATTAAAATGATGCATGAACTCTATCGTTCTAAACTGTATTTTATCTCAAAACTCGTTGGTTAGATAACACTTTAAATGATAGTTACTTCACGATTAATTTAGAGATGGTAAATTGTTGTTAAATTAAATTTTTATCCCTCCGAACTTTTATGTATTAATAAAATATTATTTTGTTTTATTATTATTATTTAAGATAATTAGTTTAGATATTTATTATTTGTTAGAACACTTTCACTTAGATTGAACACACGTATTTAATTATAACTTCTTCACGCTAAATTATCACATCACTTCAGTTATTTATTGCACTAATATTAAACGCGAAATTTCTAAGTTTAAAAATACGATATTAAGTGATTATAAAATCCGAATTTTCCACTAAAACAAATTGTATTTATCACGAGCACTTTTATTTTTCACAAGTAATTAATGCGTTGGCTTTATTTTTATTTTTCACTGACTCTAACTGCAAAGTATTTTTTTTTTTGTAGATCACTGACTAGAATGTGAAATTTTTCTAAGTATCAAAAATAATTATCACTTAGAATTTTTCAACTTTAAATCACCCACCGTTTCGTCACGTTCCGCGAAGTTACAACTTTTTCGACCACGACCGTAGACTGTCCTCAACTGGCATTTGTCTAGACTTTTATACCCCTCTCAGGTCCAAAAGATCGTATCTGAATCTCCTGTAATAAACCAATCTAATTACTATCAACTCGTAATTTCTTGAAACCTCTCCATTATTGTCGAATGCGGTCCCTTAGTACCTTTCGCGTTTGATACATTAAATTCTGTCTCGTACTTCCATACTTACAAGATCCGGATTTAGTAAGATCCATGTTTAATGGCCCAACTTCCTTTGTCCTGGTGTTCATACAAAATTAGATTGAATTTAATAATTTTAAAGTTCTATTTTCATCTATTTCGTAACATGTCCGTGCGTACGGCATCTACCATATGTTCCAAATCTGTCCCCAAATTCGCCTATCAGAGATATCTTCATGTCGAAGCCTTTCTCGCAAATAGTTCATTTTTATTTTATTATTTTTCCTCTAGTTTTTCTGTATTCTATATGAACCTTTCCATTTTAAAACCGAATTTTCTCTATTTACGTCGTATATTTGAATTTTCCATTTTTTCTCGAATTTTCTTTTATTCACGACACTCTTTCCATGAATTTCCTTATTTATTCTTACGTTATTGTTCATATCTCTATAGATTTTTATATTTCAAGCCGTATTTATTTTATTCACTGTTAATCTAAGATTTCCTTTGTTTTTCTCAGTCGTATCTCCTTTCCCCTCGCTTCCCTGTACTTCCCTGATATAACCATATCGTTTTTTGATGTTTGCTGCCTCTTGTAAAATTTCATTTTCTATTTGTTATTAATAAATATATCATTTTTAACATTTTTATAGGAGATACCCCCACTTCGGCCCTTAAATTCCTGTCATTTTTATTGCTTCATAGAGATCGTCCCCCAAATTTTGTCCCGTTCTTACCCAAAATCCCATAAACCATATGCCTTGACAGTTGTATACATTAATTCCTGTACCCACCTGGCAATAAATCCTTTTTTATTTCAGTGTCGTTAACTTTTATGAGAATTCTTTAATGTAAATATTTTATAAGACCCATGATAATTTTTATTACCTTTTTAACGGCTAATCGTCCTTATCTAAACAATTTTCATGTTCGAATATTCCTTGTTTATCACAACAAAATACATCTGAAATCGACAACCATTGTAATGCCTCATTTTTATCTGCAATCGCGTACTATGTTACTCTATAAACTCCATTTTAATTACGTAAAATGACTCCTTTTCCTGAGTTTTTCTATCGCAATGTTTTCAGCATTTTCCACTCCCCTCCGTACTGCACTCTATTTTCTTCTCTAACACTTGTTACTGCTCTAGACCTCTGAAATGTACCCTCGCCTATCCTTTAAAACTCTCATTTTTTTTTGACGTTTCCTCCCTAAATCTTTCATCGTAATATCCTAGCTCCATCTAGAATTGATAACAATAATTTTCCATTGTTTTTTCAACATTTCCATTTCCTTTAGCACGTTTTCCCTCGAATCGATCATCTCCGGTCGTCACAAACAATCGTATTATAGATGAAAATCTCCCTAACACCTTACAACACGTTTTTCGTCACTTGCTATGCAATTTTTCACTTAAACTTTTCCATCGTGTTTACGTGTATCCTTTTTTCCGCACCTGATATGCTTTAATGCGTTCGAGAACTAGGGTTTCTGATCCCTGGAATGTACCGGTTAATCACAACATTTCTTGGGGTCACCGTACTTTTGTCCCTGAACAGATTATTTCTTCCCATGGAGTTTATTCACCTCTCGGTTTGGTGGGAACGTCAAACTCATTAATTACATTTCTAATTGCTAAGTCCAAAGGTCGTTCCTTTGTTCTAAAAATGGGCTCGGCCCTCTTCCCGTTGATAGGCTGAATTGGTTTTTAATCGCTTTTGCTGCAATTCAATTGGCTGTCAATATATCACGGCCCAAAGTATACTGGGGAGTCCCTGTCTTTGATTATTTGTTGATACCATCTGTGATTTTTTTATCAATACTCGTCTCACTTTGTCTAATTATAGATCCCTACCGTAAATATGAATTCACTTTACTCTAATCCGATAGATGTCGTAGACGTGTCCGTTTTATAAGTAATTGATATTTTCTTTTTAAATTAAAGTGGGAAGCTACGATATTTCCTAATTTTCACTGTTGATCAATGCAATTCATCACAGGTAGCACTCCGATAACGATCCATCAATATGGATCGTGATATGAATTGTGAAAAAAATTGAATGTGTAGCCAAAGTAATTCATTAAACTAAATAATTTTGAATAAGGACTACATAAACAAATTGTAGAATCAATGACTTCAACTCATTGTACGTTATGTTGCAAATATTTATTTTGAAATCAGTATATTTTTTGATTAATTTTAAAATAATTTGGTTCAAAAGCAGTGGAACGATTAAACAATTAAAATAAACTCATTAGTTAATGATTAATAGGCCACTTGCATGGATTTCATAACGACTTGGAAAACACCGTGTGGATAGATTTTTTTACTAAGATTACGAAAATGTTAGTAAAAATTTTTAGAAATGTAAAGTTTTTTTTTTTTAAATAAATAAATCCATTATTTGGGCTCGTGACGTCACTACATGAAAATGTCCCGTCTCCGAAAATGTTCCTATTAATTTTATAAAATTCCACACTGATTTTTTTTTTTTATACGGCATCACTTTGATTTCAGGCGAATTTTTGAATTTGACATTTAACGTTCACTAGATTTATTGTTTGTTCTCTGCGAACGTATCATTTGGTTTGATTTTTTCACAGATGTAATGAAGAGAACCCCGTACATTTTACGTTGTCCGTACGTGTTTTAGAGGTATAATGATAATGGCGGATTTTAACAAAATCAAATTTTATAATATTCTTATTATTATTATAATTTACAAGTACAAGTATATTACATTTGATTTAGTAATATAGACGTTGAACATTGTAATGATTTATCGGATCAAGGAAAAAATATTCACGAGATTTAATATTTTTGGTATGCCTCCTTATTCTCCTGTGTCATTCGTGTGGAAAATATTCTTTTTTTTTTAAATGATTTTCGGCTATGTAATTATCGTTTCTTCGCTCCTATAAAATTATGTCCCGTCTTTCCGGTTTATAAAAAATGGTCTGATTTTTTGGATTAAAATTTTCAAAAAATCGCCAGGGTTTCAAAAATACGATTAAAAAAAATACAGAATGTCTTAGAATATTTGCCTAAACCGGAAAAAAAAATGTGAAGCAAGTGGCCGATTCATTAAATATGTTCTTCATTTAGGTAAATCATTTTAAAGAGACCCTTGTTTGTATAGTGATGTACGGGATGGATGAAAAAATAATTTATTTAATAAGTGTTTTTGTTAGGAAGCTAAACAATGTTAAAAACATTATAAAATAACATTGTCTAATGGAATAGTGAGTGAAAATATGTAGTTTTAAAGGGAATTGATAAAAGTCGCCACACATCCAGTGTCTTTGGTCATTTGCGGACTAAGAAGGATTTGCGGTGTTCAAAACTTTTTGGAAAAACTGTTTTTTTTATTTTATTTTCGATACTATCGGTGTGCACAAACTCATTCAAAGGTTCCTTTTTAAAGTGTCTAAGTGTTTTACAAATTGTCGCAAATAGTTTGATTGAGTGTGACGTTTTCCTAATTTTTTGCCAGGGCCTATTTAAGCGGCCATTAAAACGAACTCTGGAAAACATCTTTTTACGGGTAACACAAATATAATTTTACCGCCCCCCGCCGGGGAGCCCCAGGAGCCCAGGCCCGGGGGAGGGGGAGGGGGGGGGCTAACAATAAAGAACCAAGGGGTTATCATCCCCTTCAAGGTGTATGTATAACAAGTAAATGTGTAAACCCCTATCAAAAATATACAAAATAAAATGTTAAGTTAAATTGGCTCCCGGCAGAAGGGGATGATCTCAATACAAAAAGTAATTACTATGTGGTTGTTTTGATTTTAACTTTTTTATGAAGTATCTGTAATTTGTTGACGTTTTTGCACGTTGGGGAGCAGCCTTAATGTCAGGGCGCCACTTGGCCGATATTACCTTTATGCTGTGTTATCCCTTTTCTAATTATCCCCATAACATAATGCTAACTGTGATATGTGTTACCTCCAGCGGCCGTATGTTTAAATGTGCGAAATCATATTCGCGTATATTTTAATTACTATTTTGTTTCGGGCCTCCCTCATTTGGAATCCGCCATTATTATCATTTGGAGTTTGCCGTGTGCGAACGGATTCCAATAAACAGCTTTCTGGGGCGGCCATTAAAGGTGTACAGAGGATATAAGATTGTGACAAATGGGGCCATATTTTTATGCCGCCATGTTTGTATTGTAACACACGGGTTCACATAATAAGGCGGAACTTTGATTAGGACCGTTTTTAATTAAATTTTATTACTCAACCCTAATGAAGGGTAAACATTTTACCCGCCATTTAAGACTGCTGAAGTTTTTTCTTGGGCAATTCTTTTCCTTAATTATTTAAACTGTGCAATCGGATTATCAATTAAGGAGTTTGATATCGTGTTCCACCGAATGGTTAATAGGTAGAAACTAGAAATGTATTCCGTGTAGATTTTCTGAAATGAACGTCTTCACTGACTTTCCGTTCTGTCCAATTTAGCACTTGCTCGTATCTTTTACACTTGCCTGACATCGTATAGCATTTGAATTTCATAATGATTAAACACAGTTTTATATTGGAATTTAAAGGCCTGATTCGGATTGCAAAACATGCCTTTATCTCATTTTCATGTTCTTCTTTATTCTATGTCGTCTTTTCAGTGAATATTTAGGACCTGAAAAAAAGTCGGTGAGTTGGGGGGAATTGGAGCCTACTAGGGAAAATGTTCAATAAAAGTCAAATTTATAGATACTTTAAGAACTTCTTATTAGAAACTAAATCCTTACCTGACGACCGGCGTAGTGCAGCGGTAAGGCGCTTGACTCACATTCCGAAGGTCGCGGGATCGAATCCCGGCGTAGCAAATAAATTTTATTTGATTAATTTGTGTATTTCACAATTTATTCATTTAAAATAATAAATAGTATATTTGCGGCAAATTCCAGAGTGGAATATACTCTCAGTATCACCCTGGTGTAAGACCACCATTCAGAATTAAAACGTTGCCTGAAATGGCTTTAGCCGTGTTTGGTGACCAGATCTGAATAGCCAGGTACTTCCCCACCTTCCTGTTCCCTACCTCCTTCCCTCCCCACTACCTTCAGCCTCACAACATACCCCAATTGGGGATGCCAGAGTCTCACTGGCTTAAGACGGGAGCAGTTGGGACTCTTGTGCGGTATTCATGTAAAAAAAAAACTTATTTGACTATCATTTAATCACAGCGTCAACGTTACATTATTAGGCATTTTACCACAAATAAACTTTTTTCAAAAAAACAGAATCGCTCCCATTACCCGACTTTGCGGGAAATGAGAGCCTATGAATTCCCATGTGTGTAATGGGAGCTACTTAGTACTAGCCTAATAAGCTCTTACTTACTGCCTAATAAGCTCTGATTACCCGAATACCACCATCTTGAAATTGAATAAAGTGATAATACTCAATCTAGCTTGCAATGAAATTAAACGCACAATATCAAAATTGATAACGTTAGCTATAAAATGAAATTGGTTTGATTATAACAAACATATAACTTCACACCTACCTGGCCGTTTAAATTTTGTATTTTTTATAAGCGCGGGGCAAAAAAATCGACAAGCGTCCGTGGTCACATAATGCGTGGCACTGGCGAGCCTAGCGCGGCAGGGGAACACGGCCGCAGTGTGACGAAGGCGCCCGAGTGGCAACCGAGTAAATACGAGCTATAGTTTTGTCTCTAGTCGCACCGCTCCAACTACCCGCTGACTCCCATTACCCCCTGCTCCCTAATAAAAAAAATTATTTAAATTTTATTAGCAAATCATAATCAACAGGGTATATGAAACAAATCTGTGGACTGAAGCAGCAAAATCTCTCGGAATGTGAGATTTGGCGTCAAATTGGCACAAAAAATTATAACATAACGAAACTATTTTCACCTCGCAACATCATTTCCATCATGATGGTTTGAGATTTCTACTTGAGCATCGAAAATTTGCCATTGATGTTCCAAATTCTACAATATTGTTCATTCAAAAAAGTGTTAAAATCTTAGTACTACCTACCTCAAAATTTTAATATTCTTAAAATCAAGTAAAAAATTTTCATAAAAAATAATTTCGTTTTACCATTAGCACGATCTAACTGCATTTGGTCCAACCGTTTACAATGAAGCGTTTTTTATTCAGTGCCGATATGGTTCTGCACTTCGATACTAAGTGCGGACACTTCTCCATACTTTAGCACCGCCAGTAATTGGAAAACATTGACAGAGAACTAATTTCCGTTCCGGCGGATATGTGCCGGTTAATTAGTGGCAACTAACGCCATCTGATGGGAATTGATACAGGCGCAAGCGGCTGCCGGCCGAAGGGAACTTTTTATGAAAAAAATCTTGTTGCGGAAGCAACGGTACGATTGTCATGGGGGGTCAGAAGATTGTGAAAAATTAAAGAGGAATGGACATGGCGTCAATTTAAAAAAATCTTTGATAAATATGTTAATATTAAATGACATACCTATTAACAAAGATAAGACAATTAATTTATTTTTTTTAATTTGATTTAGATTTTTTGTTGCGTAATAGATGAGCTTTTTTGTTATAAGTTTAATTTACAGGACTCTGTTTTAATTTTTTTTTCTATTTTAGTGTGCTTTAGACCAAACAACTGAAGTAAAACCTCTGCTCCATCTATATGATAAGAGAGAACGAAAATGTGCGCGCGCACTGCTCTCTCTTGCTTCTACAGTGTGATACAGACAATAGGCCTGCACTGTGTAAAGTAACTGGCTATGAGAGAAAGAGAGAAAGAAAATGTGTGCTCGCACCTCTCTCTCTTGCCCCTACAGTAATGTAGAAACTTTTCGTAACGCTCTCGTCACGTAATCGCCAGCTTACTACCCAAGTTAAGCGTGCGCCATAAAGTTTAATTTCAAAAACTATTTATTTATAAACAAGTTCTGCTGTGTAATTATTACTGCGCGTGACAGGTGTTATCAATGTTTGGTAATAATATTAATAGTATCTTTTTAGTGCAGTACGATGTAGTACATCCATCATCCATAATTCGAAAAAACAAAAATAGTATAGATAAAACAATAATATTTTTCTTATTTGTTTTATTTATTTATTTTTTTTACAGTTTTTTAGAGAAAATAAAGTAGAAAGTACAAAGCTCATTTTTACATTTGAAAACCGTAATAATTGATTTGGACCATGGACATATGAATATATCTGGACCTGCCCTAAGTGATAAAAACGTATTATTTCCCCCTCCCCATGGAGCCGGCTATAGCTCCGCCTTGGAGCCAGCCGGGCTTACGAGAGCGTCGCTTGAATCTAAAAAATGTGACGTCATCATTCTTGTCCTGAGGAGCGCGCTGGTCACATCACACATTTTACGAACAAAAGTGAGAGCTTGTGCTATACATTATGCCCTAACATATGTGAACTTAGCGAATGTGGGCGTTTCTCCAGTGAGTTACAGGGGTAAGTAAATTATGAAACATTTGTAAAAGTGTCTCAACTTTCTTTTGCCGATTTCGACTACGCAAATATGATAATAACGTGGCGGGCAATTCGCGCTCCCATGTAAAAAGGTCTATTCATTAAAAAGCAGTTTTGCTTTTAAGAACTAAATGGTGATATTATAATGCGAATGCCTATATACTGTCAGATTGATTTTTTAACAAATCACAGTCATCTTCCCCTCTTCACCCTCCATAGTTTGGTTTTACCCCTCATCTGTAACTTCTGGTCTATTAAATTTGGATGTCTATGATTTGGACGTATTTCATATCTTTTGCAATATCTTCACATATTAAGAGTATTTAGTGCGCTAAGTGATGGTATGGTGCTAGACGAATCACATCATCAGCACCATACAATTCTTCATTTATTTTATCTAAATTCAATTAATTAATTAACTTATTTTATTCCTAAAACTCAAAACAACAATAACGAGATGCATTTAAATTCTTCAGGTGTATTCTTTAATATCCTCCACGTGCAGACCTCCTGATATTTAGAGCGCATCCATAGATTCAATTAAGGAGGCCCGGCGCCTAAAACCTGCAACAAAATATGATGGCGTCCAAATTTCAATATCGGCGCCCGCTCCTCGGACGCCCTGACTCCCGATAAAAGTCTACTAATTGCTGCACTAGGAAATGGTCAGGCCAATGTCTACGTGTTAAGCTAAATATCCTTTTTTAGGGTGTACCTCGCACGAAGGTGCGTTAGGGCTTAAGAGAAGAGATAGAATTATATTTTTGATGTCTAATTATTTATGAATTTAACAAAAACGTTTAATTTACTTAGTAATTGCGATTTTTTTTAATACTAAAGTAATTTTTTTACATTAGCTCCACAGGGGGCCTAAGGGTACTTTTAGGAAAGGAAGGAAAGGAAGTTCTGGGAAGGAAAAGGTTATGAGGGGTGGGTAGGAATTAGGAGTCAGTGTGTCCAGGAGTGACGGACGTTTGAATCCATCCCTCCCACTGCGGTGCAAGGCGATACTCCGAAAGAGTACGGCTGGAGAAGTCAAAGGGACTTCCTCAAATTCTCTCTTGATCCGGCCTGCCATGCAGCTGGTAGGCAGACGCATCCACCGCCAAGATCCGGACTAACTTCACCACATGAACACGGGCACCCCTGCTAAGTCATCGAAAGCAGCGAACCACTTGGGGAAGCGAAGCTGTAATAAGCTAATAAAGCCACGAAGCTATAATAAATAAATCGGATATAAGTTTTAAGCCACTTTCCAAACTCTTCATTTTTTTATTTATTAATTTAAAAGAAACATGATATTTCGCTTTCTTAACTTAAGTACAGAATATAGTAGTAGTATATATATAATGTAGTGTATAGTATAGAAGTAATATTTTTGATTTTGTTCTAACAATTCAAGTTTAAATAGTTTTTTTTTATTTATATTTTACTTCATTTTTAGGTTATCTGGGAGGAGATTATATATGTGTACGCCCTCGTGGCCATTGCTTCTCTTGCCACTTTCAGTCTTGACAGTATTTGTGTACAATTTATTATGTTGTCTAGTATAATGTTCGTGTACTTGTGACTTTAATCCTTACTTGGATCAATTTGGTACACAATCAGGAGCTACCAACCTTGAAAACGCTTAATTTATCAAAAAATTAAATTAAAACACGTGTTTTCAAAATTCTTCCATCTACATCGGAAAACTGAAAAAAAACAATTATCTACTTTCAAAACGCTCCATCTGCCCATGCATTCATAAAACTTAAATTTTTACTTTCTGTGTGTTTAGACATCTTAAAAAGCTCAACGTGTGCTGCTAAACCGCGCACAATGATTCCGTTGTCAAAAATTGAAAGAAATTTAATGCTGAAATAAATGTAGGCGGGATTATTCTAAAGCCTTTTAATTTTCGTTTTGTCGACGCTTGTGTGTGTAGCGCAGATACGGATATTTCTTTGAGGCAACTAACCGCGACACAAGCACAGTGTCAATTTGGGATAAATATAAAGCCTCCCCCGGAAAACCCGCTCCCATTGAAGAGTATCCGCACTTTCATTAAAATATATTTTCAAATTTTAATGTTAACCGCCCCCTTACTGTTGCTTTAAGGATCGTAATGTCGTTAAGCGTAAGTACCGACCTATTGGATCCGTTACGTGAATGTTTTTAGACTTAATTAGAAACAATATGAAATAATATGGAAATACCTCCGCAGACCTTTTGTGCGGGCTTAACATTTCTGTCCTGTGATTGTAATTCATATTGCAATAAATAATGGATTATGGCGAACAATGGAATTAATATAAAGAGGGGTCACGCCACAATGAGCGCAGCCATGTCTGTAAGAAGCTATGTTATGTGTAATTGAAATATTAAATCATTAATGGATATTCGAATTAAAGCGGGTCATTTTGTGCCCTAACGTGGATTTATTATTTTATTCCCGAGCGCAGGATATTCAATGCATCTGAAACAGGACTACTTATCATCGTCTATTAAATTAATTTAAAAATCAATGAAGAGCTAATATTATATATATATATATATATAACACAATGGGCATTCTGAGCTACGGAACGTAGCATAAATTTGTTTTGAGAAGTTGTCGATTGAAAATATAAATATAGTATCGTAATAAATACCACACTTTATCAAGTGGACACGGAAGACATAAACATAGATCACGTCTAAAATGAAGAATCCGTGAAAAAAATAAGCCGCGGTTATTCTTTATCTATCAGGGCAGCATGTCGAAACAAAGATGTATGAAATATTGCTGACAGTAACCGATAATACGTTAGTTTGGACGTAGGTACGTCTCGCGGATAATTCCTTGTATAGCAAACTTCCTCGCTCCTGCTGCCAGCCTGATAGATAATACGAAAGTTGCTTACACAAAATGCCATAAATTTTCATCCACCAGTCATTTCGTATTAGTTTTTCGACATAAATCATAAATATGGACGGTCCGCGCGGGTGTGTGAGTGCGTGCGCCTGTATTGCGGCTATGGACGAGAGACCCATCAAACAAGTCGGTAACATAAAAACGTCAAAGTGAACTACTGCCAGGGATCCATAACACAACACACCACACAACACACAATACACATACAATATTACTTTTCTTGCTGACGAAGCTTTTGCTTCAAATACTTACTCCGAATTTATTTTGTGATATCATAAATCCTAGACAGCGATACGTCTAACGTGTAATTTATGACGTATTTGTTATTTTCCTGATGTCATATCTGCCTTCAGTATTTTCAATTTACTGCCAACTGAAACTGCTCGAAGTCTTACAAACATAACAAAGGAAGTCCCTACAATCTGATTTTGGAGTATTTTAGATTAAAATTTATTTTCACAACAAAAACATTTACTCGTACAAGATAACTTAAAAATCGTTCTACTCGAATACAAAAGATTTGGAAAGCATGATAGGTAGTTGCCTTCCTAATTAATACGTTTCTGGCACGGAATTATCAAAGTGATTTTTTATATGTATTGTAACCCACTTTGTTTAACTGAGTTATGAAGTTTTTAAACTCTTGCCAATTCTTTGAGTAAAAGTTGTGTGACATCTGATTTCATTTCCCGCCCCACGCCAGATATGGCAACACTAAAATTCCACGCCATAAACCAATCAAATCGATTCGTGATAAATTGCCAACCATAAATAAAGTAAATGGCTGCCGTGGAATTGGCATGATGAGTTATGCATCCAAACACGCAACTGTTCCGAGAGCTCCGCTAACTTTTCCCGCCGAAAAACCTCGTCTTCCGCCAAAACGGATGTCAGACGTCAAACAAAGGCGCGCAATTCCCAAAGTTCACGTTCGACCGCTATTAACAAATTGCAACAAACCCTTCAACATCAATCAATTCTCCCTTACCTATAAGATATTTTTACTAAATTTTAAGAAGGAGAATCAATTGGTTATTAGTATATACGTAATTCTCTTCTCGATAACGTATATATTATGTTTCTAATTTTTTCAGATAATGAATTAAAAATTTAATTATATTAACTATTAACTAACTGTATACGTTCACTATGTTTAAAATGCAAACGTGAACATGTAGCTCATTTTAAAGAGATCCTTGCTTGTTTAGTGGTGTACTAGACGGATGAAAAAATTATTTAATTTTATAATAATTGTAGGTATATTCATTTTATTTATTTAGCATTTTCAGGGTAAGGAAATGCAGGTGGGAGTTTCAAATTAGTTAGTTTCTTATTTTAAACTTTCGGTGCAATCGGTATCCACAAATACACGCATACATGTCCCCTTTAAAATTATTTGCCTGTACGTCTTTCGTTTATTTCTACACATTTTTTTCATGCAAACGTTTCGTTTTGCTTTATTGATTTTAAAAGTTCGAAAATATTTTTCTCAAAATTATAAAAATAACAGTGAAAATTACCTACCTTTTAGACATAATGCCTTTATAATAAAACTTTATTTTCAATTTCGAATTATATTTTGTTGAAATCTGGAATCTGGATATTTTTGGTAATTGTGTGTTTTTTTAAACACAGTTTTTGCATGTTAACCATAGTTTTACCTATAAATTTATTTTGTGTTTTTTTTTCACCATCTGTAAAACACATTAAAAATCAGAGAAGAAAATAATTTGTTAAAATTGTCTTCTTAAATAATAAGTAACATTTAAAAAAATATTAATTTATAATTGTATTGTGGACTTGCTGATGACAAAAATGCATTTTATTAATGCTACCATGCCACTCAAGTGCACACAAAATGCGTAAATCTAACTTGTGCACCGATTCAATCGGGAAATCTTTAAGATAAAAACCTAAAACCAGAAAACAGGAAAAACATTTTACTATCGAACACCATAACATAGGGATGTCGAAAGTGAAAAAAAAAATCGATATACCGAAGTATCGATATTTGTTAAAATATCAATATCGACGTCGATATATCGAGGAAAAAATATCGATATATCGGTCAAATTTTCAAAAGATTTTGCGTTTTTTAAATAATAGTGTAGCTCAATATTACCAATAGTAATTTTTATACACAATGTGCTTAATGCACAAAAATCTCAATAAAAGTGAAGGTAATTTTATCAGTATTCATTTTTATTAGGTAATAATTACAAAAATATCAAAAACTAAAAAGCTGTCTCCTAACTTATATGTAAACTGAGATACATACAAAGTTTGTATGCGTCTCAGTAACATTCTATTGGCGTATTAATCTGTCAAAAAAGACTTCGTGTTTGGAACAAGGTATGGTCAATAATCATAGACAATTGGGAACCAACATATAGGAGTGGCTTAGAAAAAAATGGCAAAAAATAGCATACATTTCTATGTATGTACCTTCACATATGCGGTAGTATTAGTGATCACAAATACTAATGCAAAGACAATAGATTTGTAAGCTATTAATAGTTAAAATTTCAACCGCCAGATACAATACAGTTACTTTTTTCCGTTCGTTCCTATACGGTTTTGGATTCTAGTGACTTTATTTATTTAAATAAAAATATCGTTTTTGATACAATTTTCGATATTGGATATTTTGTATCGATATATCGGATCAAAATATATCGGCTAAAAATATCGATGTATTGAATAAAAAATATCAATACATCGATATATCGATACTTTTTCAACAAGCCTACCATAACACGGGCATCAGCCTAGCTTGGTCCAGCCTAGCTTGATCCACTAATTAATGTAACCATAAAATTTTATGCAATGAAAAAAGAAAATTAAAAATAAAAAAAAAATCTGCTGCCACTAGGAATGCTTTAAAAGAATTGCATTTCAGATTAGACTCTAACAACAAGACAAGCCGGGGATAAAGGGCAGCCTACGTCCACGATCTAATTTAATTATTCTATTGTTATACCGACTTCAAATATTCACCGAAAACCCTTAAAAAGGGGTGTTCAAATATCCCACTGAGAATTTCGATAAAATAAAAATATGTTGGGAGTAGTCGAATCAATAAAACAATAATCCCGGACGAGTCGCAAAGTGATTTAGTCAATAATTTTGAAAACGGTTGTGATCAGGTGACGCCGCGGTCTCCCTCGATATTTATTTTACCCGAAATTGGACAGAAAAAATAAATGGTTTTAAATTTTGTATTGCTTATCATCTATCATGCAACGTTTGTCTTAAACAACCCGTATTTTGTTATTTAGCGTAATATACGGCCGGGCCCCCCTCCCGAGCCCCCGGCCCGAGCCCCCCGCCCCGGGCCCAGTAGTAACGAAGGCCCCGGAACCGCTATTCAAACAGGCATAAAATACACCGTATAAATTACCGGGCAAAAAAAGATTATTAGATTTTTGCGCGCCAAGTTTACGTCACTTGAAGCGGAAATATTAATATGAAGCGTAAAAGGTAGGTTATAATTTTCTTTTTTATGGACCATTATTTATTTGCGCAGAATCCCTTCAGATATATTTTCCTAATTCCCGCACCCATAAAAATCACAATCAAACAGTGGCGCACGTGACGGGGGCGCACATCTGAGGGCCGCGGCCCTAAATCTTCATTAAAAAGTCCGGCGGGCCCCGCGGGTGAACTGCCCCCGCCTCGGGCCCGTACGCCACTGGACATGGTACAGGGTGGCTTTAATGACGAGCGGACATCAGCGTGGGCGGCCAATTTGAGATACATTATACGAAGAACTTTATTGGGTTTTGGAAAATATGTGATGTCTCTTAATTGCTTTAGCAAATTGAGTATATTTGTTGAACGGTAAACACTTATGACTAAATTATGAGTAATTGTGTTACTTTGGCCATAGCGGCCTTAAAAATATTAGTGAATTGATTTGATTTAACGATTTTTGACGATTTTAATATAAATATTATTAGTTTTATTTATTTATTTTGTGAATTTGGTACGCTGAGTAAAAAGCAGTGGCGTATGTTATTAACAGCAATAGAATAATTGAGTAAAATCAATATATCTCTCTATCCAAATAAGTTTTTTTTTAATGAAAGACAAACATTACAGGGTTACGAATAACCTGACCGTATTTGAAAATCTCCTACCACGGTAAACAGAAAATGTTGCTTAAGTCATGATGGAGGACTTAGCCAGTCGAGGAATAGAACACACGACGCCTGGGAGGGACCCAAACGTGATGCTAACTCAGCCACTGACCGGACTGGAGTATTATTTATATATTTCGTTGTTGTTGGTCGTGTGAATATTTGTAAGTTGTATATCAGTGGACTTATTTTGTAAAATGAGGATTTATATAGGAAACTTTTTATGTTTGTGCAACAGTAACAGACTTAATTAGTTTTTCAATTGAAATTGATATACAAAGGAGAATATATAATGTAGAGAGTGAAAGAATTGTGGATGTAGCAAAGACACAAGGCGTTGTACATGACTTTCACATTATTTTTAACACATTGCAAGTAAATGCATCCTCTCAAAAAGTTAGGTTAGGTGCTATCAAATTCTCAGTGTATGTCAATTTGACCACTGTCGAATTTGACAAGGAATCAATTGAGAGAATTTTGCAAGCTGCTTGGATGCTTCCACAAGAACTTTTAAATAACAAGTATACAATAGAGTAATAGCCCAGTCAAGATGTACATCTGTGCGTGCAAAAGGTCCGGTCATTCTGAATTTTTTATATGTTGTTAGGACCTAAACTAATAATAAAAAAATATTGCAATTTCGAAAGTGCTGTGCGAGCGGCGTTGGACGCAAAAAATCAAGAAATTTTCGGATTTTTTTTCAGTTTTTGCTCAATATCTCAGCGAAGGAAGAGTCTGACCGGTATAATCAGTAAACATACTTTTAAAGTAGACTAAATTTGCTACAATTTGAGACCAAAGCAAGCTATATGCAGCTATTGGTTTCCAAGATACAGTTCTTCGAAAATAGGCCATTTTTCCAAAAAGTGAATTTTTTTTGAAATGATCACTTATTTTGTAAAATATTTTCTAAAACACGTTATCCCACGTCAAATATTATATGCCAACCAACACGCCCATTTCTTACATGCGGTGTTGATTTCGCAGGACCCTATCATATTAAATCAGGAAATACTCGTAGTAAAACAACAATCAAGGTTTATTTGTGTATCTTTGTGTGCTTTTCTACTAAGGCAGTTCATCTTGAGCTAGCCACTGATTTATCTACTACAGGTTCTTCAAATGTTTCAATTGCTTTATCGCACGATGTGGAAAATGTGCTCATATCTACTCAGACAATGCTGGGAATTTTATAGGAGCTTCAAACGAACTCAAATCCTTAACAAGTTTTTTACAGAATTCTTCGACTCAGAATGAATTTTCGGATTTTTTTGGTTCTCACTCTATTCAGTGGCATTTTATTCCAGCTAGATCTCCTCACTTTGGCGGATTATGGGAAAGCGCAGTGAAGTCAGCCAAGCATCATTTGATCAGAGTTCTCCGTAACTTGTCATTGACATTCGAGGAACTGTATACGGTTTTAACGCAGGTCGAGGCTTGCTTCAATTCTCGTCCTCTTACTCCTCTATCCTCCGATCCATCTGACCTCACTCCTCTCACCCCTGGTCACTTCCTTATTGGCGAATCTTTGGTCGCTGCACCGCAACTGGACCTGACCACTACGAATTCTGGAAGGCTGTCCAGATTTGAACGGGCAATTCAACTCGTTCAACATTTCTGGCAAAGGTGGTCTAAGGAGTACCTCTCTATTTTGTAGGAACGAGCTAAATGGAGGACAAAGACCCCAGACGTGCTGCAACCAGGCTCCTTGGTGCTGCTTTCCGAGGATAATCTTCCTCCTACCAAGTAGGCGCTCGGTCGTATTCTGACCTTACACCCTGGCGCAGATGGCATCACACGAGCGGCTACTGTCGCTACCGCTAAATCGACAGTGACGAGGGCTGTCAACCGTCTCTGTCTGTTACCAATTGAACAGACATCATCATCATCTCACTTAGCGAGATCTTTCTTCTCCAGTGACATTCTCTACACAGTAAATTTCTCCAGTGATATTCCCTACAGTGACTTTCCCCAGTGACATTTCCCAGTGATCTCAGCAAACGGACATTCCTGAGCTAATAGTGACAATCATAGAACAAAACATAAACAATCATTCTTATTATCTCCGATTAATATATATCTCCGATCAGATATCTCCGATTTAACCTGTTTGTATAAAATCATAAATTCAATGTTTGATACCCTTGATTTATTACATGTAATTTCTTTTCATACTCCAGGCAGGTCAGTCACAAGACAGTACCTACCATATTATTGTAGCAATTCTAAGTCAACAAGCCAATATTATACTCTTATGTGACGGATTCAACAGCTTGGAAACAAATACTCAGATGTTGTTGATATATTTAGTACATCAATTTTATTATATAAGCATACCTTATTGAAGTTTTTTTCATCAAATATGGGAATATTTTGATAAAGCTATTAAAATTGACCAACACATTGACAGTATTTTGTTGGCTGAAAGAAAAAAAACTCTTTCGTATTTTTTGTATTTTGTACCTACATCCTGTTTGGTTCAAATTCAATACCTGATATTTTTACTTTGTATTTATTTTTGTGGAAGTGTTTTAAACAGTAGTTTCCTGCACTATTTACTAGTATAATTTCGTTAATATTGTTATATATATGTATGCAAAAGCCTAAATAGGCGTAAATAAATAAATAAATAAATTAAAAAACTTAGTTTGTCAAAGCCGGGAGTATGTTGGATGCTGTGTGTTGTGATTGTCCTATTTTATATTTAAATTCATTTAGCACTGAATACTTTTACTTATCATTTATTCTAATCTCGATGTATAGAGTCTTTTATCTTAAACTTTCGCGTCTATGCCACCTCTTACTGAAATACTGTCTAAAATCTCTTTTGTCCGTGGCCGCGTCAGTTTTCTATTTTGTGTCTATAAAACAGCGTGTTTAGATTTCGCTTGTCATTCTCTCTACATTATTCTTCTCTATTTCCTAAACTCTGCTTGTTTACATAGAAATCAAGTCATTTTTCGCTTCTGTAAACTTTAATCATAAATTATTGTAGCCATTCAAGTGTTCAGACCAGAATCACTCTGTAAAATTATTCACCAGAATAAACCGTTATAAACATCCAGTACAAACACAAGTGTTTTTACTACACAAGGATTACCTCAAACTCTACTCTATCATCTCACTGTACGTTCCTCGGTGTGGAACAGAAGGAAGCCTATAAAGCAGCTCAACCTTACAACCTGACTGCAGACTATCTGGAGAGAACCACACCTGGAAACTACGCATGGTGAACTACGCAACTAGATTGATATCTGTACACTTAACGGTTCTCTCAAGAACGCCAGATAACCAGATGAGCTCGAGCCTACATTTTGGCAAACCTCACACTGGCCAGCATTGTTTTTTATGAGGTTGACATAACTCCTGAGGAGTGAGACGATACTGAAAAATTGCTGAGAGATACTGAAAGGTCTCTCACTATATCAGCGGAAGAAATTGATACCTACCAAATACTAAAGGCAAAATTTAAAAGTACCTTCGAGAAAATTGAAGCAAATGGTCCAACATCACAGTTGTGGGTCCAATACTTTCGTATGACCACTTTGATAAAACTATTCATCCAGGCAGAGCGTGCTGGTGATTGCAACCTTCATTTGTACACTGTCCACAAGATGCTCCCTTTTTTCCACGCAGCTGGACATTTTTTGTATGCTAAGAGCGCGCGTGCAAAGTGAATACGACATGTTCACAAAAGGATCCTTCACCATTCGCCGGTCTGACAAGTTTTGGTCTGGGTTGTAGTCAGATCTAACAATTGAGCAGAAGCTGATGCGATCCATGAAAACCTACGGTGGGTTGACCCAAGAAAGGGGAATCTCCGACAGTGTTCTGGCAAGGTGGACAACAGGAATGGTGTTTATTTTGAACATTTGTGAAGAACTGGAAAGTTTTTGCAGCATTTCATGTCCTACTGGAGAGCAGCATGTAGACATGAGACCATCTACAATCATCCGAGATAAAAGTGATGTAGAAAAACTAAAAAACTGGTTTGCTCTCCACCCTCCATTTCCCAAAACTGACAGTTTGATTTCTATCAGTAGTGGTTTACTGGCAGGTCCTGAAATTAATTGTTACACATCCCAGAGAGTTGGAATGGAGGGAGTGATGAAGATTGTGGGGCAAATGTACGACAAGGTAGTAGTAAAATGGAAAAATAAAGTTACCACGCTGGCATCGATCACCTCAACCGTTAAACTGCCGGACAAAAACAGAAGAGTGGCTGTGGATCCGCTCACAATTTTCCAGCGAGTGTGTATTACAAAGCAATCTGAACAGGATTTACAGGATGACTTCAAGTATGAGTTGGCCCCGTTCCCGATGTCTCTGTTCAATGAACAAGGGATGCGCAATGGCACAAAATCTACTCTGTACTCTGCCTTCACTCCTCTTTCCAGCCACACGCCGATAGATGCCAGCACTCACGTCATTTTGGATGATGGCTACCTCTTGCACAAGGTCGTGTGGCAGCGGAAGAGTACGGTTCGAGCACTTTTGACGCGTTATACAACCTACGTCCGAAACCACTTTGGGAAGAACGTCTCCATCGTTTTTGACGGCTATCCCGAAGATGCTACCAAAAAAACACCAAAACAGCCGAAAGACTCCGGCGCTACGCAGCTCATTCCAGCTACGAATTGACGTTCGATGAATCCACAGTAATTCAAATTGCTCAATAGCATGTATTGGGCAATGAGAACAATAAGAGACGCCTTATAACTCTTCTCTGTGACGCCTTTCAGAAGGATGGAGTAGAAGTGGCTTTTGCCGAAGAAGATGCAGATCGAGAGATCGTCATGATGGCGCTTTCAAAAAGAGCAGTAGCCGATCGGGTCGTCATAGTGGGAGAAGACGTCGACCTGCTCGTTCTTCTCAATGGTTTAGGTGCTGAAGAGACAAACGTCTATCTTTAAAAGAGCACCAAGGGTGAAGCTGGTTGCTGTCACTACTCTACGACCTCCTACAACCACCAGGGCTCCCGGCGATTACCAGGAACGGTACTATTCACCCACGCATTTACCGGGTGCGATACCACCTCAGCACCGTTTGGCCAAGGAAAGACCAAAATCACTACACTTCTGAGCAAGAGTGAACCACTTGCTGAGCAAGTGGAGGTCTTCCTTCGGCCAGACTCCACCCCACAAGTAATAAGTGAAGCAGGCATCAAGTGCTTTATGGCTCTATATAGGGGTGACATCGCGAGGGATACTTTGGATTTCCTGAGGTATAAGACGTTTATCACTTCAACAAGCATAAACCTCGCCCCTTTGCCACCGACGGAAGATGCCGCAGGCCATCATGCAGCAAGGTGCTACCTCCAAGTACAGAAGTGGCGAGGAATCAACATGAATCCCACTGAATGGGGGTGGAAGCTGTCTTCTCAAGGACTCACCCCCATCCCCACCACGATGGATCCCGCACCTCCTGCCCTTCTGCGAAAAATTTCATCTAAATGCAAGAAAGGATGCTCTGGGAGCTGTTCGTGCAGAAAGGCTGGGCTCCACTGCTCAGTCCTCTGTCAGTCATGCGGTGGAAAATTGTGCAATAACGTCCCGGATGTGGAGCTGAAATGCTCGGACGATGAAGACGACCCGACTACAGACTGGGCGCCTCTCCCAGCCTCCATTACAGATATCGAGACACCTTCTTCGTGCGAGCCTAAGCCCGGGCCATCTAAGATAAAAAGAAAGACATGATTTGGCAACCAAGATACAATACTTACATGATTTATATTAGTTTTATTTTTTGTGTACATATAACTTGTCCTTACATTAGGTACCATGATGTTTGTACAAGCATTTTAGTATGTAGGTATATAAAACAATGTTTGAAGATGACGTAATTCCCGATAGATGTATTATCTTTTCTTTTTTTCATCAAAAATTTGTTAACAATAACAAAAAAAAATGTAACTGTTTGATAAATAAAACCATAAAAAGACGTGAGAACAGTTTATTTGCATTTCCCAACAAAACCCGCCTATGACTGTTTTTGGTTATCTGGCGTTCTTGAAAGAACCGTTAAGTCTACAGATATCAATTTAGTTTTAAATGAAAGCTAATTAAATTTACTACAATTTTATTTCATATAATATTTGACGTGGGATACGTGTTTTAGAAAATATTTTACAAAATAAGTGACCATTTCGAAAAAATTTCACTTTTTGGAAAAAATGGCCTATTTTCAAAGAACTGTATCTTGAAAACCAATGGCTGTATATAGCTTGCTTTGGTCTCAAATTGTAGCAAATTTAGTCTACTTTAAAAGTATGTTCACAAACTATACCGGTCAGACCCTTCCTTCACTGAGATATTGAGCAAAAACTGAAAAAAATCCGAAAATTTTTTGGTTTTTTAGGTCCACCGCCGCTCGCACAGCACTTTCGAATTTGCAATTTTTTTTTTTTTTATTACTGGTTTAGGTCCTAACAACATATAAAAAATTCAAAATGACTGGACTTTTTGCAAGCACAACCCCTTTTTCATGTTTAATTTGACTGGACTATAAAGAGAGTTAAAGATAATTGAAGGTAAGGTAGGCATGACAAAGCAGGTGATTGGAAAAGCCAACAATTGTGGGATCACCTTCCATCCCTCCTTGTTGGTAGGTTTTTCAGAGAATCTAAGAAATTACTATAAAAATAAAAACTACTTTTTTGAAATATGTATAGCAATATAAAGTTAGTTGTAAGCGAAAATTATATACTTGATGACTTACTGACTATGATGATCTGTTGAAAACGGATCCAAGTGTTACTTGTACGGTCACTTCACGGTCACATGACCGTATCTTTTTCTGATTTTTTCTGTTTCAGATTTTCGATTGAGTTTCGCTAATATTGTCTTCATTAATTAAATATTACAATTTGAGGTTCTATTCATTAAGTTAAAAGAAAACTAATAGGTTCATAAGAACTCAAAAAGATATCTGCTTACCCATATATTATGTACCATTTGTTTTAATGAGTTTCTTTTATCCCAGCGTTGCTAGTTCCAAAAACTTATTTTTTATGTGGAGCCGGAAATTTTTGTATCCCCGATTGGGGTATGTTGGAATATAGAGGAAATGTTGTGGTATGTATTGGGGAGGAGGAAGTCGGGGAAGTACCAAGCTATTCAAATCTGCTCACCAAACATGGCTAGATCCATTTCAAGAAGGATTTCCACCAGGGCTATACTGAAAATATCCACCACTCTAGAACGTTTGGCAAATATACTATGTATGATTTTTAATTAATAAATTGTGAAATTACACAAAGTATTTTAATAAAAGGCTTTGAACCCGTGACCTCCGATTTGTAGCTGTGAAGAATTGAGGATCGTACCCATTCGACTACGGAGGCCATCAATAGGAGTACCTGCATCTGTATGAATAATATAGAAATGTTTAAAAATTTGAATTACAATATTAATAGCCACGTTTAATAGCAAATACCAGTAGAAAGTTTCCTTGGGGATGAACCCTGCACACCCTGTACATAATATACAGTGAACAGTGTTTAGTGTACAGTACCGCTCCCGGTGAGCATCCAGCATCTCCCATCTCCCGTGTACCGTCACGGGCACATAACTGGCCGAAGATAGCTCCATCTGTTAGCCGCTTATTGCAGTGTGGTATAGCGAGTAAATCATTGGACTAACTGCCCCCCGCTGTACGCCGCTGGCGACTTGCGGCTAAACTTGCGATCATTATGCGCTATTATTGGATAATTTCGTCAGTAAATTGCGCAATTATTGTATGTTTGATTCAACCAAGATCATGCGAGGGCTGTGCTATGTGTTAGTGCGGGGTCTTATCACTGAAAATTATGCGGATAAATTTATATATAATGTATATAAATCTTTGTAACTATTTAAAATCTAAACCTTAATAAATATAAATTAAAATATTAATTATTATAAGCAATAATTATCAGCCTGAAATACTCATCTACATTGAAAAAATCTTTCGAGAAAGGATACTTGCCGCCAAAGGGACTTGAACCCGTGTCCTTCTGATTGCCGGTCCGGTGCTCTGACCACTGAGCTACGGCGGCTTTTCTAAATAATTCAATATATACTAGTGTTTCATTCAACAATCACTGTTTATTACATTTTTCCACCTGAAAACAACCAACTTCATTTTTGTGAGAGAGACATTGTTTATGCTAAATCTCTCGCTAGGTGGCGTCGAGACAAATTATGTCTACATTTTTTGGGGAAATACTTTAACTTGTCAAATATTAATTATTATTTTTTAATTGATAAACTAAAGTTTAAGACAAGATTTTTATGCATAGCTCAAAGGGCTATGCAATCAGAAGGACACGGGTTCAAGTCCCGTTGGCGGCAAGTATCTTTTCTTGGAAGATTTTTTCAATATAGATGAGCGTTTCAGGCTGATAATTATTGCTTATAATAATTGTTACCCTTTGTGCTATGCTTAAAAATCTTGTCTTAAACGTTAGTTTATCAATTAAAAAATAATAATTAAAATATTAATACTTTTGAATGTAGCTATAACTTTGTGGTTATCCATTATAGATAAATGAAACAATGTTACTTTGTTTGAATCACTCGTATATTTGTATAAAGCCGACCGGATTCGGAACGACCGTTCCGAAAAAAATACGGGGATAAATATTATTTAAAGGAAAACGCTTATATAACTTAGAAGCCTTGGAAATAAATAAAAAATCCCTTAAAAATAATGAATCTATTATCAACAAACAAAAAAATATTATCTTACAGCCCAATCATGGATATGTTCCCCCACCCACTCTTCATTAATCCCTAGCAACGGCTCCACCCCTACCTTAATCCTTAGTAATAATACACTGTTCCCACCCACTATTTTGTAATTGTCAAATCACTATATGTTTGCCTTGAGGAAGGAACGGTCGTTCCGAAACCGGTCGGCTTTAAACAAATATACAAGTGGTTCAAACAAAGTAACATTGTTTCATTTATCTGAAATTTTAATATCAAAATCTCTTCAAATCACACCTCTATAATCTATTAATTTTCACAACTTCAACTGTCTTTCATGCATGACGTTTAATTTTTGACCAAATCTTGTTATTAAAAATTCTAAATAATCGCCTTGACTCGCCACAGCTTACCTACTTAATAAAAATGCATATTCCGTCAAGATCAACACGGTGCTATGCATAAAAATCTTGTCTAAACGTTAGTTTATAAATTAAAAATAATAATTAATATTTGACAAGTTTAAGTATTTCCCCAATAAATGAAGTCATAATTTGTCTCGACGCCACCTAGCGAGGGATTTAACACTTACAATGTCTCTCTCGCAAAAATAAAGTTGGTTGTTTTCAGGTGGAAAAAATATAATAAGCAGTAATTGTTGAATGAAACACTAGTATATATTGAATTATTTGGCGGGTATTTGATAAGCCCCCATAGCTCAGTGGTCAAGAGCAGCTGACCGGCAATCAGAAGGACACGGGTTCAAGTCCCGTTGGCGGCAAGTATCTTTTCTCGGAAGATTTTTCAATGTTGATGAGTGTTTCAGGCTGATAATTATTGATTATAATAATTGTTACAATCCAATTTGTTTCATTTGCCGACATGTAGAAGCAACATTAGAAAAAATTCCCCGATTTCGCGTATAAAGCGTATCGAAAATAAATACAAGAGTACGGAATGTATCTGGAGCATGTCCTATCCTTTTTTTATATTCCTCTTCCTCTCCCCCTCCCCGTCAGGTCGGTATTAAAGTTTGGCGTGTACTATAATGTTACATCATTTATGAAAATATGATACAGTCCGATAATAATGTTGTCATTATATTATGTTATCCAAGATGTACCACAATAATCTTCAATTGTGGTACATTCAACCATTTATTAGATTACCAACGCTTCTGCCATAGGTCACTTCAAATGATTCGCTATGTTTGGTAACTTAGCAAGGGTTCTAAGATTCAAGGGGTGAGGATTGTCTAGGTTTTGGCGGCGGATGCGTCTACCAGTATTTGGAGAGACTAGTTGATGGAGACCTTTTGACCTCTCGAGCTGTATTCTCTAGAGCCATACCTTTTTCCTTCCCACATCTTCCTCTCCTTCCTTTCCTTACAAAAAACTCGGCACAGCATCCCGAAAGATGAACTAAGCCCTGAGGGAAATTATTTTTCTCATGACCTCCTGCGTGGAGCTAATATATATATATTTTTTTTAAGGCGGTACACAACCCTAATAATTTTTGTTTGCTCAAAACTCACATTTTAATTATTTCCGGCGAATCCGTAACTATAATAACTTTTTTTATTTCCATGCCGAATAAGAAATGCGAGTTATTTATGTATTAGATTACTAAAAAGAGTACCTTACCATTAATATATTTTACGTACAACGATTTCAAAACTTTATAACCCATTTTTCAACTATAAAGTTAGCGGTGAGTACCAGATTTTATTTTTCTAGACGATAAGTTAATAAGTTCGGGATGACAACATGGAGACGCATTTAAAATATTTGTAACACGTTCTTCAGAATTAATTAAAATGAACGCGGCAGAAAGGTCGAATATCCAGGCCTGCTATGGTAAATTCGACCGTACGTTCGTACAATACACCGTGCCGCGGCGTATATTTGTTTACACGCTTTCTTCACTTACGTCGTTAAGATTCCCACATTATTTTTCTTCTTCTTCTTTTCTTTGATACGGCAAATTCGACAGTAGACCCGTCCAGTGCACGGGTCGCGAGTCGCAATTTGTATACACGGCTTCTTTACTTACGTCGTTAAGATTCTGAATATATTTTAGGGTATATTGTCGTCATAAACCAAAATGTTTATTTTCATAAAAAATGTATGTAAATAAACAATAAATAATTAATAAACAATGTAAATAAAAAATAACTACACAAAACTTTGTCATTTTTTTTAAATTCATTTTTCCGCTGTGATAGAGAAAACAAAACATTCGCATTACGTAAAATTTTGGAAAAAAAACGATAAAAATTATTTATTTATTTACGCCTTGAAGGCTTTTACATGTAACATTGGGAAGTTTTACAGGATCATCATAACAAGTATATATTATACAGAGATAATGATCTTCTTCCCAGTGAAAACTAACAATTTCTCATACTGTTATTTTCGAGCTAAAACTGCAATTATCGTTGCACATCATATCTGATTAAATTTAACGTTACTTAAAATAATAATTTTAATTATAAACTGATTGGTGGTGTTATTGGTGTGCTGGAATTAAAACCTCTCCCATTATTTGAAGGCAGCATACGTCCCGCGTCCCACTTATTTAAATGCAAGCAGGAAAAGCGTTGCTAAAATATAGACAATAACAATAAAAAGTAAAGGCGTACAAGGTACACAACAAACTGCAACGTAGTGGACTATTTCAGCCCCGTTTCCTTTTAATTCAGATACTGGGGAAGCTTAAACGAATGCATAATTTTTATTTACATTCAAATAAAGTGCAAACCGCAACATTGTAAGTTACATCCGAACGCGCTTCCATAGAGCGATTCTCATAATAACTTCAACCGAAGGGGAATTACAAGTAATATATGGTGTTAATTCCAACATGGCTGGCCTCGCCGTCCCCCTCCCCCACAGCATCCTGGTCTATCTCCACCCCTTCCCACGGAACACCCTCTATCTTCTGCTTTAGACAATTTCCATCCAGCTTTGCACAACCACACGACGTTTGGACAATAAACCATATTTTACTATTCGCCTAATAGGCACGACACTACTGTTATTAGTGCTTTGCTTTGACGGGCAAATACTTTAATCCAATAAATTCTGGAATCTGCACTCAAAGGTTTTAATCTGAGGGTGGTCGCCTCTAATTTGCTTAGGATAAGTCATTATTATGAATCATGATTAGAGAAAGCTCGTCCCTCCAGTACCAGCCAGCACCAGCGTCTCGGATCATCCGTCATAAATTTAACTTAATCACAAGACATGTTTTCGGAGATAATCACTTCTATAAGATGGATTGATTATTGTTTACGCTTAATGGACGATTATTTATCTACTTTAACTTGAGAATTATTGTGATTCTATTTCAAGATAATATTTATTTATTTTTTTAACGTTCTTTTTCATCACCGAAATTAATAAAAAATATTTATCTTCTGCCATTCAGATTTCCCCCCTACCCGTTAAATAATGTTTAACTCGGCGGCAAGCATCTTTTCCCAAATTGTTTATTTTCCTCTTGTATCTCGTATCTGCCAGGCGCGCCTATCCGCGATCATCGGGAAGGCTACATTATCCCTCGCGGGTCTCACTTTAAACGGAGGAAAGGAAAATCTCCCATCCACTCAAATCAAATCTGAGTTCGATACCAGAGTGAAAGACAAGGCCGGGTGAGAGACAAAGATAGAGACTCAAACCAACCAACCACCAAGCCGAGAACAATTATTAGCACTAACTTTAACTCGGTTTGGCAATAGAGAAGACCTCTGATGTCATAAATAATGAAAATGTGCCGCTCCTTGCTGGCGGCACCACCCTCCTCTCTCCCCCTTTCATGCGACTCCCATCCACTCCCCCGCAGCCTCCCGCCCAAGTTATGAGGAGTCGAAAGGCGTTACATCGTGGAGATATTCCGCATACTGACAATATGTGACACTATTGATTGACTTATGTTCAGTACCGAGATATCGCAAGTACCCCCGTGTCAGAGCAACTTCCGCGTGATGAGGAGTCGATGGATTTAGGCGGATCGTATCCGAACAAACTCACATCATATTACCTCATACGGGTTCCATTATAAACTAAATGACAATATTTGCCTTTTATTTGTAATACATGTCATATTAAAAATGTGTACCTATATTAGATAAATAATTTCCGTTTAATACTTAAAATGTTATTTTAAGACTTTTCGGCTTTACAAAGTCAGTTGATGCCTTTGGGAATGTCCCAGATATGAAGAATTGAATAGAATCTGCAAGCGCGACCCGCCCCTGGGTGATCTTGGCTATAAAGCCTAATATACGTGACGTTTTGCTCATCTGCGCCTTCATTAGCTATTTAGGTTTGAACGTTTGTTTAGGCATGCACAAGATATTATCTGCGAGCGATGATTGTGGTGGTAGCGCACCTACACACCGACATTGCGTGTATTACGCAAAGATAAAAGTTAATGTGTACAATTTAGGCTTAATTTATTATTACTGCTGAGATAATGTAGGCTTAAGAGCGGCCGAGCGGGAAGTGCGGAACTTTTTCCCTCCTCCGCGGCCGGGCTATAACGGCTCTAATGGAATCCTTCAGTCCTCAATCCTCAGTCCTCAGTCCTCAGTTCGCAGTTCTATCCAGCCTGCGGTCTCCGCGCCTCTACTGAGCGATGAAAGATAAAACTTCCAGCGCGCTCCGTCCTTAACGGGTGATATCGAGCCTTTGTTGTCATGTAATATATATGAAGCGGAGAAGGCGGCGCGGCGCGGTTATTCGTATCGACGCCGACGCCTTTGCACGTGAGCGCGAAACCGACGTCGCTTCTTTGCTACACCCATGAGAAATCATGCCTCCTATTCATATGTATGTGAGGAAATAACATCGGGCATACGCGATGGCTCCCTTCCTTCAGCCGAGACACAATCCAGTCAGACGCCTTTGTGTTCCATGAACCAATCTGCCTTTACGGCGCGCATTTAAAACACCATACTTAACAGAAGCTCGCCGGGGCCTGAAAAACTTCCAGAATATTTCACTTTGTTTGATTGAATTCCCAGATAGTGTTATCTGCCGATATGCTCGCAAATTCGAAAATGCTTTTTCATCAAATAACAATGCTACCGGCACTCCGAATAATGAATTCGCACTTTTAGCGTGTTCTTTAGTATATTGTTGAATAAATAGGTAGCTATTTCTTCAAAATATTTTCAGGGAAAATTGTGTTTACCGTACATAATATATGTATAAGTGCATAAAAAATCCATCTTAAAATACACATGTAGATCTTCTCAGTAGGTTGTCTTACCAAAACTCAGGATAAGTTTACATTTCACATAAATACATCGGTAACCAATATTACTCCAAAAACGGTATCAAACACATAAAATGTATAAACTTAAAAATGGATAACTAGGGAAAATTTCATATTTTAGGATGGCCAAATATCGATTTTCGTACAGTGATAAAATATTAGAAGTTGATATCAACATAGGTTTCATTGGTGCAATAATACCAATATTTACATTACTACAATAAAGGGCAATTAAACGACA
This sequence comes from Limnephilus rhombicus, assembly GCA_929108145.2. NCBI lineage: Eukaryota > Metazoa > Arthropoda > Insecta > Trichoptera > Limnephilidae > Limnephilus > Limnephilus rhombicus. The sequence goes on from OV815274.1 coordinate 26,904,294, forward strand.
CATTTCATAAAATACCCAATGACAAAGAGTAAGAACTGTGACGAAAGTTTACTAAACACATCACTGTAATAAATAAAAGTAAGTTTTGATCAATCAATCTTGGAGATTTAGAATATAATATTTTTTATTTAATTTCGTTAAACTTTTACAACATAAAATGCATTTAAGATACGTACCTTCAATTACGATTTACTGGTAGATCAATAATCACATCGTTGAGAATATGCTGTGTTTAAAACACAACTTTCTCATGAAAAAAAAACAAAAGAGATTATTTTTAGTAGATACCTACTCTCGTGGCCCTATATTAAAATCATAAATACGTGCTGGTGGGAACAAAATTTAAAAAAAAATCATATAACGTGGCTTTTGAAACATGTGATTTTCTAATAAAGTAATAACGTAAAAAGTGAAAAAATAAAAAAAAAATATAGTATTACATTAGTGATAAATGTTTTTCCTAAAATTTTATAAATTCAATGACTTTCGATCTTCGTTATTTGTTTTTGGGGTGTTATGCCGTGTTGCGCTACCTCCTTCTTTATTTAGCCAACGTTTCGGACATCGTTGCGGACATGTGTTCTCACATCTACCGGATCTGCCCTGATGATGGACACTGCAACGATGTCCGAAACGTTGGCTAAAGAAGGAGGTAGCGCAACACGGCATAACACCCCAAAAACAAATAACGAAAATGCTTTTGGCCGTGAAAATCTTAAAACTTATCTGACTTTCGATCTGTGGAAATGTAAACTATGTACATATATGTATTTAAAAAACATGTAAATGACTACTAAATTTTTTAATTGTTTTTCGTAATTTTTTAAACAGTGACCTGCGGGCCCTGAGTCGTAGGCTTTTAAGGGCCCGCAACCCGGATTTCTACCGATTTATTACATATTTCCCTTAACACGGTAAGTTTTAAAGCTCTTAAAAAAATATATGTTATTCTTGAAGACAATAATTAGACTTTCCCCGCGCCGAAACTCAAATTATATAAAATTCCCTCGATAGAAAAAAATCGCAAAGTATGCTCCAAAAATTATTATAAACACGTTTGTTTCAGTTATTTTAGAAGTTATATGTATGAAAAAATTCACATAGTTTCTTAAAATGCTGTTTAAGATAATGCCCGCGAGATTTTTGCTCTATTTTAAACGAGTCGTGTTTTATTAAACATTTTCGCAATTTTCGTATCGATTTTGTTGCTGTAAATGTTAGCGCTCTCCTCTAACATTCGTAATTTCGTATCTCGCCATCTTCTTCTTTTCGAGCCCGGTTGCAGAGCTTTAAGTTAATTGTATTTAAACCTAACTTGAAAAATGAAGTTTAATTGTATTCGGTTAATAAGTCCGTTATACATTCAGCGTTTACAATAGATCTTTTATTATACAATCCTTGTAATGCCTTCATTTGCATTCCGGGTAGAAATCGGACAATAAAATCACACGTGGTGGTCCATCCCCAATACCTGCGGACACCTCCGTCCTCCCTCCCTGCACTCCTACACCTCCATCCCTCCCGATCCGTGAGTCAAGCCTTCGCACGAGAGGTCAGCGGCGTGACCACTGCTTAACCCCTGTTTTCAAGCAAAGGAATACAAAGGTTCTAGTTATTCACCTCGCATTACAATATTGTGACGGGGTGGTCATATTTTGACGGCGGGGGTAGCGATGTTGCAACAACACTTTCCGAGTGATCGCGGAGGATCAATATAGATTAGATAACACAGTTAGTAAAAAATAAAAAGCTTTACTTACCTGCTTCTCCCTTGAATTTTTATTGTTATCAAGCACTTAAAAAAATGAAATAAACGAAAAGGTCTCATGTCTTCATTTTACACGAAAGTGGCAAATACAAAGCTCGTTTTAAAAATTAACATTAATGAGAGGGCTTTATCTTGAGAGTTTTATGTGCTTTTTTGTACCGCTAAATATACCTAACGTAACCTTACCTAACACATATATCGTACATATTTGTTTGCAAAATTATTATATTTGTCAAAAATATCGCAGTTTCGTGAAAATGCCTAATTCGCCTTTTCTACAAAACACCTACGAAATTTGGGCAAAAATTAAATTAATTTTTGCCGTTAACCAAAGTAAATCAATCGTTAACCAAAATAAACCTTAATACAAGGTAGATATTGCGCTGTACAAAGATACAAATACCTACATAATAAATACTTGCCTAACAAACTCTCTCTAAATCGCTTTTCAATTTTTCTTCACGTACTAGTACAATGATAACGTCTAAAACACAAAATTTATTGTTTCCTTTCCTTACTTAAACGGGGACAAGTACTACTTTTGACACACATTTATTGTTAAAAGTGAATTAAAACGTTTTCCCATAAAGGTAACCCGAGGTAGGAGTTTAAAGCGGGAATGGTAAGGTGTGCCCGACAACCCAAGCGACGTTTTGAAATTTAATTTAATTCCGTGTCAAACTACTTTGCCATGGACATGTATGTAAATGGGATATGTAAAACATGGCCGAACTGGACTCGGACGTACGGGAACGTCGCGGTCGGCGGAGGAAACGGGGAATAAGATTCGTAATATATTAATGGAATGATGATTTTCTGTTCCATTCTTGAGAAGCTTCCTGTCGTGTTTTTATTACTGAAACATGCGTACTGTAAACATCACGATTGAGGACAATATTTTTAGTTAAACGTTGCTTTAAGTTTATCTTTGGTACTATATTTAATCCAATTATGTTGAAGGAGGTTAAATTATATGTAACATGTATACTCGTGGGATATCCCATACACTTTTTTATGCCCCGAAGGCAAGGACTTCTGCCTATCAAAACGCGCCAATCAACAGAGTGACTTAGGGCTCTTTCAATTTAGACGTTTTGTGTCGAACCGCTGCAGTGCCGAAGCGGTGCGTTTATCGTATGGCGCAAGGACGGTCATTTGTTTTCATACAAAGTGCACGGAGCGGCAACAGTGCGGTGTCAGTACTAAGAACGCTCGACGATAGGACGGCAACGTCGCAAGCTCCACGTCTTCATTTCGCTGTTGGATAATGCGGTGACAAGACGTGAGAGCTAATTTCATCGAATTTTCATGTTTATTGTTTGCTTAAAATGGATGATATACATAAACGTGGAAGAATTTATAAATGAAATTGAAATTCTGAATATAGTTTCTTACCGCTGAATTTTAGTTTTAACTAATTCAAGTAATTCATAGAAACATTCTCTAGACATTCTTAAATAATTAAAAAATATATGTATTTTATTATTTATTTATGCCTTTTTTCGGGGCTTTTACATAAGAATGAAATTTACAAATTACACTATGATTAAATAATATTGCAATTGCTTGGATCACAATTGCTTGTAACTTGTTTTAACCTAGGGTAAAGTTTATGGAAATCACCAAAATTACATGCCAATGAAAACATCGGTGATGCTCTTATACGGGGGCATCATTTTTGTTTCTGTTTGATGTTTTTCAACAAGAGCACTACTAACAGTAATGTTTCTTCGTCAGAGTCTGCTATCAAATGAATTCAAACGACCCACGTCTAAACATCACTGGCATACAAAGTCAAATACGCTTTCAATTTAGGCGTTTGGTATCGGACTGCTACCGTACTGTAGCGGCACAGCAGTGGGTTATAACCAGCGGCACGGTAAACGTGCGGCAGCGGTCCGACACGAAACGTTTAAATTGAAAGCGCCCTTATTCTGCATTTATGTATGGGCTCACCAAAGGAATACATTACATAATTATTACATTAATTAACATTTTTCAAAGTGGTTATAATGATAATTTAATAAAAGGTGAGCACACCTTTCATTTTTATCGAGGGTTGAGTTATCCGCAAATATTTTTCCCAATATGTTAGCCTTATCGGTGGCTATGTTTGCTAGTGAGCCGTCTGATAAGAGGTGGCAGGCTGGAATTGCAGAAATTGTGACGTATTGAGCCCGCAAACGACCAGAATGCTCTGCTGCCATGCGCGCACGCAGATCTGCAGGTTGTGCTCGAATTTTGATTCATTTATGATTTTAAATAATTAAGTAAAAGAAGTAGGTGGGTATGTAATGAAATTGGTAAAAACAATAGTCCAGATAATAATTATCATCGGTAAAATAAAAGTCCCTCCTCCTTCCTACGACATGGGTCTCTTAAAGACCAAGGGTCATTCCTTCCTCTCCTCAAAATGACCCTCCACACAGCATCTCAGATAGGCCCTGAGGGAAATTATTTTCCTCGAGGCCTCCTTTGTGGAGTTAATGTGAGAAAAATGTGGTTGATTGTACCCCCAATGTAATAAAAATAAATAAATAAAACTATTCAAATCGATCTCAGCCAGTCAAGTAAAAGTCGCAGATGAGGTTAGGAAAGCATTCGTCTATTCCGGCACATAACTCATTGTATGCACCTCACCCACCATCCACCTTTCACCAGAAATATCATTAGAATAGGGGTTACGACAATATATACATTGCTTACCTCGTTTGGGTCGCTGTCGTCAGTTTCCATAAGTGGTGGCTCCTCTTCAGTTTCGCTGGATGATGTGGAGTCAGTTTTGTAGTCTATTCGCCTTTTTTTATAATTTCGGACCATTTTGCAAGCCTTAAATAAAAAGAATTACAAATAGACACAAAAAGGAAATGTAATACGTATATGCATTCATAATATGTAAGGGAACGTACCCATACTACGTGACACGTTTAGGGGGGGGGGGTCTTCAAAATGTCACGCTCCATACAAATGAGCGGCGGGTTGCTTAGGTTTTTGGTCACCGGGGGGGGGGGGTTAAAAATTGCAAAAAGTTGGTCACGTAGTATGGGTACGTTCCCTAAATAGGTATTACGAATATGCATTCATAATATGTAAAAAATACGCATTTTTACATAATCAACATTGATTTATATAAAGGTAAATAAAAACTAAATTCTGGAGGCGAGTTGTGACTGTCACAATCTGCCCCCGCCTCGGTGTCACAACTCGCCCCACCAGACGATTTTATATAAAAATGGATATGCAAGTAAACGTACTTGACGTGTGCATTTAATTTTAGTGTCGGATCGAACTTTCGGTTTCGGTTTCGGCCTAGTTTCGGCCAAAAAAACGAGTTTCGGCTCAGCTTCGGTTTCGGCCGCCATCTAGCCGAAACTGCGGCTGAAACCGAAACTGAATTTTTCGGGAGGTTTCGTTCTGCGATCGGACACGTTCGGTGCACTGAACTGCGAGCCACGAAGTGTCATTTTGCTGAGTTCGCGTTCATAGTCGTGTCAGGGTCGTACATAGTCGTGTCACTTGTTTGTGTTCACTCCGCGAACTTTGCGGTAGTTTGGTTTATTTGTTGTGAAATTGGACGTGTTTATACTTAACATTATTTCGAAATAGGTAAGTTTTATTTCGCAATTAAAATTATTTAGTTCATGATAGGCCCTGAGTAAAATAATTTCCCTGAGGGCCTATGTCATCTTTGGGTATGCTGTGTGGAGGGTTTTTTTAGAGAGAGAAAGAAAGGGAGAGAAAGGAGAGGAGAGTTCTGGAAAGGAAAAGGGGTGGGTAGGAATCTGGGGTTCGGTGTGTCCCGGTCATCCAGCTTCAAAATAATTAAAATAATTTCCTTGAGAGCCTATATCATCTTTGGTATGCTGTGTGGAGGGTTTTTTTTAGGGAAAGGGAGGAGCAAATTCTTAAAATTCTCCAGACTTTCAAAATAAATATTAACTCAACATTAAAATCTTTAATATATAAAACAAAGTCGGGTTAGTTACACTGTTTATAACTCTGGGTAGGAATCTGGGGTTCGGTGTGTCCCGGTCATCCAGCTTCAAAATAATTAAAATAATTTCCTTGAGAGCCTATATCATCTTTGGTATGCTGTGTGGAGGGTTTTTTTTTAGGGAAAGGAAGGAGAAAATTCTTAAAATTCTCCAGACTTTCAAAATAAATATTAACTCAACATTAAAATCTTTAATATATAAAACAAAGTCGGGTTAGTTACACTGTTTATAACTCGAGAACGGCTGGACAGATTATGATGATCTTTGATTTGTTGGATTTGTCTGCGCCCCGGATAACAGAATAACTAATAAAACATCGCAAAAATTCACGAAAAAGAAAGTTATGAAGAAAATTCATTTCCTCATACATTTTGCATGGAACGAATTTTCATCTTTTGAAAGAGCTGCAGCAATGTTGTGTTGGATATAATATTGAAGTTTGCGTGAATTCCAAAAATTCGAAAACGTCAAATAAATGTCAATGGGCTGATTGTTTTGCTTTTGTTTTTAAACAAATAATACTGCCTCTCTTTCTTACATACTAAATGTTAACAGTCGAAAATGAGACAAACGTTGAACGTACGTCTGCACTCCTCCAAAGGAAAAATACAATCTATTTATCTATCTTCTTCTGTATAAATAAAAATCAATCGCCTAAATGTATGTACGCGCCTAACCTCCGAACGACTTTACCTATTTCATTCAAACTTTGGGTATTTGATGTGTGCATGCCCGCGAAGGTACATACTGGTTAGCTATGGCATAATGAAATTTATATTAAAAAAATTGCAATAGGTGGCACGCGAGCTGTTTGCAAACTGAATGTACCGGGACTGAATTAATGGAATGCGAGAAAGGGAACCCGGAAGGGGGAGGGCAACCCGGGAGGGAGAAGGGGAACTCGGGAGGGGATTCGCGGGACGGGGGAACGCACACCGAGAACTCGCTATAGTAATATAAATGGAGCGACCGATCGATTTGATTTGTATGCAAATTAACGGCAGATGGCAGTGTGAGTTAAAAGGTTGGGTAACCATCCAGTAGAAGGCGTTGTGTTTCGTCAGCCACATCAACGCGTGGCCGGGTCAGCTAGTATAAATATAAATGTAAAACCAACAGTGATGAGGGTAGCAATGTCCAATGTTTTAAATATAATGTCCTCCACGTGCAAAGTCGTATCTTCCCCAAGCATAAACTTTCTAATAAAGTGTTTCCTGCAGATAAGTATGTTTCTGTATCTATTTGTAAATAATAAAATTAGATAGAGCCTAAGATTCATAATAGATTGTAAAGCGCCCTTGAGGTGATTTTTCACAAAAACGGCGCTCTACAAATTGTCCAATTATTAATATTATTATTAGATGAGAGTTCAGGAAAGGAAAAGGGGTGGGTAGGAATCTGGGGTTCAGTGTGTCCCGGTCATCCAGCTTCTAGACCTAGACAAACCTCATCCCACGAACCCGGGAAACCCTGCTAAATCACCAAACGTAGCGAATCACTTGGGGTGACCTATGGCATAGGTGTTGGTTATCCAATAGGGTGTGTCAATTATTTCAACTTTTGATTTCAGAAACACCCGTGGTCTCAAAAATTGCGTCTTACAAAGAAAATGAGAACTGCATTTAATTTTTTTTAATGGATATACCTATATCAGCCCGCTAAAATGCATTTAAAATCAGAAAACGAACCTACAACGATTTTTTTTTTTTTTTTGTAATTTAACCTTTTAATTTGTTTATTATTAAAAAATGCGTATAACTGACAAAAATGTTTAAGTTTATGAATACAAGTACCTAAGTCAAGAAGAATTCGGATTTTATCCAGAAAAAGTGTTATTTTCCCCTTTTATATTTTTAACCAACACATCACATATGTTTAAAATAAATAAAAAATTGGGTTCTTTGTACTGCAGTTATGGAATGAAAAATATGTTTGGTACTAAATATAAAACACGAACACTTATTTTTCTTTTTTTAGCGGACTAATAGTGAACAATAATTTAATTTATTTTTATGTTTTCGAATAGCTACAGATCATACGAAACTTTTGAGACCCCGGGCATTTAAATATAAGGCCATTTATTTTCTCTCTATGTAGAGCGACACAAGCTATTATGCAATAAAGGTTCCCGGGGCGGCGGTACCCATGCCCGCCTCCCAAATTATTTTGTTCTTAAAATGAAAGAGTATTTTTTGTTTAGTGTACCTAAACAAATTAAACTTTTATTTCATGTTATTTGTTAATAATGTTCAAATAGGTGATACCTACTATTTCTTTTTTTTAATATTATTTACGAAGCGGTTTACGATTACTATTTCAAAAGGCATAAATAATTTATTTGAAATAAGGAGTGATAATTATGTTACGTTTATTTTTAGTTCAAATATCAACACTGATTTTAAAATAAAGGCTGATTGATTAAGATTGACTATTTTTTTTCCACGAAAACATGACCTTATATGGATGTTTCGGTTTCGGCCGAACCTGATACCGAAGCCAAAACTCAGTTTCGGTTTCGGTTTCGGCTGTAAAAACTAGTTTCGGTGGGACACTATTTAATTTATAACTAATAACAGAGTCAAAAGTCAAAACCCATAGTGTTTGGAGAAAAAAATATATAACGACTTACCTAGTGTTAGCTGGTAAGCAGATGACTTCGAAAATTTGCAAGAAAAGTTCGTTTAGCACTTAAAAACACACTTTATCTTTAACTAATGCTTTTATTACATCAATCTCGTCGCACCACTGTTTTGACAGAAACTGGCGGTACGGGGTTCACACGAAACAGCGCGAGGCGCGCCCTGCTAAGTGATCAAGTGGGAATTTCAAACGCGATATCACAACCTTTTCTCGTCACAACACGCCCCACCCTCCCCTAATAATAAATTAAAATACAACTACATAAAACAAGGAGAATCAAAATAAAAAATTAGTAATTACATACATACGCATTTACGTATATATATTTATTTACATACACATATTATATCAATGGCGGTCCGTGAGTTTTTAGTTAAGAGTGCTAAGATTGAAAAATACGACGTTATTGATGTTGTTTTTGCTGAAAATGAATTTTTTTATCAAATGACTGAAAATTCACGGACCTTCACTAATATATATGTATGTGCATACGCATTTACACTGTACGCATACATTTTCATGTGCATGTATGTACACACACACACACATGTACATACACATATCGATCGTCCAATTGATTGTAAAAGCTGTTGCAGTTATATGTAAAGGTGTACCCTCACCTGGCACAATACATCACCAAATCAATTATAATGTAGAAAAACTAATATTAAAAATATATATTCTGGCTTACTAAAAGGAAATTAAAAAAATTCATATTAATCTACCGAACCGTTAGGCTTCCCGGTGTTATTTTATAGTATATTTAATGTGTGAATCACAGGCACGTGTAAAAAGAGCATTCGAATGTTGCTTTCCTCTTATCTCAAAATTTAGTATTTGGAGATGTCTAATAAACTGAACGATGGATATATACACATTGACCATTGACATATTCAACGTCACTTACATTCAGCAACTATCTTTTGACGCATGTCACAAAATAGTAAGACTGCCCCGTGACATTTGTATACTTACATGTACCTACCTCAAATTTGTAATCTTCTCTGTAATATATTGATGTATAACTGATTATGGAAAACTGGAATAATAAATAAATAACTAAAATAAAAGCATCGTAAAAATGCGTTTTTGGATTGAAATTTTATTTTTTATAAAAGTACGAGAAATCTGTGTTCCATCAAACAACATCAACATTTTTATTTTTTTGTAAATTTCATCATACGAGTATCTAGGCAGGGCAAAATTATTTTTTGAAAGAATTATCATATAGATAACTAAAAATCGCCCAAATTGATTGAAAAATCAATAAAAATCGAATTATATGGCTAATGTTTTGTTATTTAAAACGCAAGTAAATAAAATAGGCCACATCCATATTAGATATTTTCTGCACCTTCTATTTAAAAAAAGTTTGAGTTTGGTTGAGTATTTTAGCCTCAAACCCAAAATTGTTTTATATGGAAAGGGCCGCACAAACGTTCCTCCAAAATTTACTTATATCTTCCTTGCGGGGTTTTCTACATATTTTTGAAACAAGTTGAAACCTTGTAAATTGAATTTTTCAGAAAAGATTTCAAAAACGAAGCGAACGGATTGTTTGCATTTTTTTATCTATTTGTGTATAGTTAGTAACTGTATTATCGATGAATTATTATTTATGAAAATTATGAGCGGATATAACTCGAAAAATTCCGGCTCTGTTGGTCCGATCGACTAAAATTTTCAGATTTACTAAGAACTACGAGTATCAAAATGATTCACTGAACAAGCATATTCAAACTATTGCTAGTCTAAATATTTCAGCGATAGCTCAGTGGTATGAGTAGTCATTTGGAAAACGAAAGACATTTTATTGATTACGGAACTTTAGATTTGTAAGGATTTTTTTTTTTTGAAAGAACGGCAAATATTCTCGGGTTATTCGTAACCCAACCCAACAATATTTGAAAATCTCCTACTTCATACATTTTACTGTAAAAATTTTAATAATTTCAATAAACTGAAATTCTGAAGAATATGAATTTTCTTTGATTTTGGCTTATTTATAACTTAAATTATGTTGAAAATATTTGGTGTTGGATGTTTCAATTCCAAATTGTGAAAGGGAAATAATTTTTTAACATAGTACTTACTTGGACAAGGAACGAATATTTTTGTAAAAAGCTTTAACTTTGTGGCTCCACATAATCTATACATATAAAAATCAAAATATGCTTCCTTGGGTATAAATATATACTAGTATGAATGTGAAAATAAGAGATGTCTATGTATTGCTAATGTTTGAAATGTTTCGTAGGAAATGTTTGAAACTTTCAAAATACCTTCTCTCCACCCCCGCGAAGGTTTCTGGATTATTACAACCACACGACAATACACCTGAAACGTTTTATCATTACAAAAACTCTTGCGAAACTGTCAAAAATGACACAGTTTGAGAATTACTTTTGCAAAACAATGATGTTCAATCAAAATTCATTTTTCGAAACTCTTAGAATTAATGAATTTATTTGCCTCATACTTTGAATCGAATCAAGAATTATAGATATTTTATATAGGTACCAAATTTGGTTGATTGTTCTTTTAATATACAAAAATGAATATTTGTAATAAAGTTGAAAAATTAAAATTTTAATAAAAAAAATTGTTATAGGTAGCAAGCGTGCTATTAGAAAATTGAATGTACTGGGACTGAATATATGGAACGCGGGAGGGGGGTTGGCGGGACGGGAGAGGAGAAGAGTGGAGATGGAAGGCGGGGAAGATGGAAGGGGAACGCGGGAGGTGATGGGTACGCGAGAGGGGAACGGGGATGCACGTAGACATGCAGGGAGAAACAATTTATTTCTTTGTTTATGGCATTGCAACGCATGCCGGGAACCAGCTAGTTTACAATAAAAAAACACTTAAATTTGTTGTAGACCATATTAATTCCATTCACACTCTACCGATATTGGAAGAACCCTTCGTCCATCAGGAGAATAATAAAACTAAACTACGATGCAAAATATTGGCAGATATACTTTAAAAAATAAGCGTTTGACTGGGAGGTGATCCAAGGGGAAGCGGTAATTACATTTCCTTTATTTTAATAAGGACTCAGGGCCCAGGGGTTAAAATTCTTCACCGTAAAAATTAAAGTAAAAAATTAAATAACTTCTAAGAACTTAAATTTATAAATCGCTAAAGAATAACTTTAGTAAATTGAATAACCAAATTATTGGTTTTCTTTTAGTCCTATTCTAGATATCTAGTATCAGCTCTGTTCTTTTAGTCCTATTCTAGATATCTAGTATCAGCTCTGTTCTTTTAGTCCTATTCTAGATATCTAGTATCAGCTCTGTTCTTTTAGTCCTATTCTAGATATCTAGTATCAGCTTTGTGCTTTTAGTCCTATTCTAGATATCTAGTATCAGCTCTGTTCTTTTAGTCCTATTCTAGATATCTAGTATCAGCTCTGTTCTTTTAGTCCTATTCTAGATATCTAGTATCAGCTCTGTTATTTTAGTCCTATTCTAGATATCTAGTATCAGCTCTGTTCTTTTAGTCCTATTTTAGATATCTAGTATCAGCTCTGTTCTTTTAGTCCTTTTCTAGATATCTAGTATCAGCTCTGTTCTTTTAGTCCTATTCTAGATATCTAGTATCAGCTCTGTTCTTTTAGTCCTTTTCTAGATATCTAGTATCAGCTCTGTTCTTTTAGTCCTATTCTAGATATCTAGTATCAGCTCTGTTCTTTTAGTCCTATTCTAGATATCTAGTATGTTATGTATAAAACATAGGTTAATTGTCGTTTTAAGTAAGAACTGGAGTCTATGAGGCGGCACGATAGCATTGTCTATTGTTTTTCATCCTGGCAACACCAGAGAGGAGCGGAAATGTGATGGTGGCACTTCCCCCGGCGGGCGAAAGGCCCGCCGGAGGTCGAGTTGGGGATTATTCGAGATAATCGGGGAATATGAAGTGCATCGGTGCCAAATCATAGATTCGAGAAGTTCCCGTAAAGTTCGGGCGGTTATTATAGTGCCGTTACAAGTTTATTTGAGTTCCCGTTATGGTTTCGACCCCGCGAGTCGCGCTCCGGAAATAAATGTTGTGTTCACACTATGGCCGAATTGTATTTTGTTTAGGAATAGGAAATTTCGATCTGGACAGTAAACGCCCCTGCCTTTAGTCCCAGAAACACCGTGGGCTAGTATGATTTCCGGCCAAAATAATGTTCTACCCGATCTCCGCCAGGAAATCTCCTGGTGTATCAATTCACCATACACGTGCGTGACTCTGTCTATTTGCAATCAACGCCAGCTTACTTCACTGTGGGACGTGGAGTAGCCTTATTTGCTCGCGCCAGAGTATTTGCTCACGCTGCAGAGGACATCATTTGCAATCAGCGCCAGCTTACTTCACCGTGGGTCGTGGAGTGGCCTTATTTGCTCGCGCCAGAGTATTCGCTCATGCTGCAGATGCCAGAGGATTCCTGCCACCAATATAGTCAGCTCGCATCACCGTGGGACGTGGGCCGTTGCACCAACCTTAGACACCGGGAGGATCCCTCATCGTCTAAACGACCGCGTTAATAGTCAGATTACTTTAGCTTTAGTTATCGGTTATGGTCTGTGGGGGTAAGTTCTTTCCTATCTGTATTATTATTTGCAATATTTGAAATAAACCTATACGGTTAGTCCAATTATAATTAACCTTATTTTATTTACAAAACCTGGTAATTCCTGCCTATGCCTGACATCTTAGAACATAATTCCCCGCTCTGGGAGGGGGGAACTCTGCTCTACCGCTGTGCTGGTCGATTTGGCGGGTCTGATGCTGAGGATTCCTCGGGATCAGATCCTGGCGCGTCCGGTACTATCCGGCAAAGCCATTTCGACCACTCACCATAATTAAATCCCTTTAATAAATAAGCCAACTATTGGCCATTCTGTGACCCTAACATGGCGCCTACAACTGTGTCCTGGGCTCGTATAATTCTTATTTGTCTAGGTTTTGGGTTGGAGTTACTATAGTTTTGTCTTGTAATCGATCAATAATTGTTTTTGTTATTTCGAAGCATCTCACATAAAACATAACCTTTAAATGTCATTCCGGTATACACGTAAATATTGCGAAGTTATCAATCTGTCAACAATGCAGCCAACTTGATAATAACACTGTACACATTATTATTATATATTTGTTTGTGGGTTAAGTTATTCGGACTTACGGGCAACACGAATACTAAGTGTCAATTTGACAGACGGCTATGTCAATCGTAAACAAACATTGCATTTTGACAACAACTGTCATAATGTAATTACACCTTTAAGTTTTTAAGATTGTCGTGTACAATAAATACTATTAAGTGCTTATAAATACGATTAATTATATAATTGCTCTGCGGGTAAGCAATATATTCGTAGCTATCGTTACTAGCTAATTATTGACATTGTACATTTAATTATTGGAATTTTACAATTATACTTTTCAAAATGTCGACTACAATAGACAACATCAATAGTAGATCGAAAGATGAACTTTCTGCGGAACTTTTATCCAGGAATATAACACCAGACGGTACTTTAGAAGAAATGCGGATTCAAGCCAGAAGGCATAACAAAAATATTAAAATATCTGAAGCTATCGAGCATCATGAGATAAGTGTTAACCCAGATAATGACAGCGAATTTGGCTCAAACTACATTAAATATACAAAAGTTATTTATAATGAATCAAACTCTTCTTCATCTTCATCCACAAGTACTATTAATAATTGGAATATTAAATTTGATGGTAATAGTTGCGTAAGAGACTTTATACTGGAAATAGAAGAGAAATGTAGAATTAGGAACGTTCGTCATGACGATTTAGTGAGATGTTTTCCTGATATTTTAGATGGATTGGCATTATTATGGTTCAGATCAATTTATACACCTGATTTGACTTGGAATGAATTATCTATATTACTTATAAAACAATTCGAAACAAATAATAGACAGATTGAATTAAAATCACAACTTTTCTCTATGAAACAACCAGCTGGTATGTCAGCCTTTGAATTTACGTTAAGAATGCAGAAACACAATAATATGCTTGATTCTAAATTACCACTCTCTGAACTTTTACAATTATGCATGAGGGCATTACTACCCATTTATATCAACCTTCTGGCATCTAGAGATTTCAACTCATTTTCAGAACTTACCGAAGCTACAAATAAACTGGAGTCTTATTCAACGTCTAATTTGTTAGAAAATAATTCTTCTTCTTTTTCTAATGATAATCCACTTAAGGATAATAAAAAAAAATTATTATTTCACTAATTCACGGGGCAGTAATAATAATAATTTCAATTCTAATCGTAACTCTTCTTATCGTGGTACCTACAATAATCGTTCTACGGATTATAATTATAAACAAAATAATAATAATAATTATAATTATAATAATAATAAACAATATAGTGGCAATTCTGCTAATATCAATAATACTCGTTTTTTCTATAATAATCAATCTAAAAAGAATACTTCTAATGATTATAGAGAAAAGGAGATGTGTCATCCTGAACCGAATTCTACCAAGAACAATATTTATTGTTCTTTTTGTAAATTAAAAGGTCATTTACTATCGGATTGTAGGAAGAGAAAACAAAACAATTCCAATCCGAAAGTTGCTTCTGTTAAACATGGGGATTCAAAAAACTAGATGTGAGTCGCTCTGCTCACGCGCCTTCCTTTGCGCAGAGGAAGTGCGAGTGGCAGAGTTGGCTCCGTCAAGTTAATCAGTTTCTTTCGGACTCGAGTTCTGAGGTGGAGGTACCGCCGCCGAAGGATCCCGATTTTAACAGGCGATTTTCATGTTAAGGATATACTTAAATCAGCTTAGTCGGCTATCATAAAGCATCTTCACAGGCGCTATCTTTAATTTAAACCTCTTCAATACAGCTCATTTCAGTTCAGCTTGATCAGCCGGATTGCTTTGACCAGTATTGGACATAAAATACATAAGTAAATAATTAATTTTTAAGTGGTCTTTTGTAGAAAATTAAAATCTTACTCCAGTTGATTACTCGAGTATAATTTCCCATTAAAATAATAATTAAGATTTGTTAGTTTATTTATGTACAATTATGAGATGCCTCGAAGTACAAATACATATATGTATGTATATATATATATAATAAGTTCACTATGGTTTATATTTATCTTTAAGTTTATTTCCTTGTCAACTTAGAATGCATGACGATATGAACCCGCTTATCCTTTTGTATTCTGAGTCCATACAGTTTAAAATACTCTGTATTTGTCCTACTAAGTTTTTGTCAACTTGGAATATACGATAATATGAACCCGCATATCCTCGTGTATTCCAAGTTCAATCTCATATGAACTGTGTTCATATACTTTTATATTGCATAAACGTAATTAAGAACATTAAGAGGTATTCGCCCAAAATTTCAATATGTTCTCAATTTAATAATGTTTTAACTACATTTGCTAAAACAATAAAAATAACTTACTATAATTATTCAGGAATTTCATTAATTCGAACAATTTAATCAATTCCCAAGCTATGAGTGTGATTGATTAGTTCCTGCGAGAACTTCAGTAATTAGTTACGATGCACTAATACTATAATTTCTTGTTGCACCTTCTGGTACAAAAGTCACATACTTAATTAATTGGCACCATTTTTTTAACGATGGTTGTTGACTATTGATAGCACCATTTATTTACGATGGTCGCTAACCATTCTATTGTCACCATTTTTAACAATGGTTGAATAATAAATAAATTGGCATCATTCATGCGATGATTGTATGACTATCCTTAACACCATTCAGTTACAATGGTTGGTTATATCCTGTATTTCATATACAAATGTTCTAATAAACTTATATTTTGTTTTCTATTATATAACTGTCAGAAAAACTTATCCCACGAGACCAGTTAGAGAGTTAGATAGGTAGGCTCTTCTAAAGAGGAATTCTTTTATCCATAATGGATTTAAAATCAGTGTTGAAGTGCAGATGGTACACCATCTAAGTGTATAGCCTACTTTGGCTTACTTAAAAGTGTTCTGAACAGTGATGCTTTACGCATATTTAATGTGTTGATGTTTATTGATGTCATATCTTGGTGATAATATCTATTCTAATATTTAGTTCTATTCTGTTATAGATGCTACGTCTATACGGTAGTCCCAGACGAGAGTCAGAATACATCACCCAGCGTCTTATATGCTGTGGGTGATTACGGGCCCCGTTCACGTATCTTCTTATTGTCTACAAATTGTCTACAATTAAGGTCTTTAACTCTAAGTACTGATTTAATTATATCTAATTTTCTAACTTCGAATGGATGCGTCGCAGACTCTACCATCATGTCTTCAGCATGATGGGCGCGACTGATTTTGTCACGCACCCATTTGCAAGCATACTGTTGCTGGTAGTTTTGTTTTTTTTTCTCTGATGTACAACTCATTTTTATGATATTATGTTTATGTATGTTTTTAGGAACCCATCAGACCAAGTTAGGGTATCTCTTAGCTCAGGCTTTTCTTTTGTTCTCCTTGTGTTTGAGGGCAAACACCTTGGGGGCGAGCGGGGTAATGTTATGTATAAAACATAGGTTAATTGTCGTTTTAAGTAAGAACTGGAGTCTATGAGGCGGCACGATAGCATTGTCTATTGTTTTTCATCCTGGCAACACCAGAGAGGAGCGGAAATGTGATGGTGGCACTTCCCCCGGCGGGCGAAAGGCCCGCCGGAGGTCGAGTTGGGGATTATTCGAGATAATCGGGGAATATGAAGTGCATCGGTGCCAAATCATAGATTCGAGAAGTTCCCGTAAAGTTCGGGCGGTTATTATAGTGCCGTTACAAGTTTATTTGAGTTCCCGTTATGGTTTCGACCCCGCGAGTCGCGCTCCGGAAATAAATGTTGTGTTCACACTATGGCCGAATTGTATTTTGTTTAGGAATAGGAAATTTCGATCTGGACAGTAAACGCCCCTGCCTTTAGTCCCAGAAACACCGTGGGCTAGTATGATTTCCGGCCAAAATAATGTTCTACCCGATCTCCGCCAGGAAATCTCCTGGTGTATCAATTCACCATACACGTGCGTGACTCTGTCTATTTGCAATCAACGCCAGCTTACTTCACTGTGGGACGTGGAGTAGCCTTATTTGCTCGCGCCAGAGTATTTGCTCACGCTGCAGAGGACATCATTTGCAATCAGCGCCAGCTTACTTCACCGTGGGTCGTGGAGTGGCCTTATTTGCTCGCGCCAGAGTATTTGCTCATGCTGCAGAGGACATCATTTGCAATCAGCGCCAGCTTACTTCACCGTGGGTCGTGGAGTGGCCTTATTTGCTCGCGCCAGAGTATTCGCTCATGCTGCAGATGCCAGAGGATTCCTGCCACCAATATAGTCAGCTCGCATCACCGTGGGACGTGGGCCGTTGCACCAACCTTAGACACCGGGAGGATCCCTCATCGTCTAAACGACCGCGTTAATAGTCAGATTACTTTAGCTTTAGTTATCGGTTATGGTCTGTGGGGGTAAGTTCTTTCCTATCTGTATTATTATTTGCAATATTTGAAATAAACCTATACGGTTAGTCCAATTATAATTAACCTTATTTTATTTACAAAACCTGGTAATTCCTGCCTATGCCTGACATCTTAGAACATAATTCCCCGCTCTGGGAGGGGGGAACTCTGCTCTACCGCTGTGCTGGTCGATTTGGCGGGTCTGATGCTGAGGATTCCTCGGGATCAGATCCTGGCGCGTCCGGTACTATCCGGCAAAGCCATTTCGACCACTCACCATAATTAAATCCCTTTAATAAATAAGCCAACTATTGGCCATTCAATTGACCCTAACAAGTATCAGCTCTGTGCTTTTAGTCCTATTCTAGATATCTAGTATCAGCTCTGTTCTTTTAGTCCTATTCTAGATATCTAGTATCAGCTCTGTTCTTTTAGTCCTATTCTAGATATCTAGTATCAGCTCTGTTCTTTTAGTCCTATTCTAGATATCTAGTATCAGCTCTGTTCTTTTAGTCCTATTTTAGATATCTAGTATCAGCTCTGTTCTTTTAGTCCTATTCTAGATATCTAGTATCAGCTCTGTTCTTTTAGTCCTATTCTAGATATCTAGTATCAGCTCTGTTCTTTTAGTCCTATTCTAGATATCTAGTATCAGCTCTGTTCTTTTAGTCCTATTCTAGATATCTAGTATCAGCTCTGTTCTTTTAGTCCTATTTTAGATATCTAGTATCAGCTCTGTTCTTTTAGTCCTATTCTAGATATCTAGTATCAGCTCTGTTCTTTTAGTCCTATTCTAGATATCTAGTATCAGCTCTGTTCTTTTAGTCCTATTCTATATATCTAGTATCAGCTCTGTTCTTTTAGTCCTATTCTAGATATCTAGTATCAGCTCTGTTCTTTTAGTCCTATTCTAGATATCTAGTATCAGCTCTGTTCTTTTAGTCCTATTCTAGATATCTAGTATCAGCTCTGTTCTTTTAGTCCTATTCTAGATATCTAGTATCAGCTCTGTTCTTGCCGGAAATCCCGTAATTACCCCTTCCTCGTTGTTCCTTCCACTCAAACACCTAAAATATATATCTATCAAAATTTAGTTTTAATATCCTCCTGAAACTTCTTCTGAAACCGGTAGAGTGCGAATAAAATTAAAGCGGTCTATAACAAATTTGTGTTTTCATTGCAAAAAATATTTTGTTGCAATGTATGGAGATTTTGTTTTCCAAGGGAAATATAATATCAGAATTCAATTGTTTTTTTTTCCATAAGTATAATGCTTTCAATTAATTGGTTTCTTGAAATTTTTAGAAATATTGTGAAACGAGTACATTCACTGCGGTAAGGTGCTCTAAAATGTACATTCAATGTATAAATACATCTTCTGTATTTGTTGTCTTGAGTGAAGTTGAGCAAAATAGCTAAAATATTATTTCAGTATTCAGTACAAAGGAACCATCCATTTTTACGAGTCACAACCAATTTAGATTGGTACTACTTTCAGTATACAGTCCACGTACAGTTTGAAAGTACCATCCATAACATTAATACTTTTCCGATGAACTTGAAACTATCGCTTAAACTTTTCAGCTTTCCGCAAGACAGTACTAAAATAACTCAAAATCAATTCAGAAAACAAAATCCAATAATGGGCAGAATTAATTCAATTCCCATCGGCGAGGAATTAAGGCAATCAAAGGAGAGGGTTGTTGGGAGGGTGGATTGGGGATCACTGTGGGTAGGTCCATTGGTATGATGCAGGTACGGGTACTGGTACGGGTACGGGTACGGGTACGTGATGAGATGAGTGGGAAGGTTTCTCAAAGCTGCGGATATTTTCGTGCAGGTTTAATATGCAGTCCAGGTCCAGACAGATGCAAATGGATGCTGGGAATCAATTAAAACAATGGAGAAAACCTGCGGGATATTTCAAAAGCTGTGCAAATGGGACTGGGTGTGACGTCAAGATTCTTCCTAGAATTAGCACTTGAATTACTGCATGGAAATATTAATTGAAAGCGTTGACGTGTAAATATTCCTATTTTCATGCTTAACTTTTACCCTTCAATGGCTTACGTTCGATAACGGTTTCATTGTAGGATATGCAGTTTTGTTTTATACGGGTATTTGTAAATAAATATTCGATTTCTTCTTATTTTGAAACGTCACGGACATTAAAACTATAACTATTTACGTATGTTTATGTTTTATTACTAAACTAAGTTTGTTATCTTGCTATACAAATCCACCTGACTTACTTTAACCGGTAATTCCAAAGTTTATTCTGAGTAAAAATGTTAGTGGTTATTTGGTCTGCGGTGACTTTTTTTAGTTTAATTTTTTATTAGTTTCTATGGTAATGTTTGTACATGATGTAAATAAAAAGCATAACATAAGAATAATTTCACAGTTTCTCAAACTCACTAGGGTATCCTGTTCTGAGGCGCCTCGTGATTGTATGTGTTTGTTTTTAGTCTCTTTTGTCTTTACGTTATCATCATAATGTTTGCAATTTGATTCACCCCTTTCTCTCTGCCATGTTTTTACTTTAGTTTCAAAAGTGGCATTTCAACACCCCTTTGAAAAGTCATTAAAAGTGATGAATTTTTTGTAACCCCATTTTTTTACCATATTTTGTAGGAGGCTCAAAATATTTCCACTTTGCAATAAAATTCAAATAAATGGAATATTTTTTTACATATCCGAAAACTAAAAACTGCTTTTGAAAGGCGATAAAATACGCTATCATATTTAATAAATCTAAATAAATATATAATTTTTGAAGTATAAAAACTTTGTATGCAAACATAAAAATGTTTTAAGAATGGCTCACCTTACGTTTATTCTAAATAAAATTACTGATAACGAAAAAAAATAAGAACACATACTTTTTTTAGGCAACATGTTTTAGACACATAATTTTTATACAAATGTGGAAGGTATTATAATTATTGTCACTTCGTTTTTTTTTTGTTTCATTTAAAAATAATTAATAAAAAATTCCAAAAGTTTCTTCTTTTTTTTCAAATTGAAAAAAAAGAAGAAACTGAGAAAATAAACAATTTTATTTTAATAGCAAGTAACCTAACCTAACGTAACTTATTTAATATTTTGTTTATCACTTTTAATGACTTTTCCAAGGGGTGATGAAGTAGTACATTGTTGAGCCGTCTGGTCACCGTTAAATTGTATTCTTTATTTTTAGTTTGATTTGGTGGAGCATTACGAGTATATGGTTTCATAGCATGAAATTTATTATTAATAATTTATTATTAACAATTATTTTAGTTTGCTTTCTAACTAACTATATAATTCAAAGCTATACATTAATAGCATTGCCGTGATAATTTTACATAATATAACAATAATAAATAAAATCTATTTTAAAAATTATTCAACAAATTACATTATAATATTGCTCTTAATTAGAGTTTTATTTTTATTTTTTATTTTATTTTATATTTTGGATCTTTTCGGAAGAAGATTGTAAATATATATACCCTTATGGCTTAAGCTTCTTTTACCACATTCAGTCTACTGAATTAGCACATAATGTATTATGTTGTTTTGTAGTTTCACGTACTTGCGATGTTTTTATATGTTTCGTTTTGAATTTTGTAGATTAATAGACGTATGTTATATTCATGCTGATTTCACAATTTTTTACGTTTTTTTTAATAATAATAATATTATTTGGATGATTTTTTTTTAATAATGATTATAGCGCCGTTTTTGTGAAAAATCGCCTCAAGGACGCTGTCCAAACTTAAAATACAATTCTACAATCTCACTTCCAACTACAAATAAACAAACCATTTTAACAACTTATGGCTAAAAACTGCATCCACCGGTTCATCGATCACTGATACCAAACTATATGTACAATGATTTGACCAATGAAAGCGGTGCTGTGTAAAAATCTACATATTATATATACTCCAAAGATGTTGAAATACTCTGTGCAGGCAGAAAAATATTTTTATATGTTATATTCTTATTATTTTTTTACAGTTTTACTATTTTTTTACAGTTGTACCATTTATTAAAGTTGTACTATTTTTTACAGTTATGTTATTTTTGTTGTAGGTACTATTTTTTACAGTTATACTATTTTTACAGTTTTACTATTTTTTGCAGTTATACTAGGTATTTTTACAGTTTTACTATTTTTACAGTTATACTATTTTTTACAGTTATACTATTTATTACAGTTACTCTATTTTTGACAGTTATACCATTTTTTACAGTTTTACTATTTTTTACAGTTATATTATTTATTACAGTTATAATATTTTTTACAGTTATACTATTTTTACAGTTTTACTATTTTTTGCAGTTATACTATTTTTACAGTTTTACTATTTTTTACAGTAATACTATTTATTACAGTTTTACTATTTTTTACAGTTACACTATTTATTACAGTTATTCTATTTTTGACAGTTATACCATTTTTGTGATGAGTAAGATTAAGAAAGGGACGCTCAGATGGTTTGGGCATGTAGAGCGAATGAACGAGGAAAGGAGTGTAAGGAGAATATATGACGCAAATGTGAATAGAAGAAGAAATCGGGGACGCCCGAGGAAGACATGGCATCACAAAGTGAATCAGATACTTGAGTCGGGCCATGTGAAGAGTCGGAATAATAGAAGAGCATGTATGAGACGATGTATGAATGTGAACGAGGCAAGGAGTGTGTGCCAAGATCGAGTTGTTTGGCGGTCCGTCCTCTCTGCCTACCCCTGCGGGGAAACGGCGTGATGGTTAGTTAGTTAGTTAGTTACTACTTTTTGCAGTTATACTATTTATTACACTTATTCTATTTTTGCCAGTTATACAATTTTTTACAGTTATACTATTTATTACTGTAACCCGACAGTTGATCCCCCTACAATTGATCCCCGAAATGATATCTTCTTAGATATAAAAATTAATCGCTAAATGTGTTGCTAAGCGCAAATCCCGAGAGCAGCTGAACGGATTTCGCTAATTCTTTTTTTAGAAAATTCCTTGAAGTACGAGAATGGTTCTTACGGAGAGAAAATTTAAGAAAATTGCGCAAAAAATTGGATAATTTCAGAAAACCTAACGACTATCGCACGTTTGACAGTTCGCGCGTTTGAGAATGACATTTTGCAAAACAATTCTATTTTTGTAAATCTTTAAGTTGATAAACTTATTTAAAGTAGGTACTCCCCTAATAGTTTGAATCGAATTAAGAATTTTAGATATTTTAATTAGGTACCTATTTTAGGTACCTAATTTAATATACATGAAAAATGGAAATTTGAATAAAAATTGTAAAAGGTGGCACGCGGGCTGTTTAAAAGCTGAATGTACTGGGATTGAATATATGGAACGCGGGAGGAGGGTTGGCGGTACGAGGGAGCGGGAAAGGGAAGAGGGATGGCGGGGAAGGTGGAAGGGGACGTGTGAGGGGGAGGGGAACTCTGGAGGGGGGTTCGCGGGACGGGGGAAGGGGGGGGAGTGGAGTGGGGAGAGGGAAGGTGGAGGTGACGGAGTGGGAACAGGACGGGACAGAGGGGAAGAGGACGCAGGGGAAGAAGGGGAGGCGGAAGGGGAACGGGAGGAATGGGAAAGGCACTCAGGGAGAAACAATTTCTTTATTAAATGGCATAGCGACGCATGCCGGGACAAGCTAGTTTACTATAAAATTATAATTATTTGTCCATTATTTACCAATTTCAAACATAAAAGATATTTAGTTAGACTTCAAAAATACCCTTAATAATAAGTTGGTATGAATTTATATACAGTGTCGATTTTTTTGTACTTATGCGCCGATGCATAAAGCAAATAGAGAAGCAGATTTTTCCTTGTTGCAGTTGAACGAAAATATGTTTTATAATAATAATAATAATCCTTTTGTTATTGGGCGGTACATCACACATATATTTTGTGTAATTAGGTAAAACGTATTTTTCCTAAAGCGACCGCACATTGTATATAAGTTCGCTGGGGGACCAATAATTGTCAGCGGATCAACTGTCATGGATCCATTTATTACGGTTATACTATTTTTAACAGTTGTGCTATTTTTATTATGTTTTTTTTGTATGTTGTATTAATACAGTGTTTATAATTATTAATTATATTATTTATGTAAGTTTTTTTATAATACGTTATACCTATTCATAAAGTTTTTTACAGATACAGTTATTCAGTTTATTTCTCGGTATATTTTTTGGTCCAGAATATTTTGGCTTTTTGCCCTTATCGACTAATAAAAGTTTTTTTAAATAAAAATATTCAATACTAAAAAATATTTTTCTCCTTTATCTATTTTCAAACATTTCGCAATTGAACATGCTGTTTAAAATAAATATGTAGAAAGAAACATAATACACATTCGGGTTCATGATTATCCATTTTTAGGTGTATTAAAAAAATCATTTTTACAACTTCAAGATATTCAAAACAAGAAACGATGTTGCAAAGCGCGAGTTTTCTCCCGCGCCGACATTTGCGACGGCTAGAGACATCTAGCGGTGAAAATCCCTATCTAAACTCTCTGATGAAAACTTTAATACTTCTGAAAGAACGTGATTTCCAAAACTTTTATAAGAAAAGTTATATCGGCTGCTTATTAAGATAATATTTGATTATGTATTTTATTACACAGGCTTTAATACAAACATAAATACATTTCAGGGTTTCTTTTTGTTTTCCAAAATTCTTAAACGTTTTGGGGGGTATTTTAATTAATGCACACGTAGGCATTACAACATTCGAATGTAAGTATTTTACTGTACAAAAAATTGATCACTTATTGTATATTTTAACGTTTGGAGCTATGAAAAATGGGAGTGTAAAATTATAAATATTTCTAAATTGTAACTTTGTAAAATTCATCCATTGATTAGCTGTTGCAATAATTTCCAAAAAATATGAGAATTTTATTTTTAAGCATCATCTAAAATATTCGTGGGTACTTACCACTCAAAAATGATATAAACGATTAACAAATACCGACGTTTCTTACAACTACAATTATTACATATTTTGATTTTTATTATCATAATACCTTGAAATTCGATAACGTTTTGTTGGATTACAGATTAAAGGGGACATTATAACTTTATTAACAAAATGATATATGATTTTAAAGTAGACTTGTATATATTTATTATATTTCTGTCCTGAGAAAGGCCTAAACGCGCTGAAAGAAAGTGGAAATACAGATATAGTTTTATATATTTTTACTTGTTTTCAAACAACTTTTTTAAAGTTAATTTATGAAAAAGAACATTTTTCATTTTTCAGTAGCAACCACTGAGGTGATAACCGATAGAAATGTGCAGCGGGCATATCCGTGTGCCGTGTGTCCCAAGTAAGCTAAATTTTACCTTACCTACTGCTGCTGAAAGTGATCAATAATTTAGCGGAAGTAACCTTTTGACCTCTCCATCACGACTCTTTCAGAACCGCAGTGGAAGGGATTGTTCATACGTCTTTCACTCCTGGACACACTGACCCCAGTATCCTACCCAG
This sequence comes from Limnephilus rhombicus, assembly GCA_929108145.2. Lineage (NCBI taxonomy): Eukaryota > Metazoa > Arthropoda > Insecta > Trichoptera > Limnephilidae > Limnephilus > Limnephilus rhombicus. Next base: position 26,929,703 of record OV815274.1, read on the forward strand.
CCCTCATATTCTTTTTCGTCCTAGAAAGACCCTCCACACAGTATTCCCAAAGATGACAAAGGGGAATCATGTTCCTTACGACCTCCTATATGGAGCTAATTTAAAAATTAAATAATAATAAAGAACGATATTCTTTCTTGATTAGATAATCTATTTTAGAGGTCTGTTGGGGTCTAGGAGTCGAAAGGTCGAAAGGACTTACATTAGTTGAAATAAAAAAAAATCTTTCAAATATTACGCTTCTTGAAATTATGTATTCAGTGATAGTAACACTTTTTCAACTACCGGACGTTCCGCCTAATACTGAAATAGCAATGGCGTCCGTCCGGCACAGTCCGACGCGGCACGGCAATGGTCCGGCATATTATTGTATTGTCCGATGGGAATGAAGACATTCAGCGCCGTGTTATTGAAGTTTTCCGCCGAATGTGTGCGTATACCATATAGACACGTTATGATGGTGTAACTGAAGAGGCCGCGGAATAGAGATGAAATTTGTTAAAGATTAAAAAGGTGGATTCATGATTTTTAGTGTAAAGAGTAATTCGTGTTCACTATTTACATCAAAATAATACCAACGAACAAGAACGAAAACAAGAACTAGAATTCTTGCAGATTTTCGCGATGTTTAGATCAGAAGTTTTCATTACACCATGTCCGACACTGAGAGCAATATTGTGATTTCAAGTGCTGCACTTAGCGTATGACTCAGTCATCGAAAAAGAAAAGAAGAAAAAGACTTACCTACTTTTAATATTTATTTTAGTTTTATAATTTCCATAAGTTGCACTCTACAGACATCTGAAATTTTGGTATGCTTCCATCATTTGTTGACATTTTTTATTACTCCAATACATAATTATAATAAGAAATATTAAGGACTGCCTGCGCCTTCAAGCTGATGTTGGTAACATTTCAGAATAGAATCAACGAAACCAGCTTCATTTCAATGTCTTGAAATGCGTAATTCTGACTTTTACCAGAACATTTTGTCTCACCTGTCATAGATACACTATGCTCGGTCATAATATCAAACGAGTTTCTAATATAAAAGATCTTGGGATTATGTATGAAAGTAAGTTGACATTTCGTCCTCACATCGAAGGAGTGTCCCAGTCGGCCATAAAAGTGTTAGGTTTTGTTCTCCGAACCATCAGAGTTTTTCGGGATTCCCGTGCTCTGAAGATTTTATACTTCTCCCTGGTCCGCAGTAGGCTGGAGAGAGGTTCGCGTATCTGGAATCCTCATGATGTGGGGTGCTCCCTCATGTTGGAGAGCGTTCAAAAAAGTTTCTAAGATTTCTCTACATGAGGGAGTATGGCCACTATCCATGGCTCTACCCGACGAACTTTCTTCTGGGTATGCTGGGACTTCACTCCTCACAGCTCAGAGGAGAGGGGTATGCCGCCACTCACTTTTTCAGACTGCTGCGAGGCTATATTGAGAACTCTGCCATTTTCGAGCGCGTGAGTTTTTTTTTCCATTGTCAGCCATTGAACTCAACCATTTCGTTCCTGTCGACTATCTTAGACAGCGTCAACATAGATTATTCTATCTTCCTGCCTGTAGGCCTAACCTGCCAATGGTTCTCCCGGCAGGGAGGAGTATATTGCTCCTGAACCAAATCTCCTTCGAGATTGATATATTTGGCGTTAGTGAGGAGAGATTCAAAAGGGAAATTATTTCGATTATTGAAAGAGTCTCTCCACACTGATGAAATCTTCACCGCTGTCTGAGATTATTTTTTTGAAATTGCTTTATTTCTTTATGTATAAATATTTGTAAACAATAATTTTTAAATATTTTAATGGAGTTATTTCATACATGTACTAAATTAAAATTTGTAATGGTGCAAAAAAATTATAATTATTATTACTACAAACAAGTTGACCCGAGTTCCAAGACCACAAGAACACTTGGAAGAGACAGCCACGACGAACGATCGCATCCGAACACTAAGGAATGCTCTAGGCCAGGGATCGGCAAACTTATTAGCCAAAGAGCCAAATATGTACATTACAAAGATTCAAAAAAAATTAAGAGCCAAATCTGTTAATTGATTTAGCAAACATTTATTATAATTTTAGCACTTCGTAAAATTAGGGTAGGTACGCTGAATAAACTTGATTTCATACATAAAGATTTTATTCATTGATAAAATATAATATGTAATTAGGGAATGTGCTTGCATCTCCTTGCAGAGTTTGAGTAAGTCAGGTTTGTACGTTGTTATTCTTAATTTTAAGCACGATTCCAGGTTCTCATCAATAAGACGACTTCTCAGTTTACTCTTCATAAAGTTCATGCTTGACAAATATTGTTCACATGAATATGTAGAACGAATATGTTCGCATAAATATATAGAAAGGGAAATAACAGCAAACGCGAGATTTTTCAGCTGATCATAAGAGTCAGAACACTATTCCAGGCGTTGAAGATGATCATGTCTTCCTTCTCCGGGTCTTTCAAATCAGACCACTTATGTTATGAACTCAGCTCACATTTGTTCTTCTCCAATATTTCCAAATCAACACTGACGTTCAAATTTAGAACTCCATATTTCCTTGTTTTTTAAATCCAACAATTGTATTTCAAATTTGCTATTGTCAATGTCAAAAGGAGAAAATTTCAAATCTGTTATCGAAGCATTAAGAGGGTGTTTTACGAATGCTAAGGTCGCTCTGCTGTTTTTAAATTCCTGAAACCTGCTGAGAACTGCTTCGCTTATATTTAAAACGGTTGTTTTGAAATAGTATTTGTCAATTGAGGAATTATTTTCTCGACAATGCTTCAGCAGACTCGGAAAGTGAAACAATGTTTCCCTTTCAAAATCTTAAGCAAAAAGGGATGATTTGTTTTCGAATGAAATGACTTCTTTTAACATCGAAAAAATTGGGTTTCCTTTCCCTTGTACTTCATGATTAAGCTCATTTGGATGAGACGTAAGTAAGTCTTCCATGAAATAAAAATTTTCGTCCGTGGACATTTGTACCAGAGCCGCACTTAAGGGGCCAAAGAGCCGCATGCGGCTCCGGAGCCGCACTTTGCCGACCTCTGCTAGGCAACTGTTTGGGGCAGTTCGGGCGCACTTGCGGCGTTTTCTTCAAATGAACGAGCATTTAAAAAAAAGTCCTTTTTTCGTAAAATAACCTTTGTTTAGAGTTTTTATAGGTTTTTCGACTACCTCACCAGGCAATCTAGGCATATCCCCGTATTATGATAGTCGAAAAGCATTCTTAGAGCATTCTACTAAATTTCGGCAAACGCACTCGGAGCACCAAAAGAATGCCATGTAACTGTTTACACCAAAATAATTACCAAGAATAGACTAGAATGAGCATTTTTGCTTTTTTGGTCCTTCATCAGATGCTTATCGCTTTTCGGAATTGAAGCAAACATTTGAATCAATGCATCGTGTATTGTAATTTTTTTCTGTTAGATTTTTAAAGATGTTTTGTGGCTTCTTGTATCAAAATATTATTTATTTATGTGTAAGAGACAAACAGCTTAAACTATAGAGATACATATATACGAATATGTTAAAGTTACTTGGAGATGGAGTTTTATTATATCTTAAAATTATTTTTTGGTGAGGAGGAGAGGAATAGGAAAATAAGATAAGGATAGGAGATGCTCCCGACACATTCCACACTCTTGTGCTAATTTTCGATCGTACGCGTTACCTCTCTTAGGTATTTCTGAAGGGTATTGTTAAAAATGTCTATATTGTAAAATTTTGTATTATATTGCGCACATATACACACGGGGAATTGGGGATTTTTTTCAAATGTTAGTTGTACATGAGGGCAAATAAAATAAATTGTATTGTCTTGTTGATCTTGTCGGAATATGAATTTGTTTTAAGTTGGTAAGCCATGTTTGAGTCGAGGCCATTATTCAAAATTTTAAATAATAAGGTTTGGTAAAAAATTAAACGTCGTGTATAAAGGGAGTTGAAGTTGTGAAAGTAAATAGAATCGGTGTTAATTGAAAAATGTAAGTTTTGTTTATAATTTACTAGCAGACCCGGCCACACGTTGCTGTGGCTAACGAAACACAACGCCATTACCCAACCTTTATAAAATCCACACCACCCGCTTGCCAGCTGCCCGCTGCCCGCTGCCTGAATTGAATATTTGAATTTCTCGACTTTTCTCTACTATAATAAGCATGATAAGTTTTAAGATTTTCACGGCCAAAAGCATTTTCGTTATTTGTTTTTGGGGTGTTATGCCATGTTGCGCTACCTCATTCTTTAGCCAACGTTTCGGACATCGTCATCACATCTACCGGATCTGCCGGATCTGCCCTTATGATGGTCACTGCAACGATGTCCGAAACGTTGGCTAAAGAAGGAGGTAGCGCAACACGGCATAACACCCCAAAAACAAATAACGCAAATATAATAAGCATGTTTTTATTCATATAAACCTTCCTCTTGAATCACTCTATCTATTGCTGAAAACCGCATGAATATCCGTTGCGTTGTTTAAAAGATCTATGCGCACATGCATTTTGAGCGACTTCATTTTATACTATTATAAAAAAATACCTACTTACTCTAGGACATCTATTTTCCAATTTCTTCCGTAGAACGAATTTCAAAAGTGACTATAGTAGGGTCCGCCAGCCGTTTTAAATCATACAAAAATACGTTTTCTTTAAATTTCTCGGCCTTTCTCTAATATAATTTACATGTATTATACATATAAACATTCCTCTTCAATCACTCTATCTATTGGTGAAAACCGTATGAAAATCCGTTGCGTAGTTTAAAAGATTAACGCGCACATACATTTTGAGCGACTTCATTTTATACTATGTAATGATGATGATGATGTAATGATGATAATGATGTGTTTAAAAGAAAATTGTTTGAGTTCTTTTGATTCTTTCGACATGGGCTTGATAGAAAGCAGTCCAGATCGGTGTGCATCGTTCTAAGTGGGGACGGACGTACTCTGTGTAAAGGGAATAAAGAGTTTTAATGTTGCGGAAAGGTATTGTTATACCAATTATTATAATAAACGCAAAGTTTTTTTTTTTCTTACACAATATTGTTTAAAAATAAAAGAATCCAAATATTTTAAATATCATGTAGGTATAAACGTTTTCAATTCAAAATTAATATTATTATTATTTTATTTCAATTTAAATATAGAGTTTCATTTTGCGTAATTATAATATACTAAAAAATACTACTTATTGGGCATTCTTTGTCAAATAGTTATATCCGAAAAGAGGCGATCTTGTGCTCGATAAGGTAGCCATGATTCTTACTTTGGTGGTTACATAATTTTGCTTTTATAAGTAAACGTCTTGTATAAAATATTTATGTAAGACGTGTAGGTTTTTTTAGAAGTATATCATTGAAGAAGATTTCTTCTTCAGTGATATATTACGTTGATGGGAATAACCTTCAATAGTTATAAAAAGATAAATTTTTTCTTATAAAAATTGTTTTTTTTATTTTATTTATTTATTCTGATTGGTCATTACTACAATAAATTCCTATAATACCTACAAAAGGAAGATGAGCTATAATCAGGGCAACCTTCACCTGTAGTTTATAGTCTAGAATAATTCAGTGGAATTTCACTCGCTCCAGTCTCGTATTTTTCGAATCTATGATGTACGGCATTTTCTTCGCCGTGCCTTCCATCAACCTCCCGTGGATTATAAGTCTGATAATCTTGTATTTATTGCTCCTCGTGATACAACAAGATATTGTATCAGTAGTTAGATTAGTGATTTGGCCGAATGTTTACTACAAACTCCAATCCCTGACCAGTCTTCTTCAGTCGTAAGACTTCCAATTCTGCTCCAATCTTCATCAGGCAATCAATCCACTTCTTCTTGTCGACTACTACCGCTATTTTGAATTCCGTTGTTCGAAGTATACTCCCTAGAAATAGCATTACTATTTTTTGTGGAGTAGTTTTTTAATATTTTCAATAATAGAGATAAACTAATAACAGATACCTTTATTTTTGAAACATTATTTTGGCCTAAATAATGTTTCAATAAACACAACAACTAAAACTCGATAAACAGTATGTAAATAAACGAATAAATTAATACGATGGCTTGTGTAATATCATACATTCCCGTACAATAACTTTACGGTGACGTCACGACGCGTCGAACAGTAACGTCACCTTGACGGCGTGTTTTTACGACCCGATTAAAAATGGACTTTTTAATAATTTTTTAAAAACTCTGCGTTTAATATTAGGTGCAATACGTGTTCCTCTGGACATTTCCCAGTTTTTAGTAAACTTTATTTTTTTTCTTCTAAACTATTAGCAATTTATTTTATAAAATGACATATTTTGGAGGTCAGACAAATGATCTATTGTAATCTGATTGTGATAAAATATTCACAAACAGGACTACTGGGGGTAAAATTAATGGCTTATTAGTCATAGATTTTTGCATACACAATTCCGCTACCCATAACAAAACAATATTTTATTGCAAAAAAAAAACATTTATTTATGCGGCGTTTTTCAATGAATTGTGGTTAAGGAGGTGTTCCCTCGTTCTTCCCAATTTACCGCGTGGCACTAAAATATTAATTAACAGTTAATATATTCTATGTAAGCTGTACATAAGAATATTGTAGATTGTTCCTCTGGACATGTCCAGAGGAACAAGCAAAAAAATGTCCAGAGGAACACGGGGTGGTCATTTTTTACAATTTCAAAAGATTCTCATTTTGAAGTTATGTTATTAGAAAGATAAATACCTTCGCGGTTTCTTGGAAAAACATGCATTCCAAAGTAGAGTTTTAATAATACAGACTTTTAAGTCTTCACAACATAAAGTCACTCAATAAAAACCAAAAAAAATTACTTTTTCGGTGAAAAAAATATAATCATCGTCTCTCACTTTAGCTTTGACAGGAGAGAATGGAGATTAAATCAATGTTATCAACTTTAAAATGCGCATTTGTTGGCGGTACTTAATTAATACAAAAATTGATAGTTTATGAAATAACACTACTGTCCAGAGGAACAATCGTCCAGAGGAACACGTATTGCCCCTATTAAATAATTTATTTTTTTTTACAGTGAATACCGCACAAGAACCTCAACTGCTCCCGTCTGGAGCCAGTGAGACTATGGCATCCCCAATTGGGCTATATTGTGAGGCTGAAGATAGTGGGGAGAGGAAGGAGGTGGGGAAGAGGAAGGTTGGGAAGTACCAGGCTATTCAGATCTGGTCACCAAACACGGCTAAAGCCATTTTCAAGCAACGTTTCAATTCTGAATGGTGGTCTTACACCAGGGCGATACTAATAGTATCTTCCACTCTGGAACATGCCGCAAATATACTATATATTATTTTAAAATTAATTAATTGTGAAATAACACAAATTATTCAAATAAAATTTATTTGCGCATGCCGGGTTCGAACCCGCGACCTCCGGATTGTGAGTCAAGAGTCTTACCCACTGCACTACGGAGGTCGTATATTCAGAATCAGCGTTTATTCGTCTATATGAACATATATTTTTAAAGCCAGAATATTTTTCACTGGAGTTCCTTATTCTCTTCACAAATATATTTTAAATCGCAATAAAATGAACAAGTAATTAGAAACTAAAAAATAAGAAACTGGACTGCATTAAATTGAATGATGTTTTCCACATCGAGATTTCCAATCCTCGTTGACATTTTCATCATTGCCCGTAGTCATGGGGGTAAGTACAGCATAGCCCTATTTCCTCGTGGGTCGTGAGTATCATTCCGTTATTTGTATATTTGTACACAGCTAGTAAAACGCACCGGTGACGGCCACAGATGTATTTAGTCGCAAATGGTCAGGAGAAGTTAAGCGAGGTGGATTCCACTCTTCAATCATATTTAATTATTGAAACAATATCGATAATATTAGAATATGTGATAGAAGGATAGTTAGAAAATTAAAAGTTCAGATTGCGACTGAAACTCAGATATTTCATACAGAATAAGATTACAGCGTAAAAAATGTATTCACACTTAGACATTTTCCTAACTTCCCAAAGGTACAGAATCTACCTACAGTATAAGTCTTCAAAGTGTGTATTATATGGTATGAGTGCTGATTAACGCATTTCGCAAGTGGTAATCATGTAGATTTAAATGGAAACCAATGTCGCCACTAACATTGTATTTCTTTACTATTAGATCGTGACAGCCAATGAACTTTGCGTATTCTGTCTCTCTTACGAAGTATATCGACTTTTCATTTAATTTTAAATTTCAACTAAGAAACCGAATTTCTTAATTTCAAATTTATGTGCTATCGGTCAGCCATTTCGATTACGAAACAAGCCCACAAAGCATTTATTGTGTTTTTCTTAATTTTTGGAGGCAATAATAAACCAATCATATTAGATACATTTATTTATTTTTATTTAAAAGTACACTTTGCTTCAGTATCCTTCAAGTGAATTGAATTGAATATTGAATAATCCATGAGTAGATAATTCTGAAATTCAGGTTAATTGTTTTAAAGCACCTCTTTATTGTTCTGAGTTCACAGTCTTTTTTTTAAAGTTATCTGAATTGCTTCACTGTAGGCGTTCGAGACTTTCGTCAAAAGCGTAAGTAGATATCTTTAAAAAAGCTGAGCTTGACGAACATTTCCCGGCAAATGAAACGTGGCAAACTGGAAAACTTTTAATTTAAGTATCCAAGTAATATTATCTGAAACATTGGGCCACTAATAACGTTCAAATAATAAAGTCGCTTCTCCGCGCGATAGCGGGTCACTTCTGATTAAATTAACTGGAAAAATTTGTACAGTTCTCGACTCTGTCATAATGCAAAACTTTATCTCGCCGTCAGGGCTTTTCCAGGAAGCTTCTAGCTAGCTTCTCCAGGCTATAATATAGCTAGATGAAAGGGTGGAGATATACTCACCGAGATGGCTACATCGCTAGATGGCTAGATGGAAGGTTGTAGAATTCAGGAATATAGACTCACCTAGAGCTTTGAAGCGGAAATGTGTACAGGTTGGGGTGAAACTTTTCAAACCTCTTAGAAATTCATGGAAAATTCAAAAACAAATATAATAATTGTAGAACAGAAAAGATTAAAATATTTATTGCTAGATTAGTACCTAGCGCTTACCTTCATGTTATTAATTATGGAAGGAGATTTGCTTTTTTTTACCTTGTCTATTAAAATTATATTACGTGTTTAGATACAACATCTAAATATTTAGATATATTTAGATAAAAGTAAAAAAATAAATTTAAAAATAGCCCATAACCTAACCTAACGTAACCTATTTAACCAATTTATTTTTTTTTCATCACTTACTGGCGGTAGACTGAGTATTGTTAAAAATGGTATAACAAACGGTTGGTTATAAAACTAAGGTTGACCATTTTTAACGCAAGGAGCTATGAAATAAGTTGACTTCTCTGTCTGTGGCGTCGTAGCTCCTAAACAAATGGACCCATTATGATGCAGTTTTTTTGTTTGAATGCTGACGTGATCGAAATGGTTCTTAGCAACAATTCATAAAAATCTGTTAAGGCGTTTCAAGGTCATCAGCTCTTTTTAGTGTCGGGGGTTGCTTAAAATTTTTAACAATATTCTTTGGCAGTAGACCGAACATAGGGGGTAATAAAAGGGTCACATTACGCATACACGGCTCTAAGCCGTGTATACGTAAGGTGACCAGATTTTTTTGGCCTTTTGTGACAATGGTAGTGATAGGGGGGAGATAAACACTATAATTTTGTTTAGATTCCCCTCCTTCCCCGTATGTCACCGGGACCATCTCAAGGCATGGTACCCTCTGAAGAGGTAAAACGGTGGAAGCGTGTTATGTGCAAATAAAGTCAATTTTATTTAACTCCTAGTGAAGTTGATTTAGCATTATTGAATATCGAATGTTTTTAGTTGACAAATATGGAAATTTCATTGTCTGCCTTGGGTTTAGGAGTCGAAAAATCTTATTGGCGTCATCAGTTCTCTTTCAAGTCGGTACAGATCACACTTCTAACACCATTCGTTTTTCTATGACGATAGCTAATGGGCGATTTTATAATTCCCAAATGTTTTTCATTTCTTTGATACCGTGTGAAGGAGATGTATGATAATATATTTTATTTTTTTATTTTTTTATTCCTAGTAGGTACATTTACATTACAAAGGTATAACATATTGCCCTCCACACTAGGAGTTCACCTGTGTTGTAGAGGACATGTTCATTCACCCAAATATTATACTTTCATTTGGGTGAAGGTACATAGTTTGTCTGATTTTCAACAACTCTTTCTTACATTATGTAGTGTGTAAGAAAGAACTGCAGAATCATTGTGATAGGGAACGTATGTTTTGTGCCGTTGCCGTGCCGTAACCGCGGGAATTATAAAAGCGCCCAATAGTTGAGATAATCAGATCAGTTACGTGTGGCCCGCTTTTTAACGGGACATTTCCGCGCCCCGAAGTTTTTCTTCGGGACAGCGGGACAGAGTCCCTAAAAACGGTACGGTCCCGATCAAAACGGGACGTGTGGTCACGTTATGTATGCGTGAATGTAATCATTCTGGCCTCATCCATTTTCAAACTGAAGATCAATTTAATATGTTGCTATTTAATTTGAACCAACGAGTTTTAAAATACTTTTCTAAAGTTGGTTGGATCTATGTGGTGACTTTTTACTTTTCCCAAAAACGTATTTTTTTTAAATGTGTATTTTTGTATCATAAATCAATTATAAAGTCTTTTCACTAACAAAAATATCACCATTCAAGACATAATAAATAAAGCATAAGATAAGTTTATTAAAATTTATAACTTAATTAATCGGACTACGACATTGGATCGTATTTTCGAGAAGTGTGTATAATTTGTGCCCCCCCTGTACACAATGTAGGTGAAGTGGAGGTGGAAGAAGAAAAAATGTAGGCGGTAGAGTTGTGACGGGGCCCCATCAGCCGGGCAGCAGTTTGTATGCTAATGTGGCCCCACGGCCAGGGGGCCTCCCACCCCATCCCCCCGCGCAAGGAGTGCAGGGGTACAAAACAAAGAGATTTGTTACATCGGAGGGTATTGTATGCGATATTTATATTTTTGTCCTGGGGTGTAATTTAAGAATATGTAGCAAATAAATTTTGAGTGTCATAATATGAAACTATTTTGGTATTAAATATTTGTATATGTACAATACATACATATCAAAATCAAACGACTTTATCTAGAGTATACCTTTATATTTTACAGAACCGTTTATTGTCTTCCAAAATATTAATGAATTGTGGAAGTTCGTAAGCTACCACTTGACCAGTGCGTATTTCGAAAGGATTTAAATTTTTCAGTCTTTATTCTTGGGAAACTTTTTTGACGTATTACGTGCGTTTATCAAATTATTTTGACCAGAAAATATTTAACTTGTATATTATTTTCTTTATATTATGTTCTTTTTAAAAAAAACATTTTCGTAACTTTAATATTTACCTACTTATAACTGAATTTGCCTTTAAGTCCTTTATTTTTTTAACACAACCTGTTCAAACAATTTAACTCTTTACTTTAAAACAGGTTTTACGTCTCTAATATTTTTAAAAAATGTTATAACAATAATTATGTTTATATTTGTACACCGTTAGCGAGCCCACTGTGGAATGCATTCAATGAATTAATTTAGGCCGACACTCAAAGACAAACACGAAAGAATTTTTACGGTGCATTATTTTTCAGAAAACGAGCAATTTAGGTGGAAATAAACAAATATAATTTCGAATTAACTAAATTTTATTGGAGTCCGCAGTGCGATCTCTAGCGGCATGTTTATAAAGTAAAAATTAATGTTAATTTAATTGCTGCGAGAAGTGCCTGCGAGACGCAAATGCAAACATCTTTCAAAACGCAAACATTCCTTTAAAAATTCAAACCGATCTCGCTCCAAGCATAATCCGCATTTATTCTCCCTCCCTCTGTTCTCCCTGCTCCACAGCCGTGACGCAAACCACCATCAAGGGCGCAAACCGCTCCGGATGGATGTATGGAGAATTGCTTAGATACAGACAAAACGGAGCAATAAAAGTGGAAAGTTATGTCTTTTGGCTAAATGAAAAACAATATTTTAACGAAGAAAAAGAGATAAGTTCACACAGGGGGTGTGCGGATAACCGCGGCGAGGGAGACGCAAGAGGAGGCTGTTTCCATCTCTGTCTCTGGCTTGTGCTAAGCCAACAGTACCAACCTACTGGGAGTGGGAGTTATTCGAACACATTGTGACATATTTACTCTTGCTAGAAATTTCCAAATTGGCTGGCTACATTTTATGCATTGGATTAAATTAAAATACTTTCATTTGTAATAAAAATCCGCTTAACTTGCTTCATAGTGTAGTGTGAAATGTTGTGTAAAAAGCTTAAATGAAAAACCTCAAAAATTATCGAATTTAGGAATTCTGAATTCAATTGATATTATTTATTCGTTGTTATCAAATACTTTCAACGATCCACTTTTTCTTAGAGAAGAAACTCACTTTGTTAATTTTATCGTTTTATTTTTGTGGGACAATTTTTAAAGCGACATAACATTTCTTAAAAAGATTTGTTAAAAAAAATGGTTTGCCAAAAAATACTGTTTGTTTTTAAGTGCCCCACTAACAACTCAATTATTGAAATGGCAAATTACAATTATCAGCATTCTTTGACAAACCAAAAATTGCAATAGTAAAAGTCAACTTTTTTTAAGATTCTTGCATTCAGCGTAACATGTACAATGATTAATAATCTCCAATCTTAATACAACATATAGAACAGTACCTATTTTTTCTATCATTTCTTGTTCGGGCACCGCAGATTTTTTCTTAGTTAAATATCTTCTTCCATCTTCCCACCATCCCTTCCCGTTCCCTTTGTCTCCTGGAGAGGAGTTAGTACCTGTAATTAGTACAATTTAAACCGCTCAACAAGCAAGTTAAAATGTTCAACGCAGCGCTTCACGCAAAAGAAGCAAGCGTCGAATTCGCCTTGAAGTCTTAGTGCATATGAGGGAATAAGAGGACATCCGCCATAAGGTTGGCCTTTGGTTATTTTATTTCCGTTCCTAAATATTCTTCTTCCATCACTTGGTTACCGAAATCAAATTAATTTCGCGGTCTGGATTGCAGTTTTCAAGAGCTATTGAAACATTTGTGGTATTCTCAGTCGAGAAATCTTTTCGCGTGTTTTTTCGAAGCCAATTGAAATTGCACGCAAGAGGCGTCATTACGTCGGTACATCCAACTTCATGTGGATAAAAACTAAGTACGAAACCATAACGGACATAATACAATACACAGAAAACAGTATAAGTACCAGTCCTACAATAGAGAGCAAAGGTCATCAGACAGATCGTCCCCCGTCTGACAAACATTGACAATAACAATACCATCGAGCAAGTTTCTCCATTCCGAATAATGTATAAAACATTAGAGGCCATTCGTCACATTTATTATCCGCACATTAAGGCATCCGAGATCCCGCATTAAAAAGCGTCTCAGTCCTGCACAGGGCATAAACTTTATGGCTTTATTACAGTCTTTGATGAATCGCGCGGGAACTCTACTGGGGGCAGATTAAAAAGATTTTAAATATATCTCGTCGGGAGTCGGGACTCCGCCTCCGGGAAGAGCGCGAATGTTACATAAATATTGGAGAATACGCCGCTTCCTGTGTAATAATAAATCTAGAGCGACAATAATGTAGCAGTTAAGACGTTAACAACCGAGTTGTTCGAATTGGTCGGTACTAACGATGAATTATCAGAAGCTAATTATGAAATTATTAAAAATACCCATATTTATGTGAACTGGAAAGGAATTCTTCCAAAATAAAAACCATGTAGGTACAGTTGGAAAAAATAAATTGTATTGATGTGTAACTGTTTAGTAGTGTCTTATCCCCGATTTAGCTTGAGATCACTTTTATTGTTTTATTTGTAACATAGCACATATAAACTTTATATCATTGATTTGCCTAAGCCGCGTTTCGAACCTGGGTCTTCGGATCCGCAGCCAATGACCGCTCGATCACGGACGTCATCATGATTATTTATTTATTATCAACGCATTGATATGCTTTTATGGGATTTTTACAATTTATGTGATTTAGTGCATGATAAAAAATGTTTTTTGAGGTATAGATACTAAAAATAAACATAATACATGATGTGAAAAGGTACATATAAGTGTAATATAATAAATAAAAATCTAAGAAAAGAGAAAGATTAAAAAAGAAATCTAATTTTTTAATTTCAGATTGCATAAAAGAACATTATGTACGTTCATAATAATTCATAATATACAGGTGCATAATACATTAAAAAAGTGCATAATACGCAGCAAATTGCATGATACGCAGCAAATTGCATGATACGCAGCAAATTGCATGATACGTAGCAAAAATCTGCACAATACGTAACAAAGTGCAAAATACATTCATACTTACAAAAATATTTTTTATGAAAATAAAGACTTCAATAAAAACCGAACAATAATTAAACCAAGTTAATATCCTCACTTTGCCACCAACGTCAAGCATTCAGGAAGATAAATCCCCAAAAAGTTCTGAAAATTCCCTCTCTTCCTGGGAATGCCAGGAAATCAGGAAAGGTGAGAACAAGTGACGAAAGGTGACAGAATATAATGACGATAATTATGTATGAAAATGAATATTTTCATTTAAAAAAAAGTCCACCACGTCACATATTCACAAAGGTTATTGTTCAAAAGTTTGTGGCATTCCCTCCCTTCCAGGCAATGCCATTATCAGGAAAGGTGAGGACGAAGAGTGACGGGAAATAACGACGGTCCGGGCCCCGGCGATATGTTACAATTTCCCCGGGCAGTTATCGCTGAATGATTCCGTGATACCGACGGAATATACCAGTATTTATTAAGGGTTTTTTCAGCTCACGGCATCACTACTGGTCGCTGGCTCCGGTCATACTGACGACATTACATAAACTTGGTAGATTACAGCTGGGTACTGGGCACTGGGCACTGGGCACCGGGCTGAGGGAAGATATCACTTCGTTACAGGGAATTTAATTCTATACGTAGGAAGCTGTTCGTTTTTATGCCCTTTTTGATGGCTCTAGTTGGAAATTTATTTTATTCAGATTATGCGTAGGATGTCGCAGATTGTAGGCGTAAAATCTTGAAAATATTACATATTATGGGGTTTTTTAATAACATAAACATACATTTTCTACTGTATAAAACTGATCTTCAATTATGTAAAAAATAACTAATCTAGGTACCGTACTTCAATCTCTGTCACGAGAATAAGTTGTGTGTTAAACTATTGTATCGTATGAATAAATGTTTTTTTTAAGATACGGAATTGGCGAGAACCCTTTTTTTTATTTTTGGGAATTATACATACAATAATAAAGTAGTTAATTATGCCAATTATGAACTCTCCACTGATGATAGTGAATGATAAAAGTGTTACAGTATATTTATATACTGAGTATAAGTGTGTTTATTGTTATAAATTATTTTTTTAGATAAAAGATGTGAAGGGAGGGGTGCGAGGAGGAGGATCGTAGGATAAGAATAAAGAGACGAAGGACGAGAATGTATGGTAGGTTGTAATGTAGGTTGAATGATCCAGTTTGAGTCGTGTTGTTTAATGAGTTTCGTTTTTGTCGAATTAAAAGGTGACCGGAACCTTAGAATTACGCACCTTCAACACCTCCTTTGAAAAGTGATTAAAAAATATTTAAATATTAAAAACATTGGTTAAATAGGTTAGATTAGTTATGTTATGGGCTATTTTTCATTTTTTCATAACTTTTATTTGCCCTTTCAAAAGGGTGTTGAAATTGCATCACTTTGAGTTGTCATGGAACCGAATTAAAAATGTCAATGTAGTAATACTTTAAATTAAATGATTGTGTGGACTTGTAGATTAATGAGTTCCGCTTAGGGTATTGCAAAGATGGAGATGAAAGTAAGCGACTGTCTGCTGTTGTGATTTGGCATATGGAGTGATAGGTGTTGAAGAAGATCAGGACTATCAATTAAGTTTTATTTGATTTTAAATAACATAACCGAATCCGCTTTCAAGTACTGCATAGGAATCCCAACTGCTCCCCATTGTGCGGAGCCATGAAGGGACCATGGCATCACCAAATGAGGTATAATGTGAGAAAGAAGGAAGGGAAAGAGATTCGGGAGAGGAAGGCTTGGAAATACCTGGTTATTCAGATCGGGTCCTTATTGCAACACTCTGGAACGTTCCGCAACACTACTAAGACATAAATTCATGAAAACATTAATTTACGGAACATTATCACTTTTTAATGCACTTAAAAATCACCATGTACCTTTATTTTTTATTTATATATGCATATATATTACAATACATTATAAAATGATACTTTGTCTGTCCAACTGGGAAGGATGCCCGTTTCAGGACAGCCAAATTGTATATTTAGTTCATAATATCCTTAACAAAGGAATGGTTTCGTTCAAGATATCACAGGATTGATCTTCTGTCAAGACAACTTTTGAGAACATTAAAAATTGTATTCTGAACGAAGGGATGCTTTCTTTATGTCTTTGAAAGAATCGCAAAGATGTGATTTTTTTTAAGGTCATTTTGGAGAACATTAATAATTTCATTCATAGTGAATAAGTGGTTTCTTTAGTGAGATCACAAGTAGGTCAACCTCCTCTATAGATTGCACGCGCGCCCCCATTCATTGCCTATCTCTGCCGAGAATGGTTTAATTTTTAGTTTCATTAGAAACCGAAAATCAGACACGAAAAACTAAAAATAAATAACATTTTTAAGAAATAACTTTTCTTCTTCGCCCTACGTAGTCTATAGATATACCACCTTTACTTCTAAGAAAGGAATTCAAAAGAAAACAACGGATGACGATTGCCTCGCAGAAGGCCACAAGTCGATTACCAACGGGACAGGTCTAGTGAGAATGGATGGCAGTCGTCATCGCACCGTCACACCATCACACCATTACACCATCACATCATACCAACCTTGCCCGTAATGTGGAAGAGTGAGAAACGAACCGGGAGATATGATTGGATCGGCTCAGAAGAGATTTCATCTCAACGTCTCACGTTACAATCACCAGGGAGCTTTGTCACAATCGTCTCTATTACTTTTTACATTATTGGTGTCGATTATTGGTATCCAACAATCCGACAAATCCCACGATAATGTTAACCGCTCTTGTCTATTACGGTGGCTTGTGACTTTTGTTCATTATTACTAAGTACTGTTTAATTAGATTCTATTTAGTCGTTTAAAGCGTCATAATAATCTCATGTTTTCTACTATTCTGAAAAAAAGAGCTTTTCCAGGATTTCGGACAGCAATACAATAAACAAAATATATTTTTTCTCCTTTTTATATCTTATGTTATTGATTTAATTAAGACATATTTATTAGTTATCAGAACACGAAATACGACAATTGCTTTTAAATTATCATATTTACATCTTTAAAATACAAAAAAACAACTTGTATTTTCAAAATACCAAGAAAAAATACCATTATTTTTAATCGATGGGTTCAAATGTATTACTACATAGTTATATTATATACTTGGAAGTTTCTAGTTTTCCTACTTCTGTTTCTTATATAATAAAACAGGCATTAGATACCTAGTTTAGCGGGTATTACATATCTTATAAGATATCTTGTTATAAATTTTATCTACAATTATTAATTTAGTTTACGGCCTCGGTGGTCGAGGGGTAAGGTTCTCGACTAGCGATTCAAAGGTCGCGGGTTCAAATCTCGGCGTGCGCATATAAATTTCATACGATTGATTTAGGTTATTTCACAATATAATCATTTAGAACATAGATTCTCAACCTTTTTTTTCCCACCGCCCACTTTGAGAATATTTTTTTTTAGCGTGAAAAAAAACTAACTCGTGAATCTGAAACAGCAATTGTCGTCACGATTATATTTACCACAAAGGAGGGGGCGTAATGGGATGAGATGAAAGTCTGAAACGCCCCCCAATTTTCTCTTGATATTCTGCCGCACCCTTGAAGGTCTGAAGGGTGGAAGATACTCTCAGTATTGCCCTGGTGTAAGACAACCGTCAGAATTGAAACGTTGCTTGAAATGGCTTAAGCCTGTTAGGTGACTATATCTGGATAGCCAGGTACCCATCTCCTTATTTGAACAAAATAACAACAAGAAGCACATTTTCCGAAACTTTACTTAACGTATGGGATGGGACATTCGCCATCCACACATGGGACATCCCATTTCGCCCAACGGTATATTTGCCACAATATCCTACCTCGCTCCATCCCATATCTGAATCAATGACCAAATTCAAACAAGATATAAAGAAATGGATTATATGTATTGGACGTCACACTACTGCTAACATCTGTAAAATAGATTACAAATAGACAGAATTACCATCTCACGTATGTCCTTATCCTTATTAAAGAACTTAAAATAGTATAATATATGTATAATATAACTCCCTATATAGATTCGACAGGATTTACTACTTTATTCATCTCTTCCTTCACCTATATAATGCTCTCTTTATGGTATTAACCCTCAATGAAAATCATCTTTCTGTTTGAATTGTATAAATCAGTATGTATCTTACCTTAAATATTCTTATGTTATAATTATATATTCTTATGTATGATACTCATTTATGTACCTCTACGCCTGTCTCAACACAGGTATACCCTAGTGAGACAGGCATCGAATAATGTAATGTAAACATACCTTATATAGATAAATAAATAAATAATAAATAATTAAAAATATCCCATTTTGCTCCACCCGTTAGGAGAAATATATCCCACACAATATCCCATTTCGCCACACCCGTTGGATTCGCCACAGTATTTATTTTCTTTTTTCACTTTCACAAAAAAGTTACGTAATTTTCTAGTCCGACCTACGTCTTTATCAAAATCCGAGTTGGCAACACTGCTCACAACATACCGCAATAGAGAATTCGAGTCCAATTTTTAATTTTTTTTTAAATAAATAATGACCTTCTAACTTAAATAACTGCATATATATATTTTTAGAGTTTGTTTTAATAGTTCAAATAATTGCCAAAGTTTTAATTTTTCAAGACCCTCCGAATACCACCGTATGTGTAGTGAATCGTGTGACGTCATCACACGATTATAAGTTATTTTTATTTTCAACAGGTGTTCATTTTGTATGACAGTTATACGGATGAAATTATGATACTATTCGATAAGTTAAAATATTATTTAGGTGGAATTATTTATTTATTATATTATATTTATTATATTTTTCAATATTATTACAGGAGAGTGGTATAAAAATTGTTTGAAATTATTATTTTTTTAGCTTTTAAAATCAATATTATCTAAAACGAAGCATCACCTTCTCAATTGTAATCAAATAATATGCGGCGCCGATCAGCTGATCGACGACGGCCATTTTGGATTTCGAAATTCGAAGAGCTAGAGGTGGAGTAGGTAGCATTATGATATACTCGTAGCATATTATACGATTTTTTCGTACAATTTAAAGTTTTTCAATATTTTAAATAATAGAGATACCACTATTTTTGATGCTGAATTAAGTATCCTAAATAATGTTTCAATAAACACAACAACTAAATCTCTATAAACAGTATGTAAATAAACGAATAAGATGAAACGTTGTTAATACGATGGCTTGTGTCATACCTACATTCCCATACAATGACTTTACAGTGTTCAGTGACGTCACCACTAAACATTTCAATAATACCAACTTGACGACGTGTTTCTAAGACCCGATTAAAAATGGACTTTTTAATAATTTTTAAAAACTCTGCATTTAATATTATGAAATAAAACTTTTATATTCAGAATCAGTGTTTATTGGTCTATACTATATGAACATATTTTTTTTTAAGTCATAATATTTTTCACTGGAGTTCCTTATTGGGGAAGACATAGTCTCACTGGCTCCAGACAGGAGCAGTCGGGATTCTTGGGCGGAATTAAAAAAAAAATACTAATAATTATTTGATATATGTATCCTTATTTTGTGTGTTACGAGTATTTAATATGAATGCTGTAGAAGTCAACGGAAAATTAATCACTAAATTCAGAAGAAACTTATACTTCCATATACCTACCTCACTTTGTAATTATTGAATCATTCACCTACTTACGTGTGTAAATGTATATGTGCGTGCATGTGCATATACATGTATGCATATATATGTGCAGAGTGTGCAAACGTATACATATATACTCGTATATACGTAAATGTGTATGTATGTATTTACTAATATTTGATTGTCATCCTCCTTGTTTTATGTACCTACTTGTAATTTAATTTATTATTATGTAACTTAAGGTCGTACTAAGAATGTTGAGATGGTTGGTGTGCTCACTTTTAATTGGAAACATCGCTATAAACATATTGAAAACGTAAAAGTATTCTGTTGGCGAGCCAATAAATAAAATAAAAATAAATAAACAAAGTATGTTTCATAAATAATGTCCTCTGTGTCTCGTGAAAATAAAATAAATTTAATTACAATTGTATTTTACAATTTTTCATGGTCAGCTACATAAACAATTTTGTGTTGGACCATTAAAAAATGGGTTGTCTGTTAAAACCTCTCCGATTATATATAGGAAAATAAAATAAATTAAATCATTGTCTTCAAAGATTAAATAATACAATCTGAGGTTTTGCTCAATAAGTTACTCCAATATAAAAATATTGAAAGTAAATTTATTTTGTAAATATTTTGTTTGCACTTCTCGGTAAATCGTATACGTTATTTGCTGGATTTCAGAAAAAATCGTTGTAAGGGTTACAAAAAATGTTCTATATTTCACAAATGTAAGACATTACCATCAATCGAAGCGAATTAACCGATTCTAAGGGTGCCTCTAAACCTTTCACACACATCTCGGAAACTGTGGAGATCCGTTCCGCGGATCCATTTCCTCAGTGCGGGGGCTTGACAGGTGCGAGATTTAGAGTCCGCGTGGAGTGCCCGCCCCCCTCACGTGCCCGCACCGCCCCCGCGCTGCCCACGCCCCGCACCAGCCACCCATTAGGTGCTACTCAAGCGATGTGCATCTATTCTATGAAGATCAAATATGCAAGTATGAGGCACCTTACCTTCGAGATTTACAATTATTTTACAGATATTGGAAGCTGTACCGATCGTCCAGTTGATTAGTCAGATATCTCCATACACTAGCTTTTGAGATAATGAGAAAATAGATGTTCGAATGCTCACCATAAATCAATTTCACATATTAAATATTCTATAAAATAACATTGGGAGACATAACGAATAAATAATTTTAAATATATATTAAATAATTTTTGTTTAATTCGTTTTTCTGCATTATAATTGGTTAGGTTGCAAAAGCAAACAATAAAAATCAATAAACTCAAAAATATGTATTCTGAGAATAAATGGAAGAACCAAATGGAGGCTACACTTTTACAAATAATTGTATATGTCTGACTAATCAACTACACTGCAGATATACCACTCCTTAATGCTGGTTTCCGTACACGGCGCTACCCGAAGTACATATACTGAACTTGATCATTTGGATCATGTGGAGTTAACACGATGTCTAGCGATGTCATATGACTTTTTTCCAACATCAATCCATGCCTCCTCCACTAAATCCTTTCTTACGTATTCTGGTAAAGTATAGTTACACATGCATTTTTTCCACTTCCAGAACAAATCTAACATTACTTTCATGTTCTGACGCCATTTCTGTCAAACGAAAAAGTGTGACACAAATGATGCAACGCGTGGCGTGCGACCAGCACCGCTGATTGGAAACCGACAGACGTCGCGTAGCGCCGTGTACGGGCGCCAGCAAAATCGTACGGGGGGTACTTACGATCGGCGCGTATGATACGCTCACGAGGATCGAGTAGCTTGTAAGTAGCGTCATTTACGGAGGCACTAATGATAAATAATGTATCTATGTATTTATGGGTTTCATCACTTTTAATGACTTTTCAAGGGAGGTTCTGAGTTGTCCGGTCATCGTATTTATGATATTTGTGGCTAGTTAAAAGAACGGTTTTTTTAACATCAACTCCACCCAGGAGGCCCTGAGGAAAATAATTGTCATCTTTGGGAATGCTTTGTGGGGGGTCTTTTTGTGTAAAGAAAAGAGTGTAGGAGGGATAAAACACAGAGGCCAGCAAATCATTACACAGCCGAGTCCTAGAAACGACCCGTTATCTTAGGCGTGATTTTCGACTGTGCTCCGATGCCAAAAGAATCAATGATGCTAGTTCCTCGGAACATTTAATTTTTTACCGGTAGAATAGGGACAGCATTCCCACCTCTAAAGATCGTAACCCGTTTTCAGAGTCGAGGATTTTTTTATGTATTTTGGGGTTCCATACCAGAGGTGGCTGTCAAATTCAAAAGCGGAGCGCACTTGCGACTTGTGCAGGGTTAGAAGTTATGTACTTTTAAAGTATCTGTGCACCCTGTACAGTACGTCCAGCTTCTGAGAGGCTAACTTAAATCTGTCATGGAGCCCACGTACCTGAGCTGGTCGCTTAGAGTTACACCAAGCATATCAATGGAAGGCCTGTTGAGAAGATTTCTTCCTTTGAATGAGACTTGATATGTATATCGATCTTTTAGATGTAATCACACATGATTAGGCCTTTGAAACATTAAATTCGACGAGTTATTCTTACTGCAAGAGGAAACACTAGAGATAACCGTCCATTCTCTGCTTCAAAGCCCTTCGTTCCGTTTTTTTTTTTTTTTTAATAGATAATTGAAACCTTTTCTTATTAAACACTAGCTGGTCACGGCATGCGTTGCTACGCCATTTAATAAAGGAATTTTTTCTCCCCGAGTGTCCTTTCCCATTCGTCCCGTTCCCCTTCCGCCTCCCCTTCTTCTCCTGCGTCCTCTTCCCCTCTCGCGTTCCCACTCCGTCACCTCCCCCTCCCCCCTCCCCACTCCACTCCCCCTGCCTTCCCCCGTCCCGCGAACCCCCCTCCCGAGTTCTCCTCCCCCTCCCTGGTTCCCCTCCCCCATCTCTCCCTCCTTCCCGCTTTCCATAGCAATAGCCGCTTCCTCGCGTGCCACCAATAGCAATTTTTTTACACAAATTTCATAATGCCAGAGCTCATCTGAAGTTTTATATAAACCTTGTCCTGACAATAACGAACACACAAAAAAAAATCCAATTTGATGCAGTCGTTCGAAAGTTATGCGCTTAGCAACACATTCAGCGATTCATTTTTATATTCTCGTAGATATAACGTGATTGCAGTTTCGGATACAAAGCCCGTATCAAATAGATAGTTTTGGGAAGTCTAAGGGGGCATACATTAATTACGTGAGCTCAAAAGGGTGGCAGGGATCCAGCAAAATCTCACGTTAGTTGAAAAGAATATATGAAGTGGCCCAAATTTATCTCACCAAGGGGGGGAGGGGGATCTAGATTGGAAGAAAAACTGCTCACGTAATTAATGTATGCCCCCTAATGTCTCTCATGTAGATAACATTGTGTGTTTCAGCTAGTAGCATGATAATGTACGGCAATGATTATATATTTTAAAGGAATTACTTACAGGAATGCACAATTGGATGAATTCTCAGGAATTTGCAGGTTTAATTCCTCTCAGCTTTCTTTACCATGGGTTTTGTTATTTTTCACTTGGTATTAACTCGTTTCAATGTGAACTTTGCATATATTATGCGATGATTGCTGTCAAACACTTCGAACACCGATACTTGCGAGTTGTGATGAATAATGACAAAAATGCGTATTCCATTAATGCACTGAGGCTTTTTATACTCGTTATTGCGAATGTATATAGTTTTCAAGAATGCGATGTGATAAGTGATTGCGATGTTTTGTTAAGCGAGTTATATTAACAAGGACTTCGTCCCACGGCGCTGTTTGTTGACACAATGACGTTTTTGGGGGACGAGCGGAGTAAGGGAAATAATCATTGCCATAATATAGTACATAATATTTTAAAATCCAAATAAACACAAAAGCATTCCGCCGAGCGCAGCCAATTATACCAGGCGCTAACATTGTTCATTGGCCCTTTCCATGCTCCGCGCTCCTAGCGTTCAAAGCAGGTCAGGGATAAAAAAATTGTAATTAAAAAAACTAAAAAAAACAATGGTTACCGTTACAATATTTAGACATTTAGCGCCTTTGCATTAATGTTCAACTATTGTTTTATACTTGCTCACACATGTCTATGTCATGCGTTGCACACTTCGCAGTGTCAGTGCGGAGCTGTTGACATCAAAATATTAGGTACGTGGAGCCTTTTTCACTTGAAAATACAGAGTGACCAATATAGTATGTAAACGAGAAATTAAAGGCATAAACTGAATAAAATGCGATATCTAGGCTACAATCTGTGTTAAACTGCAAATACAAGATCATACTTTCGATAAGTAATCCGGGTAAATTAATGGAAGATAATACTACTACTCATGACTTCGAAACACACGTTACTGGTATAAGAGCAGTAGTCATACTAAAATTTCTTCCGGCTGCATTATTTTGAGTTGCCATAATGATAGACCATTTCTGTTACTAGAAGTGACTAAAAGAAAATAAAAAATGAAAGAATATTTTTTTTAAATCAACAAGGCTTAAATAATTAAAACCTCTCAGGATTAATCTCTTATTCATTTGAAGTATCTTTTGCTCAAAATGATACCTGGCTCCACTTTGTCTCTGGAAACAAAATCCGTCCAACCCCTTGTCCCGGTACCTTGGCGGCACTCAAAGGGTGCAAAGGTATGGCGTAATTATACACTGTGCCCAGTCCACTCCGCTAAAGGCCAGCCAACTAACGTAATTATAAACCCTCATTCAAATAGAGTCCTACGAAACTGCTTGCGCCATAGTTTTTGTTAGCTTTCAGACTGCATGTAGGTACTTGTTTTCACAACAACGCGAGATATGGACTATCAATCTTTAAAATGCATTTTGATTGAATCTCGCATGACGACGCTTGTAAATTAAATAAATACGGGTCACACCAAGTCAAATTTTATCCAATCAATTTTACAAGGTTAATGTATGTGACATCCATTCTGTTCACGCCTTTATCATGTTGCCTTTTGAAACTACCTATTTGGTGCCCTCTGCCTCAGTTGAATTCACCTCGCCGCACAGGACACAAGTCCTAAAAACCGCACCGCTTTTACAGTTTTTAGTAATCAAACCGCAAACAGAACTCTTAAACCGCAGCTATTTGCAAGTACCATCGCCACGCGTCATCCATTCTCGCTTATTATTTCGCGATCAAACGTTCATTCCCAATCGCCATTCCCTTCCAAAATCTCAACCAAACTAACATACCTACCTTTCCAGTGAACACGGAACGAGGAGTGAAGCAGTCTGGGTAAGTGCGATTAAAATATAATAAAATAGGTAAATAAGAACCGCATACAGTATACAGTCCACAACATCCACGCAGCATTTGATCCCTCGATCTTGAGAGGGATTATTTGCTACCCGCTGCAACATATTCATTATGGTGGTTCTAAGCTACCAGAAAATTCCTGTATCAATTATTAAACTTTGTGAAAACTATTTTTTTTTTTAATAATTGCCTTGCCTTTCATTTTACCTTTACTTCAAGGGATACTAACTCGTATGTAAATTTATTTATTATTTCCTCGGTGTATTTGAAACATTACTTGAAATTTGGCCCTGAGGGAATTTTCCTCAGGGCCTCCTGTGTGGAGTTAATAAAAAAATAAAAATAAAAGAATGGCTTCAGCCGTGTTTGGTGACTAGATCTGATTAGCCAGGTACTTCTCCACCTTCCTCTTTCCTATCTCCTTCCCCTCCCCACTTTCCTTCAGCCTCACAACATACCCCGATTGGGGATGCCATAGTCTCACTGTCCCCAGACAGGAGCAGTTGGGACTCTTGTGAGATATTAACATTAAAAAATTTACATCATTCTGCTGCTATTTCTCACATTTTTATCACTGCATTTTTGAAACTTTTTCATTTCAAAGCTATTTTTTGTTAAGAATTTTATTTAACCTTTAAGTACTGACGTGATTAAGTCATATCAAAAATGGTGACGTGACGTATCTCAGACGGCTCATAAATAATCGAAATAGATTATTTATATTTAGCGACTTGCACATTATTTACTTGTATTATGATTCGTTTATTAATATTTTACTAAGGAAGTACAAAAAATAACAACACTTAATATGAGATCAATATTTATTTGATACAAATTATATAACCTATATTTCGCTCAACTAGACAAATATTCGTTATAATCTTAGCTATAATAAAATTATTTGGACATTTTTTGGATTTGTTTTTATTTTTTAAACTTCAGTATTAATTATAGTATAACTTAGGTAGTGATTGCTTTTGAAATCACGTAAACATTTTAGAATTAATCACTTATTGTCTATTGTCTACACAGTCCACGCATACTGTTTTTGAACACCCAAGACAAATAGGCTTGCGACATTCAATGCAATTGTACTTAGAACGTCTTTTGAGTCTTGATGGGCAGATTTGACAGTTTTTTCTCGCTGCTTCTGTACTTTCGGGAAGAATTATTTCAGGTTCCGGGGGCTTATTTGGACACAGTACGCGTGCGATTGTCAATCGCAGTTCTCTCGGCAATCGATTATTGTATTCCCGATGTTTCAGGTGCGGTAAAACTAAACTGTTAGCAAGGTTCTGAAGAAATTGTGCTCTAGAAATATCAGGAACAGCAGTGCAGGTCTTGTACAGAGCATAGGTGTTGACTCCAGTCAAATCCAAGACTCTGAAAAAAATTGCGAGTGGCTAACGTCTGGTTCTACAACTTGATGAATAATTGGAATATTTTTTATCTATTTCATCAACACCCCCTTTTGTTTTGTTATAATCTATTATTATTTCCGGCTTTTTTGACAGTAAATTCAATTGCTATGTGTGGTGCATTGAAGATATCAATAATACTGCTTTTGACTTTTTAGGGACATATGAAACCATAGTGAAGTCCTTTGTAAAACCGTGTACCGACAATTCAGTCTGACGACTTTGGATGCTTGAAATTCAGGTGGGAAATGCCTCTTATTTTTTTTCAAAGTACCAAGATACGTCAGACTTTCAACTGCTTTTGCTGCAACTGCTCTATCAATTCTATGGAACTAAACCAATTATCCGCTGTAATATTTCAGCAGTAACAGGTTCTTCAGATGACCATTTGAAACCATTATTCCCATAATAGTAATGATTACTAGATGAAACTGAAATAAGACTTACAGTTGCAGATCCTGAAATTTGGTTGGCATCAAGATGAGATATGGTGATCGGTCTAATTTGTAACTGATTCTCATTTTCCTTATTTTGTTCGTCTTCTGACTGCTCAGATTCCGTTTCGTGGTCAGATTGTAAGAAGAAATCTGGGTCTGCCTGATCATCGTCAACGTCGCTGAAATTGCCTTCAATTTTCGTTTCTAACCAAGATTGTACAGTATTTTCGAAGTTCTCACTAGTAGTAAACACCACTCTTCTTTTTTTGCGGCTACTTTTCGAAGTACTTGGTTGTTCCATCTAAAACACTACGATAAATAATGAGGTGACGTCTTGTAGACACTTAGAAAGATATACACTAATAATGATGTGACGTCTAACAGACCCGCAACATGCATACTGACCTTACGTCTCAGAGA
The DNA here is from genome assembly GCA_929108145.2 of Limnephilus rhombicus. Taxonomy (NCBI): domain Eukaryota; kingdom Metazoa; phylum Arthropoda; class Insecta; order Trichoptera; family Limnephilidae; genus Limnephilus; species Limnephilus rhombicus. The sequence continues at coordinate 26,957,386 of OV815274.1, forward strand.
CACTGCGCAGCTCCACAAGCGAACGTGTTGTCGTGCCGCTATTGAGCGCTCGACTGGTTGATCACCGTGTTCGATACCGAAGCTAAGGGGAAGGGCGCGGGGGTATCTTTAAAGACTTCGAAATAAGACTCAAATTTGTTAACTTGCCGTCTGTGAGACACCCACGTCAGTACTTAAAGGTTAACATAAATATGTGAGAAAATTGCAATTTTTTTTAAATATACCTTCTGGCTATTGTTAAAGCTATAACAGCCTTACTAAAAAACGTTGTGAATATTTTAGTCGTTTTTTAATTGATAAACAACCATATACCTATATAAAAAAAAACCTTACTAATTAAAAACAGACAAAAAATAGTTCATTTAAAGATATACATATACAATATACATTGCTTGTCTAGCCAAAAAGGGTAGCTTACCTGTTGTTTATACTGTTTTTCATAATAATTTCTCAACAAATTTTGGATTTTTCCAAGGTATTTTAAATATCCTATATATTTTTTTTTTTTTTTACAGTGAATACTGCACAAGAATCTCAACTGCTCCCGTCTGGAGCCAGTAAGACTATGGCATCCCCAATTGGGGTATGTTGTGAGGCTGAAGGTAGTGGGGAGGGGAAGGAGGTGGGGAAGAGGAAGGTTGGGAAGTACCTGGCTATTCAGATCTGGTTACTAAACACGGCTAAAGCCATTTTCAAGCAACGTTTCAATTCTGAATGGTGGTCTTACACCAGGGCAATACTGATAGTATCTTCCACTCTGGAACATGCCGCAAATATACTATATATTATTTTAAATGAATTAATTGTGAAATAACACAAATTAATAAAATAAAATTTATTTGCGCATGCCGGGTTCGAACCCGCGACCTCCGGATTGTGAGTCAAGAGTGTTACCCACTGGACTACGGAGGTCGTCTTATTTTGAAGTTCTTATTTTTGAAGATGTCGTAAAAACAAATACCATTTTAGAATCTAGATTAAATTACCTTTTAGATTTTTGTACTTGAAATGTATTTTAATATTTAAAAATTGCAATATTTTAATTTAAAATTTGAAAAAGGTCGAAAAAAATCTTACCACTAACAATTTTTATTAAAACGTCGAAAAATTTCGGAAAATTCAAAATTAAATAACACAGTCTATTGTTTTAAGGAATTTGCAACAAAACTGTCACTTCACTTTTTATCTCGTCCATTGATTCAAAAATTATAATGATGATTTCTAATTAATATAAAAAACTAACATTTTGGATTTAGTTTTGATTTCTTAAATTTGTATTTATTTAGAAGGAATTATCAAAAAATATCACTTTCATGGAATTTTCATTAAATTCAATCTGTAAAAGTCATTTAAAAAATAATGGTTCAGAAATAACTTTTTTTCGTTATTTGTTTTTGGGGTGTTATGCCAGGTTGCGCTACTTCCTTCTTTTGAATACTTTTGGCCGTGAAAATCTTAAAACGTAACAGAAATAACTTATCTTTTTATGTTAAACCAAATTTACAACATGACATTATTAAAGGATTAAAACCGACGAAAATTAACACAAACAATAGTAATAATGTTGAATTATATTAATATAAATGTGAATTGGTCATTAGAATTTTTAATTTGGGAGGCGGGAATGGGTACCGCCGCCCCGGGAACCTTTATTGGATAACCAACACCTCTGCCATAGGTCACCCCAAGTAGTTCGCTACGTTTGGTGATTTAGCAGGGGTGCCCGGGTCCATGGGGTGAGGTTTGTCAAGGTCTTGGAGGTGGGTGACCAGGACACGCTGAACCCCAGATTACTACCCACCCCTTAAACCCCTTTCCTTCCCAGAACTCTCCTCTCCTTCCTTTCCTCAAAAAAACCTCTGCACAGCATCCCCAAAGATGACATAGGCCCTGAGGGAAATTATTTTGCTCTGGGCCTCCTGTGTGGATCTCATGTAAAAAAAAAAAAGTATAGAAATTATGTATGAAAACATTATATGAATCGCACGTGAAATATTACAAGTCAAAACTCTGAATATGCCACGCGTGAAAACAAACATTCCACATCCGCGCATGCGTCTATCTACCGAAGCTCAATGTTGCCAGCATAATAATGAGATTTTTTATTAGTAATAATCCGAAAAAGAAAATGTACAGTCTTTTTACAATGTGTAACAAAAACGCCGTTTAACGGTAGTGAAGTGTTTTTTTTATAAGTAAGGCTGTAACTGTATTACTTTAATATAAATCTTAGATTGGGTTTTTAATCCTTACATTGGCGCTTTATTTTTGTATAGACGAAATTATTCCGAATCAACACAAAATGGTTAGCGGGGGTTTGTAAATACGGGCCGCGTCGCTAGACTGGAGTGTGGGAGTGGGCCGGGCCGGGCCGCCCCAAGTAGCGATGCCGGTTCGGAGGAGATTCGTTTAACGCGCGCCGGCCCGCTATAAATTGTCGTTTAATTACCCCTGGCAAAGCGTCACATCAGCCGCGTGACACTTTTATGACGATTTACGGCGGCATTTCGACGCTCCGGAGGATTGCTTCCCCTCGGCGAGGCGGCAAGGCTCGCGGACACGTCACACAACCTTTTTTTTTGCTTCATATTCTAATAACTTTGTACAACTCCTCTTATAATTTTCCCTATGAAATATTTAGTTTTACTTCGGTCGAAGTTTTTCAAACTCAGTCACATTATTTTTATGTTATTATTGTCAAATCGACGAGATTTCACAATAATTTAGATTAACCATTTAGATTTTTTGAAGTGAAACTTCTTTAGCCCCGTTGTGTTTTAAAATTCGGATGAAACGGAAATGGCGCCTTACAGCACCTTCATAGATTCAAACTGCGCTCTTTGACTGCTTTGATTATGATGACACTTTGCAAGGCTCCTATTGGTTATATGAAACGGAAATGACGCTAGGTCTGCGCTCAGCTTTGATTATAACCTCAATTTTCACGGCTCCTATTGGTTGAGATTGTTTTGGTAAAGTTTTGCTTCTACCACGTATGAACTGCACTCGATTTATTTTATATTTGAACCGTCCCGTCGTTTATTTAACACAAAAAATTAAAAATTGTTTGATTTTTCACCCGCCATGTATGTATGATTTTCTTTCAATAACATTTAACTCTCTTTTTCCATATTAAATACCTGCATCATTTTATTCTTTGGGTTTGGGTTTTTAATATTAGGTATAAATGTACGGGCATTAAATGTTTTTTTTATGTGTTATTAAAAATATGTATTAAAGTGTACATTTTCTCGCAAACTCGATTTCAAAGTTCTTGCTGTCACGTTAAGCATGTGCAAGCATGCGAAAGTCGCAATTTAAACGCCTCAAAGTGTCGCCTACAATAAATAGTAAGAAGCGTCTCGACGTCCCACGCACGGCGTCGCGAGCCCAAGACGGCGCAGGGCTTGCGGCGTAATACCGCCATGACTGACGGACGAGCATGCATTCAAATGGCTTGCTTTAGCCGCGACAGGGCCGTATCTATCTGCCGGGGAGGGCGTCTTACCCCCCCCCCCCCTCCCCCCTTCAACCCAGCCAGGGGAATTAAGACCATTGTAAAAAGAACGGAATTTAATAGTAAGTCGACTATTTATGGATGAATCATAAGAATTTCATCTTAATTTATAATGAAAACCTAGTAATTTTCGCAAATACTGGAATTCGTTCATTCTAAAAGAACGAAGATATTAAGAATAGATACGTAAGATATTTGTAATAATCTTATATTTATTATCGTTATTTGTTTTTGGGGTGTTATGCCGTGTTGCGCTACCTCCTTCTTTAGCCAACTTTTCGGACATCGTTGCAGTGTCCATGTCCGGCAGATCCGGTAGACATCTACCGGATCTGCCGGATCTGCCCTGATGATGAACACTGCAACGATGTCCGAAACGTTGGCTGAAGAAGGAGGTAGCGCAACACGGCATAACACCCCAAAAACCAATAACGAAAATGCTTTTGGCCGTGAAAATCTTAAAACTTATCTTATATTCATTAATATAATATTTTTCGCATGGATGTATAACTTTTTATACTTAAAGGCTCTTAAAATCCCGGTCCGATAATATTTATTTGTTTTCTAACGGTATATCGATGAAAGGTGCTCCAAAGAACTAGTTTCATTGATCTCTTCGGTTCCGGTGACATTTCCCCCAAAATAACTGGTCGTTTTAACCACTTTGGTGATTTCTCGATTTACTAGGTATCGTGCAATATTTATTAGTGATATGGTTGTTCTTAAAACGGGAATGTTTTTCTTTAACATTTTGCATTTTACATTTTACATTTTGCATTTATCACACACATAAAAGCAGGAATTATTTCTGAAGTATAACCCACGATGCCCCCTGAGCTCTAATAATATAACAGTTTGTAATCTACCTAACAATTTGACACCCAACGCCAATTCTATGTAAAAATATCATATATATTTTTCCCCGTAATTATTCAGATTAGACATGGGCAAAATTGAATGATTGAATTAAATGAATAAATTCAATCTTGTGACACACTCGATCTGATTCTCAATTTCAAAAGGAATTGATTCTTCATTCCTTATTTTTGGCCTTGCATCCTACGATTTTTAACGACACCATAAATATGTATTTTCCATTTATTTTAATGTTAAATTCTTTCAATTAATTTTTTGTACCGTAAAGAATTTAAATATTATAATGTTTCGTAGGTATTCAAATATTATTCTATGGGTGGCGCGACGCGAAGTTGCCTAAAGTAAAGTGCCTATCCCACTCCCGCACCGCCATTCATAAAAGCACGCGTAGATACATCATTGTAGTCCCCGGCACAAGTAAAATACGGCAGCGAGTCAGCCGATTCAATTCCCGTTCAAGTTCCGACCAATACTATTCAGTATTGTTCCCGTCAATCCGAGGTCCCAAATGTCCCGGGTCGGCGTGCCTAGTCTGTCGCTATTGACAGACTGTGCACGCGGACTGTAGTCCGAAGCGCTCCATTCGGGAATTAACATTAACGTCTTTTTCAGTTGAGACAAAGACCAGTTCAAACGAGTCGATCTCAGATCCCGGGGTGTCCGAATCACAAACTTTACTAGGTCCGGAGCTCGCGAGTCACTGCAGACACTAGTCAAAAGTTACTAATTCATTCCCCAATGCCCGCCGCGAATCCGCCCGCGTGGTTCATTCATTCCTCGCTATTCTAGCCGTCAATTGCATTACATAGTTGTCAATTTTTTGGTACGTACCAAAGTTATTCGAATACAAGTACCTACCTACTTTTAGACGCAGATCTTGGGTAGATATAATATATGTGAATTTGCAGATATTATAAAGCCAGCTATTAAATAAAATAAAATTAGTAAAACTTTAGGAGTGTACCACAAAAACTGTTTATTTTTAAGATTTAATTGCTAGCCTAATATACTTAAATATATTTTTCTTATAAAAAAAATGTTTTTTTTTTTTGTCAAAATAATATCAACACATTAAAATATTTCATTAACCCCATCGACATAATTCACCCTAAGAATAATGAATAATTATTGGCCTCCTCTCTGTGCGGTTTTTTGTAGCCTTCCGGTCTGCTCTTTTTGCGGTGCTTCGTGTTTTTTTGTAATTAATTGAATTAAAGGAATGAATAAAAGGAATCAATTCAAAAAGCTCCTGGGAATGAATCTGCCCGTGTCTAATCCAGATCCGTCACAGTGTCGCTCAGAATATGACATAATCCGTCATTGCATAATCCATATTAAGTAAAGTGTACATTAGGATGAAAAAAAAATTGACCACCAAACGTATCTTATTGACAAAAATTTAAAGATGGACCACAGCATCATCTTATATATAAAAATGAATCGCTAAATGTGTTGCTAAGCGCAAATCTCGATAGCAGCTGAACCGATTTAAATAATTATTTTTTTAGAATATTTCTTGAAGTACGAGGATGGTTCTTACGGAGAGAAAAATTAAGAAAATTGCGCATAAAATTGGATAATTTCAGAAAACCTAACGACTATCGCACGTTTGACAGTTCGCGTGTTTGAGAATGACATTTTAAATCAGGATTCTATTTTTGAAAATCTTTAAGTTGATAAATTTATTTAAAGTAGGTTATAACTATTTTAATATTTTAGCAATAGAAAACTCAGTTTACATCCCAGCGACAACCATGTGCACAGTAATATAGGGAACATATGAATGAAACAGAAGTTTAACTTTAACATTTATTGTAATCAAATAAACAGTTTGCAAGCATGAGACTATTATCTATTCAAAGATTATTATTATTATTCATCGAAACTCAGGATATGGTCCAGAGTTCCTTGAAGAGCAATCTCGTGTGATAATAAAATATGCAAGTCACTTCAAAAGAAACAAGGATCAGCGATGTGTGAACATAATTATCAGAACTAACCTTTAACCAGTATGTCGGGCGCCAAGGCCAGTCTCAATGATATGACCATTAAATAAAATATGAACTATTTGAAAACCAGTATAAAGGAAACTAACGCCAATCCCCGATCCTGTCATGCCAGCCGGAGTCCAGGTTTTTCAGCCCTCCTTCCTTCCGAGAAATCCGTAGACTTCCGCTCTTCCGTCCCCCTCCAGATGTCGCCACTGTCCCGTCCGAAGTTATCAATAACAAACTCATAGAGCAAGGTGTTTTTGTATCGTCAACATCAAAATAGTCGGGGTAACAAGTTAAACTGTTACAAGGTACTCCCCTAATAGTTTGAATCGAATCAAGAATTTTAGATATTTTAAATAGGTATCTATGTTAGGTACCAAATTTAATATACATGAAAAATGGAAATTTGAATAAAAAATTTAAAAGGTGGCACGCGGGCTGTTTAAAAACTGAATGTACTGGGATTGAATATATGGAAAGCGGGAGGGAGGGAGAGATGGGGGAGGGGGGGAGGTGGAGGAGGCGGAGTGGGAACCCCCCTTGCACCATGCGAGCGAAGCTGCGGGAAAAAGTTAGTTTAATATAAAAAGCTATTCTAATTTGCTTTTTAATTCATAAAATTATCTTACTTAAGAGATTCCCAGAATTTGCCTATTTTCTTTCCTTCGGACAATAGCCTCTAAAAATCATCGCTTGCCCATTGAACAGCGCGAAGATGAAGCCGTTTGTTTCTTTATTCCAGAGGAACGAGATACGCTGGCCACTTTATTTTCCAACCCCCTTTTGCCCTCTATTCGACTCATATTTCCAGGCAACTCAGCCATAGCCAAATTTGATGTCGTCAGCAAAGGTTTCATAATTTAAACACAATTAACTTTAATGATTAGGGGGCCAAAATGGTAGTTGAGAAAAAGTGTATTTTTTTAAGTCGGTCTTGTAAAGTAAGAAACGCGGATAATGAGTTACCCGAAAGCTTTCATATTTTTAAAATATGTATTTTGATCATCATTCAGCTTCAGTATTTCAGGGATGGTGTTTTTTCATAAGATAAAATTTTTCACGAAAACCTAAAACACTTTTGTATATTCTGCGGCCTCACAGGCAGCTACAAATTGATTTCGTATAACGAACAGCAGCTACATCGTCATAATTTTTCGCCACCCCTTTGTCATTCTGAAAATTTCCTTTCTTTATACGTCGATATATTACAAATGATGTCGGAGCTTTTGTGTCTAGTGCTGTCGCGGGTGAATTTTAAGGTGTGTGTTTTGTTATATTATTTATTTATTTACGGGGATTCTTCAGATACGATAAGGGACATCTGTTCATTCCGCCCTTCCACAGCATACCACCCATCCGCCCATCCCGCCCAAATCTAATCTTTAAACTCGCATCCGCCGAATGCGCAATAATTTAAAATTATCTCCCGCTCACCCTTTCCATCGTGAGTGACATAAATCAGTCTTTATTGAACGGCTTGATGCATTTAAATTTTTATTACCTTTGTTGCATTATCGGAGTGCAGGGAGAGTTTGCAATTTGCATAGATTAGCCATTAAATGACTTATGTGCATTCAAATGACGGTACTCTTCCCATTATCCATAAATAACGATACAAATTTCGAATGAATGCGGGGGAATATTTTATCAATATTTTCAGAAATTTTAGGGAACTTTCAGAAGAATGAATATGTGAAACTACAAGCGACAAGCAATGTATATTTATATCATTATATTTCCCAGTAAATATTAAATATTTTATAAATCTTATAAGTAAATCGGTTACATAATATGTATCTTGATGCTGTAATTAGATGACTGCACGTTATTTATATTTAATGAATGGAAGAGACCAGATGATGAAACAATTTAACTTTTCATAAATCACGAAATGGTCTTAATGAGTGGAAAAAATAAATTATACATACAATCTCGATCCGGCGATAATGTCGCTACAAATTTCGCAGCAAAGAAGGCTTAGCCCCCTCAGGGGATGTTTTAAGGGGATGGCTTCGAATTCAGCTGACGGGGTGGAGCGGGGGGAGTGGCGTGGTGGAGGGGTGGCGGGGGATGTGAAGCATTCCATTAAATAAGACACTGGGTAAATTATCCCCTCCCCTCTCTCCTCACGTCAGGCCGGTTGATTTACTCGCGGGCACTAAATATCGTCCTCAGCGACAACCAGTCTTCCCATAAAGAAGGATCTGTTCCGGAGGGTTGATGGCGCTGGATGGGGTGGGGGGGGGGGGTGGCGGATAGGGTGAACTGTTTCACGGAAAAAATACTATACTATAGTTGATTAAATTAGGATAACAACCGTAATTATTGCAGCGTAGGCGTATTAGATGGTCGTTAAAAATCCATTTTATAGTATTATATTAAAGTTAATTACAAATTTATAGTGCGTCCTAACTACAAGTATAACTACTCCCCAGATGATACCAAAAATTTTATTTTTATATTTATGTTTACAATAATTACTTAATGAAAGCTAAAATCAAACCAAATTCTATTTGTAAAACCAATATTATTTAGATTTTTTAAATCTGTGGTGATGATAATTCGCAATTTATTCTTTCCTCACACTCCGAAAAGATTATACTCATTATCACGAAGCCTGCTGTATTATTCGTGTGGCATGAAAGCAAAATATCCGAAATCTTAATAAAAAAAAAACCATCATTAAAAATGCTAAGGAAATCTTATTATGAGTTATTCATTATTGAGCATTTAAGGCCTAGGAAAATCCTGAACGCCAAAGTTAATATACAATAAAGCACGTCAAATTTTAACATTAACCAGATTACGGCCTCTTTCAAACCGGCATTTCCTATTTTTCCAAATATTTACTCGTGGCGTAACGGCGGCGTCGTGAAAAAAAATACACAAAATGTTAATGTGAACAATTAAAGCCTTAACCCTCCATCCCCTCTGGGAGGGAGCAGAAGAGTGAGGCACCTTCTCTTCTCTCCACCAGTCCTCAGTCCTCATAGAGTACGATAATCGCGGCCCGAATCAGGGAAAATAGCTCCCGCTGCTTGATTTATATGTACAGTTTATTGTCGCTCATTCCGCCCAACTGACTTTTATGGATGTTTCTTTTTTCTCCCAAGGCCCGTCTCCACCGTTCCAAAACCACCCGAAAATCCAGCAAGACTTTGGCACCGAAAAAATACAGTCCTTTCAACCATTCCTCGACCTTTCTCTTCTTTGGAGCAGGAAAAGTTTTTCTTAGAGCGCAATCGAACTTGCTTTTCTATTTGTCTCGATAAGAACGGGTTCTTTGTACGTTGTATATGTAGGTTCATCTTGGCCAGCCTTTTCGTCCTACCTATGTTTTACTTTTTCTTTCGGGGAGGTTTGGGTGCAGGATTTATAGATCCAGGCGCGGGAGGGGGGGATTGGGGAGGGGTGGATGGTGCTGGATGGATTTGGGACACGAGGATTTGAACAACGACCATAGCCTAAATAAAAAGCATTCGGGCTATTGGCCGCTTTTGCCTCCTACCTCATGCCTGCTGCCTGCCTTCTCCGGGACTAGAGATCAACATTGACATAAGTACTTCAAAACAAAATTGGAAAAGTTTTGCCAAAGGCAATCAATAGATTTCTTTAATATAACAATTATTATTGTCTGCTTTCGTATTTATCATTGTTTTAGTTGCCCTCATAGCACATTGACAGGAAGTGGGAAGATTTTATTTGTTAACAAAAATAAAATACAAAAAGTTACCGATTATTGAATTATCACGAGAAAGAACCTTGATATAACCAGTCGAGAGACAGACCAAATAAAAACTTTTTTCTGAGATTACTTGCGATTTATTGGAGCCAATTTTTAATTTTTTCCGCCCACATAAAAAAAAATCTAACGTCCGAATTTTAATACGGAGACACATAAACCAAATTAAGCGCTTTATAGCCAATAAGTGCACCTATATTTAAAAAATCATCCCATATTTTTAGGATTTATAAAAAAATATTATAAAATCGTAAACATTTGAAACAGAATATTCTCAGGATTTTCTAGCTATAAACTCGCATAGGAAGTTGAATTTTGCGCCTACATTAAATATTTTCTATGAAGTTTCTTTTAAATGGTCTAATTGATGATCACAATCAACATATATAAGAAAGAAAACTTAATTTTGATAAGTTGTTAAGTGTTTAATGTATCCTTTGAAAAAACTTTTGACACAAATTTTGCTCGAGAAATGACAACACTTTAATAGACTAAAATGGAATTTTTAACGTACTCACTAAAAACAACTGCAGCACCTCAGACAAATACATTAATTATCTTAAATCCACAATACCAATTAACTCCATTATTGCTTTATTTATTGAAAATAATGCATTATCAAACACAGTCTAATCCGCAAAAAAATACGCAATAAATACGAACATAACCACAAAAAAAATTGTATTTCTAATATTCACTGTATTTTTAAGTTTGAAACAGGTTGGATACATTATTAACTCAATTATTATTACACTGGTATACAAATGTGTTCCACTAAAAATGAAAAATCCACTAAAACACGATAAAAAGTAGCATTTTACATGGAGGCAATTTGACAGTTAACCGCTTTCAACATTTTTGCATATTACGATTTTGGAGAGACGAATAATTCGTAAGAAACTAGAGGGCACTGCCATCTATTGAATATAAATCGATGTAGTCTACTTTATCTTCTGTAAAACTTCAAGACCGCGGGAGTATTTGAAAATATTACAAAAAAAATTATGCATCTACGGGAAATTTGTGTCATATTGTGGCAAAAAGCGCTCCAGTGGTTAAAGAACGTTTTGTATCAATATTCTTGGATTTCGTATTTATCATTATTTAAGGAATTTAACTAAGTAGATAAATAATTGCATAAGTTACTATTTATAAAAAACATATATTTATTTAACGTATATGTACAAATATTTTACAAACATAAACACATTATAAACATATTACAAACATAAACATTACAAACATAATACAAGTCGAAAATTTACATAATGCAGAAATATAATATATATAGGTTTATATAAATCAGTACATATAATAAATATCAGTAGGTACAATAAATACTTACCACGTCATTTGTAAGTTACATTATCGTAGATAGAATTAAATTTTCACAAAGGGGTTCAACAAATGTAAAATTGTATTAATTTAACTCTTTACTCCAGTTAAATAGACTTTATAGATATACTAGCTTTTACTCCGAGGCTTCGCTCACATGGTATTAGAGGGGTTCCCACAAAATAGAGCAAAAATCTCGCCGGCATTGTCTTAAACAGCATTTTTAGTGAAACACTGTGATTTTTTTCATACATTTGTAAAATAACTGAAACAAACTTGTTTATAATAATTTTTGGAGCATACTTTGCGATTTTTTTATTTTATATAATTTGCGTTTCGGCGCGGGAAATGTCTAGATATTATCTTCAAGAATAACATATATTTTTTTAAGAGCTTTAAAACTTAACATGGAACGAAATTAAAAATATCAACGCAGGGATTTTCAACATGGAATTAATAATTTGAAACAAAACTAACAGTAAATAATTCTTCGTACCCATAATGTTGATAAATTTAATGAGTAAAGTATGTAACCGTAATCTAGGCATTATCTAGGAATACCTACAGTAAATTTTAAAATCATATTTAAATTATAAAATATAATCTTAAAGGAATAAATGTATTCGTCTCGCTAATATAGCAGAGCATCGTTAAAACATTATTTATATGTATTGGTGATTAAGACTCTATCATTCAATTCAATAAATGATTAATATGAAATCAAACTCAGAAACCAAATGTGCAAAGATGTCACTAAAATGTTGAATACTAAATTTCGTAAATGATTTGCGTGTACACGTTACTTTCCTCGTCTTGTCACAGTTAGTCAAAATGTTATCAATCATCTGTCTAAAAAAGCCGCTCCCGATTAAGAGCAGCGAAAGGAAAACAAAAAGCTGAGCCTCGCGGGTGGGAGGGTAGGTACTCGTAGCACGCTGTTCGCTACGCTCGCGCTACGAGCTCTACGCTGCTCGCTCTACGCCAGTAGTCCCGGGCCGGGGGCAACTTGCGGGGCGCGGGCACCAAGGGGGCATTCCACAGGTGGCCCATAAACCAGACATTCGCATATCACTACACAGGATTGATAGACCTCCAATCTGACAGCCGAATAACGACCGCACGGAGACGTATCACAGAGGCGGTTTTCCCACACGCTCAGCTCCCGGTGTCAGTCTAATGGGGTGAGAAACACCAGCCGTCTGTTGTGTCAAGTATCTGACAGTTTATAAAACTTGTTACGTCATTATGAAGTCGGGCGAATTGCTAAATTGTTTGTGATGTTAAATTTGACTTGTCGTTCCCCCCGGCGTCAACTCGTCGCTCTCTAATAAATTATTCAGATCTTCTCACGGTGTGATTTTATGCTCCGTCGCGTGATGAGCTTCAACGATGATTATTATGTTTCACTTTGTGAGAAATACGCCTCACTTATGTTATCTTATTAAGTGATAAATACATAATAAAGAATGTATTTAATACAATAAACTTCAATAATCATCAATCTCAACGCTATTCACATTAGTTCCAAAGGCTTATCAATATTTATTTAAGTTTTAAACTTTGAATTTTACAACTGCAAAAATCTAATATTTAAGGAATGATTTCGTTACAGCAAGTCGTCTATGCGAAGTTAACAATGTTTAACATCGTACAATTATTATCTGAACAATAATTCAATGGTTTTAACGGAATTAATTATTCCAAAGTAAACCCCTAAAACTAAACCATAACAGTAAATTCCGAAGGTAACATTACAAACCCATTCAAGCATTTAATAAGTTGCGGAAGATTATCTTGTAATAAGGCACTTAATTTCAAATACGGTTAAATAAATTAATGTTCTCGAGGAAGTAAAATCATATCTCATTATTACGGCCCATTTAATTTGCACATTTAAGAACACTCAGGTAATAAAAACTTTCGTGATTTAAGGCAGGGAGACCTCATAACCTCTCAGAGCACAGACACTATTAGATATTATCTCTGTTCTCAGAATTATACTCGCGTTAATTAAGACTCCTGTTTTCTTTTGCAGTTTCCCGTCTGCCCTTCTATCCCCCGGGGGGAGCGGAAACATTATTATTTTCAATATTCAAAATCAAATAACACGTGATTTTTTAACGAGACTGTATTCTCTTAAAATGAGCTCTAAATTCTCTAATGTATTGCTTTATTTATTTACTTGTAAAAACTAATACCTACATTGCAAAAGCGATATACCTATACATAATAAATATATTTACTTTTAAGATACAAATTATAAATGAGTGATATTTCTCGCTTATGCCTACAATACACGACATCTTTTTTCAGCCCGATACCAATTGGAGACCAAAGACAAAATTCGCATCGCTATTTTTATCTCTATTTTCATATCTCCGGTTTCAGTTGGCATCACAGCAAACAGCATGGTTCATGTGTTGTTTGCAGTGATGACAATTGAAATCGTAGATATGAAAATAGAGATGAAAATAGCGATCGCGTAAAGCGAAAAATGTTGATTTTGGTCTCAATTCAATTCAATTCAATTCAATTCAAATTATTTATTCTTTCAAAAACATTACAAAATTAAAAAATTTTATGTGTTTTTGAAATACAATTGTAACAGTATTACATTAAACATAAATGGTAGGCTAAAAACTATACAAGCATTAATAGAGCTTGCCTTTTGAAAGCAGCTTCACTAACGCTAAATATGTCGATATCCGAATTAATTCTATTCAACAGCAAGATTGCTCTCCCGACCGGCATGACCATTGGCAAGTTAGTCCTGCAGGTCGGAAGATAGAACAGCCTATGCTGTCGGTGGCGAAGATAACCAGCGGGAATATAGAAATGAATGCTCTCCAAGATAGCTGAGTTTTCAAACCATCCGCGAATCAATTTGAAGAAATGCGTAGCAATGTGAACATCCCTTCTGACTCGTAGATGGTTCATTCCCAGCATACCCAAAAGAAAGTCAGTAGGATAGAGCCACGGGTAATAGCCATACTCCCTCATGTACATAAATCTCAGAATTTTTTTCTGAACTCTCTCCAACATGAGGGAATATTTTACTTGGTGCGGACTCCAAATTACCGACCCACTTTCAAGTCTACTCCTTACTAGGGAATTGAATAGGATTATGAGAACTTGGGTATCTCTAAAATTCCTTGCAGTACGCAGAACAAAGCCCAGCATTTTCAATGAAGTGCTACAAACCATCTGAATATGAGAATGAAATGTCAGCCTACTATCAAACATGATTCCAAGGTCCTTCATGGTGGAGACTCATTTTAGACTTCGGGCGTCCATCGTATACCGGTAATACCAGGTATGACACGCCTTAGTGAATGACAAAATTAAACATTTAGATATATTGAACTCAATCCGATTTCTTTTACTCCAGTCGATAATTCTATCAATATCTGACTGGAGTAGATTGCAGTCTTCTAGGATTAGTATTTCTAATAGTTTCAGGTCATCAGCAAAAAGAAGAAACCTGGAGTGCAGAATTACTTCTGAAATATCATTAATAAATATGGAAAAAAGGAGTGGGCCTAAATTAGAACCTTGGGGTACTCCTGATCGTACAAAAAATAGAATAGACTGGAATAGACCATGAGATACAAACTGTTTCCTGTCTGCAAGATAGCTAGCAAAAAAGGTGAGTAGTCTCATGGAGAATCCTATTTCAGCCAGTTTATTGAGTAAGACGTCGTGACTAACAGTATCGAAGGCTTTTGAAAAGTCGTTATATGAACAGTCTACCTGGTGGCCTTTATCTAAAGATTTTGAAACGTAATCAGCAAACACTAATAAGTTGGTTTCTGTAGATTGACCTTTTCTAAATCCGTGCTGTTCTGAAATTAAGTACGGCTCCACTTGTGGCAGTGTGTATTTATGAATAATCGATTCGAACATTTTGGCCGGTGCAGATAGTATTGCTACTGGCCTAAAATTTTCTACAGGGGTCTTTGTACCGCTTTTATAAATCGGACAAATCTTTGAAATTTTCCAGGAATCAGGAAATACACCGGTTTCCAGGGAAAGATTAAATAAGAAACTAAGTGGCTTTTTTAAAACTCGGCACAACCTTTAAAGAAGAATACTGGAAGAAAATATGGACCAAGTGAATATGTGTTTTTCATTTTTCTAATGGAAGTTTCTATATCTGATTCATCAATTTGATTAATATCGATATTCTGGGCTCCCTTTATATTCAACTTGGCAGCAATATTTGTATCTAGTAATGGAGACTCATTACTATACACGGATTGGAAGTGTGTTGCAAAAGCGTTAGCCACATACGTCTACTCCACGAACTTCCCGATCAAGATGCGTCATGGTGTATTGAATACCACCATCTTTTCTCAGCGATTTGACGTAGTCCCAAAACATGTTGGGGTCATGCTTGATATCGTGTTCAGTGGAATTTACATATAATTGGAAAGCAGTGCGTATATTGCGCCTAACCACGGCTCTATGCACACTGAACAAATCATAGTCACCTCGACAGCCGGTAGCCTTCCATTTTTTATGGAGAGCATGTTTCTTCCTAATGCTTGCGATGGTATTTTGACAGAACCACTTCGGATATCGACGACCACCTCTACTGGGAGGTTTCCTAGAGAAACAGGCATCAAAAATATTGTAAATACAAGCATAAAAATGATGTACTGCCTCATTTATAGTGCTAAAATTGTACATTTCTTGCCAATCTAGTTGGCTAATCATATTGTACAGTTCATAAATACCGCCCTGCCCAAAATTCCATCCACGCAAAGCATTCTTGTCATTTTTGGAATGTTTGTAATTTTAATGTTTTTTTTTGCATGAAAAAATAAATTCTAGTGCAGGGTAATGTTTATCTTCGGTAACAAGGGGAGAATCGCAATGAATAACATTTATGGATATGTTGCCTAAAATTAAATCTAAATTTCTTAAGGTTCAAAAGATGTCGTGTATTGTAGGCATAAAACTCGTTGTAGGATATGTGAAAAACATCCACATTTCCTGCGAGGCAGTTAATTAACCTAGAGATTCTTCCCAGGGGCATCACCATTGATAAGTTAGGTCTGCACCAGGGAAGAATCAAAAGCCTGTGTTGGGGGCCTCGCGTGAAATAGAATCCTATTTTAGCCAGAATATCTGGTACTTATAAGCTAATGGTAAAACCATTTAGAAGCTTATAAGTCATCAGCAGTAATCTGCTTCTGGATCATTTTGTATTTCTCTGTCTTTTAAAAACAAGAAACCACAATAGCAACATAAAATGTAAAAAAATAAGCGGAAAATGTTCCGTATGCTTTAGAAACTGAGGATTATCAACCAATTGAAAAATGTATTTTTGTAAACATACAACGCAGAAAACGATAAAGTAATAGATTAGGTTAGGTTGGATAGATTTGTTATTTACCTTCATTTTTCTTCAATCTTCTGTTTTGTCACTATTTTTTGTCACGGAAGGATTATTATGTTAATGAAGGCCATTTTGCATGTTTTCTTAATCTCCAAATTGTAGATCCGTATCAAGTGGGGTAAAGCAGGGGCGGCTTAGGGTATAAAAATAACAATGTGTCCTCGGGCGCCACACCGCCACAGCCGCGGGCTACATTATAATAATTCATGCTCTAATAATGAGGTAGAGCAAACGCTAATTATGGCGTGAATTAGGCGGCGCTCCGTGTAACTGCTGTCTTGGGAAACGTTAAACGCTCCGCGCACAACCAACTTTATTATCTTCCCGGTTATATTTCATATCCAGAGACTTTGTCCGGACCTGCTTGGCTGCTTGGCTGCTTTCTGCTTGCTACCGACCCACCCCTTTGGCTTTACTTTTGGCGATGTGTCAAATCACAAACTTCCAAATCATAATGTTAAGTAATTTATCCAATTTAAATTTTTTAAGTGAAAACTTCTTTAGCACCGTTGTGATTTGAAACTCGATGAAACGGAAGCAAGCGACACTAAAAAGCGACAAACTCATACATCTGTAGGATTTAGCCTGCGAGAGAATGAGATAGCAATAAAATATTCATTTTTCACGGGTACTCGGTTTCAATGTAATACGATAAATCCGTAGTTCAACGCAAGTCTCCTTTGGTCCAGTAATATGAAGCATCTGACGAACCTTGGTGGACAGAGACATTCAGCGGACCAAGGCAAGGGTCGGATCCTTCGAGATCCAAACATATATATTTATATATATATTTGGAGATATATATATTATTTGGAAATATTTTTGTAAAGTCAATATCCAATCTTCAAACCACTCCAAATGAACAGGCAAAGAAAACACAAAATAAAGCGACATCTAGCGACTCCGAAGAAGAAAACACAAATACTAATAAGATAACCAAATTTAAATCAAAAATATGGAAAAAAATATTCTTCACATTGATAAAAAAGTGCTTCGTAGTCTCCCCACTCTTGTCTACTTTCGTTTTCTGAAGGTTTCACTTTTGCTGCGTGTGAATTGTACAGTCGTATTTTTTGTTTACTACTTTAAAGTAGATACATATTATGATAATAAATATAAGCAGGGTAGGCCAGTGGCGTGCAGTTGATAACGGCTGAAATGGGTGCCTACCCTAAGAAAAACAAAATTGAAATATTTCTGACAAAAGCCTATTTTTACATGAATTTTATAGGGAACGTGTACGCTAATTTATTCGTTGGCCAAGATAATCAGCGAAATATGATAATAAATGGTCAATTTTTAATAGTCAATGCACAATTCCTTTCCGAGCTTGAGAATGTACTGTACACACAACCAGGGGGTCAAGCACAGAGAAATCGGTAACTTTACAATAGTTATTATTTATATTTATGTAAAGGAAATATATTCCCTTTAAATTTGAATCCTATAATGTCAATTAGAATGCAACCATCGATTGTCATTTGTTTTGTTATTCTATTATTTGATTGTTAGAAAAAAACCATTCAAAACGACATTTATGTTTATTAATATCAATTTGAATATTCTATTTTTTGAATGGTTTTTTTCTAACAATCAAATAATAGAATAACAAAACAAATGACAATCGATGATTGCATTCTAATTGACATTATAGGATTCAAATTTAAAGGGAATATATTTCCTTTACATAATATATAATAGTCCAGTTGGTTAGTCCTACACCTCCAAATACTAACTTTGAGATAATTATGAAATAGTCCAGTCAAGATATACATCCGTGCTTGCAAAGGGTCCAGTCATTCTGATTTTTTTATAAATTGTTAGGACCTTAACCAATATTAAAAAAAACAGATTTGCAATTTCAACCAAAAAAAAACATTAAATTTTCGGACTTTTTCCAGTTTTTGCCCAATGTCTCAGTGAAGGAAGGGTCTAACCGGTATAATTTGTATGAGTACTTTTAAAGTAGACTAAATTTGCTACAATGTGAGAAAACGAGATATATACAGTCATTGGTTCTCAAGATAAAGTTCTTCGAAAATAGGCAATTGAGATATTTAGCAAAAACTGAAAAAAGTCCGTAAATTACATGGTTTTTTGGGTCCACCCCCGTTCGCACAGCACTTTGGAAATTGCAAATCTGTTTTTTTTAATATTGGTTAAGGTCCTAACAACGTATAAAAAATTCGGAATGACTGGACCTTTTGCAAGCACAACCCCCTTTTCATGTTTAACTTGACTGGACTAAAGCAATATTCGAATGCTCACCATAAATCAAATATTATTTACACGTGTCTGAATTTTACATATTAAACATGTTATAAAATAACACCGGGAAGTAAAAAGGTCCGGTATTAATCAGGCGCGGCCGGTGCCTTAGTGCACTCGTGCAACGAACCACCAACAAAGTTGAAAAACAATTTACAGCTCATCGCAATCTTCCTTAATGTTTTTAATTATAAAATTAAACAATGTATTAAAAAAATCTTTAAAATTGCAAATAATAACATACTAAATGTAAGAATATTGTAGATAAATACGGCAAAAACACTCCACCCGCGCGGTTAACACTGGCTAGGAACGAGAAACCGAGGTACATATCAATCTGCGCGTTAGACCTAAGCGCCCCGTTTGGCTAAATATTATTTTATATGCAGCCCATACGAAACATCTCCGGACCGTGATTTTGACAAAACGTATCAAGAAAAATACCCCGACAGTGCGCCGCACGGACAGCGGCGATATCCGAACGAAGAATCCAAGAATTCCGAACGTACGGCTCGAGCCAAATAGGGTTTGAAGAAGTATTTAAGTAAAAGCATAATATTTCTCTTGTAAAATGCAACCTCGGGTCAACGGGTCACTGGTCAGCTTGTGATAGAGTGCTACGGATTTACATACTTGGCATTGACTTTATTATTTGCTTTTTTTTGCAGAAAGTAACCTTTTATTTGTGTGCGTTTTTTTTTACTTATTGCAAACTTCATATCGACGCTCATTGGGTCAGTAAACACCCGCCATCGCTTTCATCCTACGCTGCAAATTAAAATTGCTTGTGCTTGTGTTAATTATTGTGATATTAATTAATATCCGAAGGTCTTTCAAAATAAATACTTTCTCTTCTTTGCCACTAATCCTCTAAAACTAATAGATATAATATATAAAGAAATGAACCATAGTGTAAAATAGCAAATAATTTATGATTTCTGAAATTTTTTAATGCAGTATCCCCGCTTGCAAAGTTGTATCTTCCAAGCAAAAACTAACATAAATGTGTTTATCGGATAACGAATTTGTCAGGTGAGTATATCTGTCTCTGTTTGCAAATAAAATTGGGTGATTGAAGTCTTCGCTCGGCAAAAGGATCGAAGAATTGATCTTCTCTATAAATAAGTAAGATAGTGCATTTATATAAATTACATACATTACGTTTTTGATGAAATCGGTGAACCACCAAAAATTTAAGGCACCGGCCGCGCCTGGTATTAATATTACATTTTAAAATTTCCTACTCGAAAACCAGAAAATTGTTTATTTTATATAATAACACTAGCTAGTTCCCGGCATGCGTTACAATGCCATATTCAAACGAACAAATAAATTGTTTCTCCCTGCATGTCCTTTCCCGTGCATCCCCGTCCCTCCCGCGTTCCCCGTCTACCTTCCCCGCCCACCCTCTCCCCCCACCCGCTCCACCGTCCCGCAAACCCCCCTCCCGCGTTCCATATATTCATTTTTAGTACATTCAGTTTTCCGTGCCACCTATTACAATTTTTTGTATTCCTATTTCATTTTTCGTATATTACATATATTCATTTTTGTATATTATAACAATCAATTAAATTTGGTACCTAACATAGATACCTATATATTTAAAATATCTATAAATTTAAAAAATCCGTAGACAATTCTTTTAATACAAAAAAAACAGCTGGCTGCTTATTTCAATTTCATCAAACACGCGAACTGTCAAACGCGCGAAGTTAAAATAGTCGTTAAGTTTTCTGAAATTATTGACCAAGAGAAACAGGGATTCATTTTTATATGTGTAGATAAACTTATTAATATATATTAAAATTATTCCATAAATTACCCCTTCATAATATACATATACGAGCGGAAGACAATTACGACATTATAAAAAAATAAATTAAATTAAAATTTTGTAGTAGGTACCACCACATAACTTTTACTCATTCTTGTATTTTTTGTTTTGCTTATGATTCCTACGCATTAGGTTCAACTTATTTTTTTTTTTTTATTAATTTTATGTATTATCTTACAAAATTATTAATAGTTGTGTAAAAAGGGTACAATTGTGTGCGTCCCGCTAAAACTCAGAAACGAGTCCCGGTACGATCAAGGGAGTTATATGATGTGGTAGCCCTCAATCCCCCATCCATGAAGAAGGTTCCCGATTTTACCTGACGGGCGTGCTTTTGAAGAATAAGGGCTGGAAGTTTCGCCCTCTAGAAATTTCGAAAACAGTCCAGAACAATCGAGAGTATTCAAGAGCATTCCACAACATTCCAGAACGTCCTGGAACATTCTGGAATTTTGTGGAATGTTCGGGAATAGGGAATCGGGAACATCATTCTTGAACATTCTAGAACACTCTCGAATGTTGTGTAATTTTCTAGAACATTGAAGACCATTCGAAGTTCGAAGCCTGTTTTGTATGGGTGGGGCTACCCATCGGTAGGGGTGTATAAAGCAAGATCCGTCGGGGGTTCGAACGTCAGTTCAATCTCATATCAACTCCCTGAGCCAAGCCGGATACCGGAAGCCGGAGTGTATGAAATATTATGTTATGTTATATAAAATTGTAAATACTTTAAATGTTTCAAACAATAAATAAAAAGTGATTTTCCTAATTCCTCTCTGGATTTTGACATAATTTATTTTTTTTAAATTTAATATATATGTTGTTATGGTACGCCCAAACGACAAAGAATTCAAACTCCTAATTCGCCGCAAACTACACAACACCCTGCTCTCCCCCCTGTTCCCTGCTTCCTACTTCCTATCCCATCCGCCCACCCGCACGCGATCCCTTCCACCAGTTGAGAATTGCGAGCCGCCTCGGGCACACGTTAAGCCCGCGCGTTGATTCCCACTGTTCGCGCCCGGCGTACTATCGCTCGAATTGTACTCAAATATAACCTGCAATGTTAATTCAATAACCTACGGGTTTAGCGCTGATATTTCACCATGCCTGTGTAAACTTCGGTTCTGTCCTAAACTCGGGAGGTGCCCCTGGAAGCCGGAAGACGAAGACCCCCCAACATCATGTAAGCTGTACAATTGTTTCCTCATTTGATTGTGTCCTTTAACGATAGACTGTAAACTCCCGCGCAAAGCCATCACTCAGAGAGTTTCGTTTAGGGATCTTGAGGTTATAAACACGATAGCTAGGATTGTGTAGTATGTATTTCTTGTGTTGAATTGTACTGTAATGACCTATGTACTGTGTTTTAAATTTGCAATACATGAATCTAGTTAACTCAATCCTGTTATTATTCTGCTACGGCAGGAGGGTTTCCTAGAGGGGAAGTATCCTGCCAGACGACTGAGATGCGAAGGAATTTCTGAAGCCTCGAGCGACCCACCACCTGAATAGAGGGTAAATCATGCCTCCCCTGAGAGCTAGCTTGGGACATGTTTGGGGGCCCGCTCCTAACAATGTGACTAGTGGCTTTTCACTACGTTTTGCTTTTTTTAATAAGTTATTCCTTATATACTCACTTACATAAAATACACTTATGTAAAAATAATAAAAAAATTGTATATATAAATACTTGATTTACTTGATCGTGCCATGTCTTCCTCGGGCCTCCTCGACTTCTTCTACCATTCTCTTACACGTCATACATTCTGATTAGACCCTTTATTCTCCTGATCCCCAATATCAATGTGAAAAGGTGCAGTGGCTTAAACAGGATCTTACATTCCGCCAATTAAGAACTTTCTAGAGTCGGTTTCTCCCGCTTTGAGCAATCTCGCCATCTTTTTCCAGTCTCGTTGTTTGCGAAAGGACAAAAAAGTAATTTTCGTATGAAAAACAAATATACAAGCAGAGGGGAAAACCTCCAAAAGGGCTGCGAAAACGTTTATTTATAATGTCAACATCCTGCAACCACAGGGTGTTTTTTTAAGAAAAAGTTGCTAGATGTTTCATAAGCATTATTTCTTTCTGATGGAATTGTTTGTTGTCTGAGTAAGATATTATATTAGCTAGAATAATAGAAAAAATCAGCAGCAAGTCGCTTACCTAATTACCCCAATCCGACCCCAGTTGGGGTATGTTGTGAGGCTGAAGGTAGTGGGGAGATAATATATTGACATAGTCTCACTGGCTCCAGACGGGAGCTGATGGGACTCTTGTGCGGTATTCATATAAAAAATAATAAAAAATAACAAAAAATTCAAAATATAAAAATAAATTTTGTTTTTTAAATTTTTTAGGTTTTCTTAGAGTAGGCCCAATTTCTCAAATTCGGAAGCGGGTATGGGTACCGCCGCCCCGGGAACCATTTATTAGATAACCAACACCTCTGCCGTAGGTCACCCCAAGTGGTTCGCCACGTGGTGATTTAGCAGGGGTGCCCGAGTTTGTGAGGTCCGGATCTTGGAAGCAGATATGTCTGCCCACCAATAGCGTGGCAGGCCGGATAGGGAGGCAGATCTTTTGACCTCTACAGCATGACTCTCTCGAAACATTGCCTTGCACCGCAGTGGAAAGGATGGATTCATTCGTTCGTCACTCCTGGAAACACTTTCCCCCAGATTCCTACCCACCCCTCATACCTTTTTCCTTCCCCTAAAAAGACCCTCCAGACAGCTTCCCCAAAGATGACATAGGCCGTGAGTGGAATTATTTTCCTTAGGGCCTTCTGTAAAAAAAAGTATTTCAGCCTTTCGGGGGCGGGGGCGGATTGCAACAGTTATTCAATTACCCAATACGCACTGGGCGCTGCAGTTGGTAGTGTGTATCTACTCTACCACAATCTCTTACTTTAAAATACGTTCATAACTTCGTTTCAATTTCTGCATCTTTCCGGGCAGAAGCACACAACAGCAGCAGTAATACAAACAAATAGCGAAGACGCTTTGCTCGATCCACTTTTGCCCGATAGGGGACGTCAAGATATAATTGGTTGCTTCAAGAACAGATCACAATTTATTATTTCTTTGTTCTCGTTCGCTTTTAACTTCACATACGAGTATTGCGCACTTTACTATTAGATAAAGAATTATTATTCAGAGGTAAGGAATGCGAGCATTCGAGAGAAGACTTATTCCACAAGTTATGATAATAATTAATGTTGCAGTTTTCTCAAAAATAGTATTATTTTGCAGTGTAATAATTACGTATTATCATTTTAAAGCCTTATTTTTCAGCATTTTACTTAAATTTACAAAGATTAAAAAAAAATATTGATTTAAAATTACTTCTTTTGTCGTTTTTCGTCACGCTATTTCCTCCAGCGTCTTATGAATGTACACAATTTGTAGAACACAATACCTGGAAAAAACCCTCGACTCTGTGTAGAAACGACAAATTGCAATCTTTAGATCACAAGCGTCGGATGGGAATGCTATCCTTGTTCTACCGGTATTTCAATGGAAGATGCTTGAAGAACTAGCGTCATTGATCCCTTCGGCACCGGTGCATAGTCGGAAAACACGGCAAACACGTGCCCAAAATATGTACACGATTGACATGTGTTACATGAGAACGGGACCTTCTTCGACTCGTTCTTGTGTTCAACAGCTCTGCTGTGGAATGATTTACCGGCCTATGTGTTTCCTCCTTCCTACAACATAGGTCTCATCAAGACCAATCTTCATTCCTTCCTCTCCTCAAAAAGACCCTCCAAACAGCATGTCAGATGACATAATTGATGTATCCCTGATGAAAATTATTTTCCTCAGGGCCTCTTGTGTGGAATTAATATTTAAAAAAGAACAAATCTTCAAACCGCTTATCCCCCTCAGCACAGGATCTCCTAGTGAGGAGGACTACGAATATATTTTCTATTTTTTATATATATACCTAACATGTTTCATATAAAAATGTATAAAATAATAAATGTATTGTCACTAAATAAAATAAAAAATTATGTAGTTTTATGTAGCTCCTACAATACATCTTGAACTTTCCAATTGGTGTGGACTTTAATGTTTCTAGTAGCGTGTTATATAACTTCATTGCTTTGTACAATAAACTGTTCTGCGTATTCGCCTTGTCTTTTTTTTGTAATATAATTTTATTTGAGAAGTATTTTGGTAAAATGTTGTTTATTATTTTATGTTGTTAGCATTACCGCTTACTTACGGCCATTTGCTAAACCAAACCTGGAAAGGACACGCAATTAATAGGCCAACAAAACTAGCTCAGGAAAGCCGGCGCAAGCAAGGTTCTCTCAAAACCAAGGCGAGTGCTTGTGGTTCGCTTGTGAATTCCTCCTCCTCCTTTCCTCACAATCTCCAGGGTCTCCTTCCTCAATCAGAACACAGTATTGCACGTAAAGGGTTTATTCATTTAGAAGGAGACAGGGTTTTATAATTGCCAGCCTCGGCATACTACACATGGGTATTTGCTAGGACTAGAATTCTATCATGACGGGGGAACTCTTCTCTCAACTCTCCACACGTGTTAGTGAATTTAAGGGCGGGACGTAGCACACAAAAGAGGGCAAGGGTTCATATTACTCACAGCAGCAGGAAATGCGGTAGTCAGCAGACAGGCTACTGGTGGGCGGGAGCCTTTTCGTGCACAATTCACATTATAGAAACATCACGAGTTTAGGTACTTCGCAATCACTTGGGACACTGTTGTCACGCCTGAGGCAAGCGGAAGAATGAGGTCTCGGGCGCTGGCCCACGCGGGCGGGGGATTTAGGTACTACGAACTATTCTGGCGTAAAATGGGGAAGCAGTGAACTAGGGGAAACATTGTCACTTCGTAACGTAACAATGTATAAATATCATCGTATTCAAGGTCAGCATCTTTTTCACGGTTAGCTATTTCAGTTCCTTTAACATTTTGTTTACTTTTGAAAATCTATTTCGCTGAAGTATTATTCTCATTGCCCTATTTTGGAAAATTTGAAATTTATTTTGTTCTCGTTCGTTACATAGGAAAAGGATAGTTGAGCAATAGTTAAAATGTGGAGCACTAATTGATTTGTAGATAGTGATTGCAGTTTTACTAGATAGTTTTTGCCGAATTCTTCCCAAAAAAGATATTTTTTTCCCAATTTTCTTTTGCGTATATTGTGCATGCTTGTTGAATGTTAGTTTTGAATCTATTATAACTCCTAGGTATTTCATTTCAGTAACATTTTTTTTTTAATTTTGCTTTCACTGGATGTCTTCTTGTATTCAATCACCATACGTTTTGTTTTTTTTTGTATTAAATTTAAGTTTATTGATTTTTAGCCATCTTGATACATTATTTAACTCATTATTTAAAATATTTATTACTTCTTCATAGTTATCTCCAATTCAGTATATTAGTGTATCATCGGGAAATAGCAATTTGAAAATATTTTCACCATATCATTAATAAAGAGTATGAACGATAGAGGTCCAAGGACCGACTCTTACGGTATTCCTAATTTATTTTCCATTGGTTTTGAAAATTGATTATTAATTTTGGTTACCTGTTTTCTGTCTTTCAAATACTCTTCTATTAATTTAATGGCTACAGATGAGAAACCAATTTCTTTAAGCTTTTTATCAGTATTTCTCGATCTATCGTTTCAAATGCCCTTTGAAAATCCAAAAATATTTCTAAGATATATTTATTACTATTCATTCCTTCCTTCCATTCCTCGACAATTATTAATTCTCAGATACGTCTTAAGATTTTCACGGCCAAAAGTATTTTCGTTATTTGTTTTTGGGGTGTTATGCCGTGTTGTGCTACCTCCTTCTTTAGCCAACGTTTCGGACATCATTGCAGTGTCCATCATCAGGGCAGATCCGGCAGATCCGGTAGATGTGTGATGCGACATCTACCTCCTTCTTTAGCCAACGTTTCGGACATCGTTGCAGTGTGTTGCGTCGTTGATCCGGTAGATGTGTGATGCGACATCTACCGGATTTGCCGGATCTGCCCTGATAATGGACACTGCAACGATGTCCGAACGTTGGCTAAAGAAGGAGGCAGCGCAACACGGCATAACACCCCAAAAACAAATAACGAAAACGTTTAATGCTGTTTGTTTAGATCTGAATCCAGATTGCTTTTGGTGTAAAATATTGTGTTTATCTAGGTATTGCAAGATTTGTTCTTTTATTACCACTTCAAGAATCTGTTCATATTTTGGTAAGGTGTTGATTGGTCGAAATACTACACATTTTTCTAGTATTTTTAACCTTTGGAACCGGTATATTACTAGATAGTTTACATGACTGTGGAAATTTTCCTTCTTCAATCGTCTCATTAATAATATTTAATAGATTAGAGCCAATTACTGAAAAAGCATCTCTTATTATACTAATCCATCTAAACTATTCTTTGACTTTATTTTGTTTAAAATTTTAAATAAATATTCTGCATTTAATCATTTGTGAGGTTAACAGCAATGTTGGGTATTAATTTGTTAATTTGAGTGATACTTTCAATAAAATATTTATTAAAGTTATTAGCCATGTTTTCTTCGTTTATCTCTTTTGGGAAGTTTACTATTTTTATGTCGTCTTTGTTTTCGCCATGTACTAATTCTTTTATGATTTTACAAAATTTTTTGGGATCCCCTTCTTCTGAGCTTATTTTATTTTTTATGTACTCATTCTGCGTTCTTTTTATGTCTTTAGAGTATTT
The DNA here is from genome assembly GCA_929108145.2 of Limnephilus rhombicus. NCBI lineage: Eukaryota > Metazoa > Arthropoda > Insecta > Trichoptera > Limnephilidae > Limnephilus > Limnephilus rhombicus. The sequence goes on from OV815274.1 coordinate 26,985,085, forward strand.
GTTTCTCGCTTTTTTGTAGTTATCCCAATCCATAGTACTATTAGTAAAGCGTGCTCTTTTGTAAAATATATCTCTATCGTGCTGCATTGTACGTAGTTCGTTTGTGTACCATTTATTATTGTTTCTTTTATATATCTTCTGTTCTGGAACTACTTTATCAATAGATTTTTTTTAAGTTCAGTATCACCTGGTCAGCGTTTTTGTTATATTCCATTTGATTTATTCCATTCCAATTAATAGTCTCTAAGGCAGTGATTCCCAAAGTGGTCCAGGTGGACCCCCAGGGGTCCACGGAAGACTCGACGGGGGTCTACGTTGGTGTGACAAAAAAATGGGGGTTAACAATTTGTAAGTGGGGGTCCACGAAAATTTATCTGGTTTCGATAGTAAAGAACAAAAATGTTGGCTTGGCTTTACCTACCATGTAGGCAAATAATATACTACTCAAAAAAAGTAAGTGAGCAAAACAATTACAAATTTTTGGGGAGATTTTTGACAGGCTGATTGTCTGGTGAAAAATGGTCGTATTTAGACTTTAAAAAAAGCATTTTGAAGCTCAAAGATTATTATTTTCAGAGTTTTAGAAAAAAAATTAAACCACGGTATTTGTGCAATCCTGACAAGTAGCGCAAAAAAATAATAATGCAATTTTTTGCTTTATTTTATTCCACGTGCTTGAAAAAAATTTTCTACTAAGTTTGTAATCATATTATTTTAATAAATGGAGCACAAGAAAATATGCTATTTTTCTATTTATCCACCCTAAATTTAGGATTGGAACTCAGCCAAGACGCAAATTTCCACCGTTAGATCTAATCTTCACATTTTTTTACAAGTTTTGGGAATATGGTAGAAATGTAGCAGCAGGGGGTCCACCGAAATCAGTAAAATTTTGAAAGTGGTCTACGAGAAAAAAAGTTTGGGAGCCTCTGCTCTAAGGTCTGAATGAAAATTTTTTTGTTGTATTTTTTGTAATTTTTAAATGTTGTTAGGTATTTCTTTACTTGAGTTGCATTTTTCTCTATCATTCATTGGAATTTGAATGATGTTATGGTCGGTAATTTAAGGATTATCTAGTACATTAATATTTAAGTTGAATTTATTTGAGATTATCAGATCAATCAACGTTTTCGAGATATTAGTAATTCGTGGAAAATTTTTAACTAATTGTTTCATCCGTGCAGCTTGAATAATAGATTTCAGTTTTTTTGTATATATGTCTGCATTTGCCTTAATATTTATATTTAAATCTCCAGCTATAATATTTATCTTGTATATTTTCCGTGCACAGTCTTTGAAAATATGTTAAAAAGTCGCACTTGCTTGTGTTTGGCGATCTATAAATAACAGTGTATACACCTTTTTTGGTTCCTGATTTAATAGTGATGGCTAAGATCCAACAATGTTTTTCAAATTGATTGTTTGATATTACTTCATATGGAACTTTTTTGCTTAAGAGAGTCATCACTCCTCCTGTATGTCGACTATGTGAGTCGCAACGGATGGTATTATAATATTTAAATTTAATTTCACTAACCTTGAATATCTTCAGTCACATTTGTTTCACTCATCATAAGCATAAAAGGATTCCTCTCCTCTAAAAGTATTTTTATCTCTTCGTAATGTGCTATGATGCTTTGTATATTCAGGTATATAATTTCATCTTTCTCGTAATTTTTTTTAATAAAAAAGAGATTGTGCTCATTTAAGCTTCTAGTTTTCTTTTATATATTGGGCATTCCTTGCTCATGGCTGTATGACCACTATTTATTTTCAGTCCTAATCTATTACTAGTCATTATACAATTGATGCGCTGAATATCCTAATCACATAATAATGCATAGGGTGTAGGTATTATACATTAGGAATAAAATAGGTATGTACATGAATATACAAATTTGACTGAAGTTACAATAATTGCAAGTTGAAGTTACAAGTTACAAATAAAACTGAGATTACAATTACAATGAGAACACATAAAATTAAAAATAAATAAATACAACAGGTATACCTACTCATGTAATGGTAAATTTCTAGACAAGGTTTATAGTACTCGTAAGTGTTCAATAATTTCTACTTTGCTTTTCAGAAATCCCGTTTAAAATATCCACAAAACAATGTTTACTCGTATTACCAAGACTATGAAGAAGTCTCTGTATGGATGAGTTAGAGACAAAGTTGGTAAATAGGTTTCAGTAAATGGAAAATATATATAATGTATTTCTGCTGGGTTCTCTCAACATTATTTCGAATAGGTCCGGAGAATCAAAGTGTGCTTGTATTATTTTAAGCAAACAAATAACATTTTTATATTATTTATTTTTAATTTTTAACTTTATGAGTAAAATCTCTAATTATAATATTTAATTAAATATTTGAGAAACTCAATCGAAAATGTGGAGACAGAAAAATCAGAAAAAGATATTGGCTCCTCTGGGGTTTTAACCGTATCAACCTGGGTTCGAGTCCCAGAAGTGCCAATTTCTTTTTCTAATTTTTCTGTTTCCACATTTTCGATTGAGTTTCGCTAATATTGTCTTCATTTAATTAAAAAATTATATTATTTATTTTGTATCATTATATTAAAGAAACAAACAGTTTTATTAATTAATAATTACTTTTTGAAATAAGGTAAATAAACCAACTAAGCACCTATTAGTGAAAAAGTTTATACATAGTATATTACGAACAAAATCAATAGATATGAGAACAGTACGACCGGTCAGTGGCCGAGTTGGCATCGTGTTTGGGTCCCACTGGTCCCACCAAGCATCGTGTGTTCAATTCCTCGGCTGGCTAAGTCCTTCATCATGACACAAGCAACATTTTCCGCTTGCTGTGGTGGTAGTAGGAGATTTTCAAATATTCTCATGTTATTCGCAACCCGGGAATGTTTGTCTCTCTTTAAAAAAAAAAGTAAACACAGCAATCTAGAAAGACATTATTCTCGCGAAAAGAAATAGAAAAAACTATTATTAATAATAAATAGCATTAGACATACAACTTGACTTAAAATATATATTTTTTTAAATAAGTAACAAAGCAAAGTTTTAGAAGAGTTCAGTGGGTAAGTCATTATTTGCCATAGGAAATTAAAAGAAAATAAAAATCTTATTAAACAGTAGGAATTATATATAAAAGTAAAAGCCCCTACGGGCGTATAAGAACAATAAATAAATACAATAAAAAATTCATACACACAACATTCAAGACGGAAATATATAGGTATGTACCTTACCCACAATGGTACTTAAAAACAATTTTATCTAATAATTATATCAACAGAATGCGAATAGTTACGTTAAATTATTATTTTAAATAAATGAAGATAATATTAGTGAAACTCAATCGAAAATCTGAAAACAGAAAAATCAGAAAACGATGGGTCACATCTAGAACACATCTAGGTACTATAAAAAATATATTTAAAACACATTTTAAAAAACACAAATAAAAATTAAATATAAATATATTTTTTTAAATAAATAAAATGTACATATCTGTCTGCCTCGGTAGAAGTTGTGAAGAAAATGTATGGTACAGAAAAAATATTAAATTTAATTAAATTATTTTGAGCTTCTCTTTTTTCGGGTTGTGCGTCCTACGGAATATTAATAACAATAATATTTTAATGGTTTGTGTAGCGTCGTTTTTGAGCGAGGGCACTATTACGTCTTGTCAATAAACGTCAAGTAGGTACTAAGGGTAGGTACATCCTCAAAATATCATAAGCCATTATGTTTGTAATAGTGCGATGCTTTATGTTACGGAAAAGGCGAATTTGAGGATATCATTTAAAATTTTATTTTATAATAGATACCTACGAAATAAATAAATTATAAATATACATACATATATGTAAAAAAAATCTCGGTTTACCCGCGTAACGTAGTCCTGAATAGGACTTTTTAACTCCTGACGTTTCGGACAGATCTCACTGTCCATCTTCAGAGGCCTTATGTCTTGAGTTTTTGTCTTAAACTGATAGCTTTCGCGTGTCTGTTCGGTCCAGAAGCTAAGACTTAAGTGAGTGCAAATCAATTCTTATGGCTAGAACGGAGTACCTGGCTGGGGGTAGGGAGCGGGGCCGGCAGTCTCAGGCGGTTTGTATGTAGAGACCTATTTGGTTAAGCTAATTGAGGGTACTTCTGATAATTTTGGAAATGCTGTTTTTGGGGGATTTTTTAATAATATATAATTTATGGGGCAATTTTTAATAATATACATGATAAAAATCACCCAAACGTAAACGCCACTACTACAAAAACCTTCTGTTTTTCGATCTTGCATTATCTATCTGCGAATATTCTATTTTACAAATAATGTTACGCAACGACCTTTCAAGTTCTAAAGTTTTTGATGTTGTGTGAGTATTGCTTTCCTATGTCAATATTGTTTCATGGTGCTTTCACACAATCGAAATATTGAGTTTCGTAAGTCTAAACTTAAACTTTAGTATGCACAGCTACCCCCGCACTGTGCAAGCGGGTTCCCTACAGGGCAACGGGCCAGCCGGTAAAATGCAATATTTTATTTTAAGCGTCATTTTAAGGAAGCATGAACAAATAAATATGTATGCAAATAGTAATTATAGGTAAGTATAAATTTAATATTATGATAAAACTTAGCACGTTACCATGCACAGCCAAATACTTATCTCGGTAAAATTAGTCTAGTTAGGACGTGATGGTGCTTGGTTCTCTATTTATGCTGAAAAGAATTATTCGTTCCATGTATTACAAAATGTTACGCCTCCATGCATACACTTCGAGGAAAATACTGTTATCTTTGCAGACATAAAATTCAAACGCGAGTGTAGGTTAACCCCGCGGGAGAAATCACAACCTCCTCACCTCGGCTGCGGCCTACAGAGTGCCGCGCTTAAGTAGGGAACGGGGATGCACCCCGCCACAGGCAGAGCCACGAGCCATCGCGGCACGGGGGCAAACCGGGCAAGCAAAGGGAAGGGTTGTTCGAACCATCGAGCCGGGGAAAGCACCCTTTGCCGCGTGGGGGAGGCTAGATTCTTATCTCGGGACGACATTACGTAGTTAGCCAGGGAAAGCCCCCACGGCACGAGCAGGAGGCAGAGCATCTACACTCGCTTCCCATAACACGGAGAGCTCATCTCATGAAGGAATATATATGCGCGGAGCTACCCGGAGATAACGTCTAGGTTTTGAGTGACAGTGGCACCGCCATCTTGAGGTGAACGGGCCGAGGCTCGCATACGAATTGCCTGCTTTGCCTGCTTTCGGCGCTGGCTGCTCCGTACTGCGATACCAACTGTCAGCCCTGTGGATATTTATGGCCGAAAAACGAATTTGCAAGCACTACCACCACCCGCACGAAAACGGGGAATACCTAAATGAGTGAAATATTTTATGCGCATACACGTTATTTTTGTTCATCATGTTTGATATTGTTCGAGAATTTACGTTATGCGAAGTATAAACATATATATTTATGTACGACAACCTGAACGCTGAATGAAGATTTAGACTTTTATATCTCTCTTCTTTCCTCACAGTGCGCACACGCGCCAAGGCTTTAGGTAGGTAAGTATAAACGTTTTACTTAGACGACATATTTGAAACACTACTCTGTAATATAAAAATAAATATTTGAAATCTCTTACTACCATCACACTAAGTGGAAAATGTTGCTTGTGTCGTGATGGGGGACTTAGTGAATTGAAATCGTGACGCGACGCCTTGCTGGGAACCCGGGACGTTGCCAACTCAGTCAACCTAAATACACTCAGCCAACCTAAATACTGACCGGTCTAAAATAAATAATTTTGTAACAACTTAATGCCTTATATTGCCGCCGATAAAACTATATTAAACAAGAAAAATCTTTTCCGAAATATTTATATTTATATTTATATTTGCAATTTTATATTTTAATTATATAATACGCAGTAGGAACCTTCAGCGGTGGATTGACTAACCCTTAGGCTACGTCCGCATAGGCAGGCGGCTGGCTTAGCGCCTAGCCCTAGAGCCTAATGGCTTGCACTCTGGCTACTTGCTAGGATACATGGTGGCCGCACTGAAGGTGGTTTGCGTGGTAGGTCGCTAGGTGCTTAGGTCATTTGCTTGTCGGCACGTTGACGAGATGTCACTTTCAAAAATAGTTCTAAAACTGCTACTTAGAGAAAATTCATATTTAAAATATTCCATTTCACGATCTTATCCATCATGTTGGGTTCATGACATAAATAAGTCACGGTCAAGTCATGGGGAGTTAAATGTATAAACGAAGTAGATTTTTAAACAGTGCATTACAAACCAAAGAAATTTTGTTGAATTATTTCAACGGAATTGGATTGATTACCTGGCAGAACAGATCATTGCCTGAAAACACAATCCAACGCCTTAACCATAATATACATTCATAACCATGTACGTTTTTAGATTTTCACGGCCAAAAGTATTTTCGTTATTTGTTTTGGGGGTGTTATGCCGTGTTACGCCATCTCCTTCTTTAGTCAACGTTTCGGGCAGCGTTACAGTGTCCATCATCAAAAAACAAATAACGAAAATTCATAACCATAATTAACTTCTCAATGTAAAAAAAAAATCTCATCATAAATAAATCACTTTTCAGTACAAACCATCTTTTTCTACTTCGATTGCTACCTCTTCCTATAGTTTGCATTTTTATGGAGCTATTTTTTTAGCTGGATTCCACATCAAAGACAAGGTTCTCTTTTTAAAACTGATGCAAAATTATATTTCATACATTTTTTACTTCTAAAATGCCTCGCGCCTACTTCGATACACGCTAGGCAACTGTAGGCGACTGTCTAGGCACCAAGCGCGCAGTGCGGCCGGTCGCGAAAATTCTAGAACGTTCGTTTTCCTAACGACTCGCTAGGCTCTAGGCGCTAAGCAAGCCGCCTGCCTGTGCGGGCGTAGCCTTATCTAATGTGCAGAATAAGGAACTCCAGTGAAAAATATTATCGCCTTAAAAAAATATGTTCATATTGACCAATAAACGCTGATTCTGAATATATAAGTTTTATTTCATAATATTAAACGTAGAGTTCTTAAAAAATTATTAAAAAGTGCATATTTTAACGTCTAGTTAAAATACACTGTAAGGTTGGTACGATTGAATGGTTAGCGCTGACGTCACGCTTCACCAGTCATTGTATCACATTGTATTGAAATCAATTGAAATGTAGGTATAGCACAAGCCATCAGTATTAACAACATTTCATGTTATTCTTTATTTCATACTGTTTATAGAGATTTAGTTGTTGTGTTAATTGAAACAATATTTAAGCCTTAATAATTCAGTATCAAAAATAGAGGTACCTCTATTAGTTTATCTCAATTATTTCAAATATTCAAAAACTACTGCACAAAAAAAATAGTGATGCTTCTTCAAGGGAGAATACTTCGAAGAATATTTCAAAATGGCGGTAGTTGATCAGCTGATTTCCCAATCCTATACTAATTTTTGAGGAGTGATGACGTCACACGATTTACCATATTTCCGGTGGTTTTCGGGGGTCTTGAAAAATTAAAACTTTGACAATTATTTTAACTATTAAAACTAACTCCTAAAATAAAAATAAAAATGCAGTTATTTAAGTTAGAAGGTCATTATTTATAAAAAAAAATAAAAAAAATTGGACTGGAGTTCTCTATTCACAAACGGATCTGCTCGGCGGACGGATCGGCTTGGTGTCGGTTCGCTGTCCGTCTGTACGTCACGAGCCGATCCGTGTATGAATGTACGCAACGGATCGGCTCGCCTTTTCATGAGGCATCGAAGTACTGAATTCCTCTTGAATATTTATTTGCATTCTAGGGAGTCGGGGGGGGGGGTTAATTTTGGCTTGTAGAGAATTTCAAAGTTTCAAGGAATTTCCCCAGAATATTTTGAAATTTCCCCAGATTGGCTCGAGAATATTGACTACAAAACTAAAATACAGGGTGGACCATTAACATTTGCACTTTTGAAATAATCATGAAAAAAAAATACAGATTGTATTTATTTTCCAGCATATTTTTGAAGAACAAAATATGCTGGAATATCGTAAAATCATTTCGTAGAAATAATTTCACTGAATTTTCTCTCAACGGAAGGGTTGGAAAACGGTAACACGAGAAATAACTGTTATATTAGACTGAAAGGAACCAGGAATCGCGGATTCCATAGTCTATTCGGGTCCCGAACTTCAAAAATCCCCCCCACTATTTTTCTTAAGGAATAAATTCTGCAGTGCTGCCATAAAACATCTAGGAAATCTTCCACCGAATTTACATATTTTTCAATATGGTTGGACTATCAAGAAATGCCCACGATCCCCACACTTTCCCCGCAAAAAGCTTCTACCCTCAAAATACCCAATTTTTCAAAAATCTTGAAAATTCCCAACCCAAATTGGCAACCCTGATTGTATGAGTTACTCGCAACTCGAATGTTGGAATGGCCAAAATCGGCTTGTGTTGCCGTTGGCATCGGCGGTAGAGGTGGGCAAGTCCTGCATTTTGCCGGAGACCTCCGAGACGTGCGTCCTTTTAAAAATACTTAAGTTCTTGGAGCAGGGCCCGAGAGCCACTCCCGACTGGCAAGTGGCTCGTACCGAGACGCATGAACAAAAACAAAGCGGGTTTCGGTTTTCAGATTAACGGCGCTAAGCGCCCTGTTTCTCGAGGTGTGGACAAACAGAATGTGGATAAAACCTGCCCAGTAGCCTGACAGCAACTGACAGTTTTTACGAAATGTCGACTTCGTCAGACGACGATTTTTTTACTTTTGAAATGAACAAAAAACCTCAGGAGAACATGATAATATGTTATGTATATATATGCCTCAAAGGAATTCACTTATGACATTTGAGGTTAAATGCTAAAAATCGTATCCCACTCAAAATGTCAAAAGTATACAATTTTGTTAATTAATGACTTGTTCGACATGGTTTTTAGAAATAACCATAAAGGCACGGAGGGCACTCTTACATTTGGTAGACGAATTACCTTAACTTGCGAAACTACCCCAGTGTAAGCAGCTAATCGTTTGGTGCAAATACTGTCGGCAGTTGACTTGGTAATCGGTGTAAATAGCGCTTCGTCAACAAATTCAAAACCCATATTTCGAATTCATAAAAAAAGTTTTCAGAAATCCTCCAAATTACTTATTATTCCTTAAATATTTATTCATGTACACAGAACAACATAATGCAGAAAAAAAAACATATATCATTTTTCTTCAATCAGTTATCGATCGATTCTGGTGTAATTGTATTCAAATTTTGCGTCTGTTAGAAAAGTGAATTGTCAAATCCACTTACCTCGTTTTTTTAAATGATCTTTCAGCACTAATAAAAACGCTGACAGAATAATAACAACTTGTTCACTAATTCACGTCAGTCAATAGATAACAATTCACTTCACGAGTTTACGTCAATCACAATATACGAACGAAATTAGATGACACAAGGAATATTTCAGGGATATCCCTGATCGAGCAATACTTCGAGCTAGAAATGAAAATAAAAAATATAAAACATTTTTTCGGGAATCCCCGACCAACCGAGCCATAGAGCTAAATAATAGTAAGTGTTCAAGTGTAAAATATTTTTTGCGGCAAATTTGCACTGACGTAAGTTTTTTCTCCATGTTCGAGTGTCACCCCCCCCCCCCCCCCCCCCCCCCCCGCCCCTCCCTCCCCCCCGGGTGGAACCCGGGCGGTCCGCCCCCCCCCCCCCCCCGTGCTTCGCCACTGTTGGGCACAAATCTGAACCTGCCTTCATTATGTTCGGTCTGATACATTGACATACTCGTATAAACATTCTTGCCGGCACGCCTGCGCCAGTCGGCCGCCCATGTGCCGACTAATCAGAAACCCGAAACCCGCTTTGTTTTTGTTCACTTATGTACACTTTTGTACACTTTGACCGGAGCCGGAACCAGCAAAAGAACTCGAACCCGGGTCCAGCGCCCGACTCGGGAGTGACTTGGACCGAGACGCACGGGTTCAACCGGTGACGGACCTCAAATTTCTGATCGTATTTTTCCGTAAATTTGGTAGGGAACTTTTTCGCTCATTTATTCTGTTAGAAACAAAAATCAGCAGAAGATGATAATAAAATGGCTATTTTCAAATGCTAAAAGCGCAATTTCATATCCGAACGTGTAGCCTCCCATTGGATATAGAGCACCAGTGGCAGAGGCAATGTTGCAAAAATTTTACGCATGTCAGAAAATAGCTGCCAAATTCTCCCGCCACTTCTTTCTTATAATTTCAAATTAAATGTTTATTTTTGTCCTGTTCCTAACATACCTACCTACTGCTTCATATGAAGCTTTGTTAAAAATTACCTTCCCTCTTTCAACATTCCATTTCTCCCAAAGGCGTGCTCTCCATATAGGCTGAAAACTGTGCCTACCTTAAGTCGCCGCTACCCGAATTTCTACCGATTTCTTACAAATCTCCCTTAAACATTTGATGTTTTTAAGCTCTTAAAAAAATATATGTTATTTTTAAAGATAATATCTAGACGCGTTCCACGCCGAAACGCAAATTATATGAAATTCCCTCGATAGAAAAAAATCGCAAAGTATGCTCCGAAAATTATTATAAACACGTTTGTTTCAGTTATTTTATAAGTTATAGTTGTGAAAAAATTCACAATGATTCTTTAAATGATCCTAAACATACTTTCCATGAGATTTTTGCTCTATTTTGAACGAGTCGTGTTTTATTAAACATTTTCACAATTTTCGCATCGATTTTATCGCTTCAAAGATTAGCGCGCTCCTCTAACATTCGTAAGTACATATCTCTCCATCTTCTTCTTTTTGATGATGAAAATGAGCAAAAATTAAAAAAAAAAAACGACAAGTTTCTAAAAAAATGTATTGATTTATACACCCTTTTCTGGATGAAGATGAAAAAAGTTGACACAAGCATATTTACAAACATTCACTAAATGCGTAAAATCAATCAAAAATAACAGAGCTAACTAATTTCAACATAATTTCAAGCAAATAAAATAAAACTGTCGCATACTTTGTATGACTTGTATTATATGAAGTTTCTAAATATATTTGCGTCTCTATATGAGGGAAGCGTTGCATGTATTAGGGTGAACGGTGATGTTGTACGCTGATGATGTGGTGCTGATTTCTAACACAACGGAAGCTACAGTCTCTCGTGTCAAGGATGAACAAAGTATCCTACTAATATTATAAAGGCGAAAGTTTGTATGGATGTATGTTTATCACTCTTTCACGCAAAAACTACTGAATGGATGTTAAAAATTCTTTCGCTAATAGAAAGCTACATTATTTGCGAGATCTAAATTGGATTTTTTTTTTTTGTTCGTTATTTTGTATAAAACTGCCGTAGAGTTCTGGCATTATGAAATGTGTATAAAAAATTATAATAGGTGGCACGCGAGCAGTTTGAAAACTGAATGTATCGGGAATGAATGTGTGGAATGCGAGAGGTGAGAGGGGGGAGTGGGGAGGGGGGGAGAAGGTGTTGGGAGGGTGTCGGTGGAGGGGGAAAGGGGAGGGGGAAAGGGGAGGGGGAAGAGGGAGGGGGAGGGGGTAAGGGGAGGGAGACGGGGGAGGGAAGGAAGGGGAAAGGGGAAGAATGGAGGAGGGTGTGAGGAGTGGTAGGGGGTGGGGGGGGGAGGGGGTTGATGCGAGGAGTGGTGTAGGGAGAGGGAAAGTGGAGGGGTAGTTGGTGATGGGAGGGGTGGGTGGAGGGATAGGGGGAGGGGGTTGATGGGGGGAGTGGAGTGGGGAGAGGAAAGGTGGAGGAGGCGGAGTGGGAAACCCCTAATACCATGCGAGAGAAGCCGCGAGAAAAAGCTTGTGTATAAATAATGAGTTAATGATGAATTTAAGTAAGTCTAAAGTCATGGTATTTGAAAGAGAGAGTACGAAAACAGTATGCAATATAGTTGTGAATGATGAATACTTGGAGAAGGTGGGTGAGTTTGTTAAGGTATTTGGGAAGTATGTTTATGAGAGATGGGAAGGCTGATATAGATATTGAAAGAAGGGTAAATGCAGGTAACTCTATTAATGAACGCCGTTGGCACCAACAAAAAACTGTCCAATGACGCGAAACTAGCCGTCCATAATGGAGTACTAGTACCTACCCTGATGAGGCATGGAACTGGCAGAGGAAGGATGAAAGTAGACTGAATGCTGTATAAATGAGATCCCTGAGGCGTATGTGTGGCAAAACCATGTATGATCGTGTGAGAAAAGTGGAAATCCGCAAATAATGCAAGGCTGATGTAAGCGTAATGAGTAAGATCAAGAAAAGAACGCTCCGATGGTTTGGGTATGTAGAGCGAATGAACGAGGAAGGGTGTGTAAGGAGAATATATGACGCAAATGTGAATGGTAGAAGAAGTCGAGGATGCCCGAGAAAGACATGGCACGACCAAGTGAATCAGATACTTGAGTCGGGCCGTGTCAAGTGTCGAATAATAGAAGAGCATGTATGAGACGATGTATGAATGTGAACGAGGCAAGGAGTGTGTGCCAAGACCGAGTTGTTTGGCGGTCCCTCCTCTCTGCCTACCCCAGCGGAGAAACGGCGTGATGGTTAGTTAGATAGTATAATAATACGCTCATTTATTCGATTGGTCTCAACAAGCAGAAGATAGTCCAGTCAACTGAGAATTTTTGGTCGGAAAAACCTCTAACAAGCTGAATGTTTGTATACATACGAGTATTAACAAATAAATATTTTATAAAATCCTCAAAACATCGGCAATCGGCAATTCGAGAATTGAAGGAAAAATCTTACCATAACTGGTTTACCTCGAACTCAAATTGTTCTGCTGATATTAATAGGATTCTGTAAAATATTTGGTTTAACATCGATGCGTAGTGTGTATGTACGAAAATTCAGGTTGGTAGGATTTTTCTTCCGAGAGTTGGGCCTTTATTCGTCTTATTTAATAAAACGGCCATAACACACAACAACATCATACCCACCTTTGAAAAGTTGGAAAACTTCACACTACTTATAACTGGATTGTTCTCGCTTACGCGAAAAATAGATAAAAGAAACAAAATCAGAGTGTGCAATTCACACGCGGTAGAAGTGAAACCTTTAAAAGACTAAAGTAGACAAGAGTGGGGAGACTACGAAGCACTTTTTTTGTCAATGTGAAGAATGATTTTTCCATATTTTTGTCATCGAATTCCAGTGCACCTTTTCTACACATTTGGTCATCGAATTCCAGTGCACCTTTTCTACACATTTGGTCATCGAATTCCAGTGCACCTTTTCTACACATTTGGTCATCGAATTCCAGTGCACCTTTTCTACACATTTGGTCATCGAATTCCAGTGCACCTTTTCTACACATTTGGTCATCTTATTAGTTTTTGTGTTTCTTCTTCAGAGTCTTTTTCTTTTCCTGTTCATTTTGGAGTGGTTTGAAGATTGGATATTGATTTTTTTTTACAGTGAATACCGCACAAGAATCTCAACTGCTCCCGTCTGGATCCAGTGAGACTATGGCATCCCCAATTGGGGTATGTTGTGAGGCTGAAGGTAGTGGGGAGGGGAAGGAGGTGGGGAAGAGGAAGGTTGGGAAGTACCTGGCTATTCAGATCTGGGGTCACCAAACACGGCTAAATCCATTTTCAAGCAACGTTTCAATTCTGAATGGTTGTCTTACACTAGGGCGATACTGATAGTATCTTCCACTCTGGAACATGTTTAACAAAAAAAAATAAAAAATTTGGATTTCGTAGAACAAGGTCTGCTGAATGTCTGGCCGCTAAGGTTCGTCGTGCGCTTCTTACCACTGGACCATTCTTCATTTTTTGGTGGAATACTTTTAACTTGTTAAATATTAATTATTATTTTTAATTTATAAACTAATGTTTAAGACATAATTTGTCTCGACGCCACCTAGCGAGAGATTTAGTACTTACAATACCTCCCTCACAAAAATAAAGTTGGTTGTTTTCAGGTGGAAAAATATAATAATCAGTAATTGTTGAATGAAACACCAGTATATATTGAATTATTTGGCGGGTATTAGATAAGCCGCCATAGCTCAGTGGTCAGAGCATCCGACCGGCAATCAGAAGGACACGGGTTCAAGTCCCGTTGGCGGCAAGTATCTTTTCTCGGAAGATCTTTCAATGTAAATGAGTGTTTCAGGCTGACAATTATTGCTTATAATAATTATATATTATTATTTGTATACGCTTGCCCTGAAGAAGGAACGGTCGTTCCGAAACCGGTCGGCTTTACTCAAATATCTAAGTGGTTCAAACAAAATTAAATTGTTTCATTTATTGAAACCTTCAATTCATGGTAGAACTTTATATGTATTAAAACATGATTCAAACACTTTTATTGCATTGTAAAGTCATTGCCTTTATTACTTTCTTCCAATATGAGTGGATTGAAAAGTATTTTAATGAATATTATGATGTACAGTACGTGCTCGAAAGGTGGGTGCCCTTAAAACGTATATCTGCTGGAAAATATTATTTTCGTACGTGACAAAAGTAGGAGTTTAGGAGAGTAAACAATTGTAAACACAATATGATACCGGTACAGGCCGAGTAGTCTGCCAATGAAAGAGCCCACATACTATTATTTTATATCGCCGCCTGGTTTACTTTCTAAATTTCTGCAATTTTAATTAAAAATACTGTATGAAAAGCAAACATGTAGATACCTACAAGATGTAGGTGGGGGTGGGGGTGGGGGAGCGAATGTGTGGGTGGCGGGCAGCTCCCAGCTCCCATGTCTGACGCTTCCTCTTTAGTTAACTGTTCATTATTTTATCAGCTCCAAACAATGTTTGATCTTAACGGCCACAAATCATTTCAATTTTTCCCCCCAGAGCCTCCCTTTCAACCGCCTGACAGGGTTGCCAGAAATAAGAAGATGGAAATGGCGCTTCCAAATAAACGTTCTACAATCATTTTAATAATATGTTTAAACTTTTTTATTTTTAACCGTTACTAGTTTCAGTGTGTTGACCTCCGGCCTAAAACCTTCGGCCATCTTCAGACTGGTACAATTATTGTAGGGGCATGTAAATAGCCCCAGACACAAGGGAAAACTACCCTATGTAAATTAAGGAAAGTTGAACACTTCCCCATGTGACACAAAACAGTTTACACAGCAATTCCAAAATCCTAAGTGAAAACAAAACAATACTCACTCAGAGAATGCAGCTCTTGTACGATGTCCAGCACAAAACGACACTAGTTTTCATTCAAAATATCGATTTTTGCCAATGCGGTAAGTGCACCATCTCAACATGTGTTTAGCACAGGAAGGAAGTTTCAACAATTAATATAAATTTGCATATTAATAATACGTGACAAAAATATTAGGTACAACAATAATTCAATTCTGGGTGAATTATTCGATTATGCGTGACTAGGAGTGACATCTCTTGGTTTTCACTAACACTCACGTCGGAAGTAATTGCCTGCTCCACAGAGGTAAGAAAATGGATGAATATACTGAATTTCAATGTCACATAGGTAAATTCAATATAATACAAAAACCATAGATGGCGCCCCCATGGTCCCATAGCATAAATTATTAATTTAAAAGAAATTAATGCCCAAATGTATTTAAATATATTTATGGCGCATATCCAATTATTATTCCATTAACTATGGTTTATATACAGAATATTTGTTGGAGTGGTGTTTAACAGGGGCAGTATTCAATGATTTTATTAAAATCATTATATGGATTTTCCCATCCTCGTTTCCATGTCGTATTTTACAACTGAATTTCAAATTTTTGGTTATTACCAGTAAGCAAAAAAAAAATCTTTAACGAAGGGGGTTAAAAAATCAACTACTCTACAGATAGCTCCGCAACATACTAATAATAGATACTAATTAGGAAGGTAAAAGAAATAATTGGGTAATTTATGAAATAACGGAATTTTGATGTCGACGAATAAATTTTCTAGAATAAATCCTTTAATAGATATCGAACAGTATTAATAGGCTTGCGTCTGCGTGTTTGAATTTCAGATTGCATGTTGGACGCCACGCCGTACGCGCCGCGCAACAAATAACATCTGTGTACGTGGAATTTCACACAAAGCTGCTGTTATAATTCGGTTTCTAATTCAAGAATTCGACACAATATGTCGCTACTTCCGTCAGCAGCTCGCATGTGAACGTTTCTTCCCTATGTATAACTACTACGGATTTATAGAATTTAAGTATTTTTCCGGGTATGGCAAGATTACATAAGGCGTCATTGCCTGTCGCGCTTACTTTAACTAGGTGACTAGCTGTCACTGGATCACAGTGGATCCGAGGCATTGGCAATTTTTGGAAGCAGTTCTTACCGGATTTTTAAAATGGTTATCTACACTCAAACTGGGCGAAGCCGAACTAAAAGTCGCCCGCAGGGCCTAGCATCAAAAACCTGCGGAGCGGGTTTTTAACTGCTAGTTATTTATGAATATTTTCAAAGTGCCGCCAGCGCCAAAACGACATTTTCGCGCCCAGTAATTTTATCAATATTTGGTGTATATCTTAGTAGGTAGGTCAAACATGTTGTATATTTGGTAAATGTCAGTCTTTCCACTTGTTTTTAAGCATTACATTACAACATTGTACAAACACTATTTACGTGATAACATACATATAAACACCATACATAAGGAACCATTCTAGTTAAATAAAATGCTATTCTATTTTTCCTGGAATTAAAATAAATAAATAAAATATAACAAAACATCATATGGTTCGCTTGCTAATTAAACTCTTCCGATGTCCTTGAAATTTCAATAAACGTGTTGTTAATCCTGTACAAATTTAATAGGTGCAAATAAATAATAGGTACTACCTACGTACACGAAAAATCACAGTAAATGCTTTTCATTTTGTTCCTGCGTGACTATGTACATGACTATGACGATGTATAACTAGGTATGTCATAACACCCTCAGTCAATCATTGAGTTAATTCGATCGTTTCAGTTTTGGCCGTGGATTGTTTTTAAAATCGATATTTAGTAATTAAAATTATACATTTTTAGTACGCCCATCGGAATCCGGAATAAACACTTTATATTTTCCAAGCATTTTGAACCGTATTATCTACTCGCTTGTACAAAATTTGAAGACATGCTATTCTACTGCCGACGCTTGCGACAGCCCTGGTGGGATTAGGTATGCGAGAGGGAGAGATGGGTAAGGGGATGGTCGGGAAGGATGGTTGAGGCGCAGAGCCGCTTGAAGGGCACTAAATTTTGTCACGTCTGAGACACTATCGCGTTATATCGAACATTTAGCTAATTTATGACTAGTAATTAAAGGGTGGAAGGCAACTTGTTCCATTGCATCGCTCTTTCGGGCTCGGATTTCGACCTGACCGTTCTATATTTTTATCCCTGGGTAGCTTGGTTCATAGGATACCTACTTTATTCTGACTTTTAGAGAAAGCAGACTTAATAGATTAAATTTTACATTTTTCTTTTCGGCTTCCAGTAGGTACCTACTTAGAATAAATATAGTAATACTGTGTACGCTCCCAGAATTTTTTGGATGCATATATAGTGCCTAGAATCTGGAGTACCTACGGAAAGCCGTACCAATGGGAAAAATACACAAAATTCAAAAAACGATAGTTGATTTTTTTTACATTAGCTCCATGCAGAAGGTACTGAGGAATATAAATTCAGCCTATCTTTGTGGAGGGTCTTTTTTAACCAAAGAAAGAGAGGAAGTTCTGAGAGGGCAAAGGGTATAAGGTGTTGGTAGGAATCTGGGAGTCAGTGTGTCCAGGGGTAACGTGTGAACCCGTCATTTCAACTGCGGTGCAAGGCAATGAGTCGAGAGAGTCCGGCTGGAGAGGTCAAAAGGCCTTCCTCAACCAGTCTACCGACCCGACCCGCCATGGAGGTGGGCAGACACAACATGCCACCAAGACCTAGACAAACCTCACCCCGTGAACCCGGGCACCCCTGCTAAGCCACCAAACGTTGCGTATCCAATAAATGGTTCCCGGGGCGTCGGTACCCATTATAAAAAGATGTATGATACTAACTGTTGTGTACCCGGCATTACTCGGGGTTACAGATGGTTTGGAGTAAAGTTTTTCAGGCCAGATGGTATCCCACCACTGTTCATTACCGAGTGCGCAAATCATTTGTCACTTCCGCTATCAATACTGTTTAATATATCGCTTAATACAGGTACATTTCTAGATATATGGAAAAGAGCCTACATCACACCAATTCATAAATCGGGAACTAAGTGTGAAGCAGATAATTATAGACCCATTTCCAGGCTCTGCATTTTTTCAAAGGTGTTCGAAAACATAGTCTATGACCAGTTATTCCCTGCGGTAAAGAATTCGATCAATGAATTTCAGCATGGATTCTTTGCAGGTCGCTCTGTTGCTACAAATCTTATAACATTTATAAATTTCTTGTCTGCCTCGATGGATAAACGTGTGCAAGTTGATAGAAAACCTGCTAATCATGGTATTCACGGAGATCTCCTTCGTTGGTTATCTTCATACGTAACAAACAATTCCCAGGCTGTGACAGTGGGTGGATTTTCCTCCATCTGGAAAATCATCATTGCCGGTGTTCCTCAGGGGTCCATTTTGGGTCCTTTGCTTTTCTCTATCTATATAAATGATATTACGACATGTTTTCACAACATGTCGTAATATTAAATTTTACTATTTGCCGACGATATTATGAAGTTATACCTTCCTATAAGCTCCCGGGACTGTTCTGTGCATTACAAGAAGATCTTGACCGACTGACGGATTACTGTCTCAGAAATAAGCTTTTTATCAATATTTCTAAATGTTGAAAAGTCACATTCACTCGTAACCGTGTGAAAATACTGCATGTTTACACCATTTCTGGATTGCTGTTAACAAATAAAGATTATATATGTGACCTTGGGGTTATTTTGGACTCTAAACTTACCTTTGATAAACACTTTGATAACAACAAGAACTGTATCTTGGAAACCAATGGCTGTATATAGCTCACTTTACTCTTAAAAAATAGAAAATTTAGTCTACTTTAAAATTATGTATGCTGATTACACCGGTCAGACCCTTCCTTCACTGAGATATTGAGCAAAAACTGAAAAAAAAATCCGAAAATCTCCTGGTTTCTCGCACAGCACTTTCGAAGTTGCAATTTTTTTTTTTAATACTGGTTTAGGTCCTAACAACATATAAAAAATTCAGAATGACTGGTCCTTTTGCAAGCACACCCCCCTTTTCATGTTTAACTTGACTGGACTGTTATCTCTGTCCTCCCCTTGCCCGTCCCAACCCAAATACCTATTTCGCAGCCTATTTAAGTATAGTTATAATCGTATTTATTTTATTGTTGTGTTTTTATATTTTGGTTTATCACTTGTTGAATCTACCCTGCATCATCATTTTTTTAAATTGCTGCTTAGTCCTTTTTTTCTTAAATGTTCTACTTTACATTCAGTTACTTTTAGGTTTCTAAATACCTATCCGTGAACATTAATAATAAAAACAGACCAATTATAATTGGTCTGTCTTTTTTCATCCTCTTATGTATATTATGTTACTAACCAACATTAACAAAAGAAACTGTTTTGGCTTACCTCATGTTTAACCTCCTGTATAATTCATCCTGTATAAAAATTGCTGTTTGTTTCTTACAATAAATAAATAAATAAAAAATAAAATAAAATAAAAAATAAAATAAAATAAAAAATACTGTTTATGTTCCTTAAATAAATAAATAAACTCAAGTAAACTGGATGTTATGTTTTAAGGTGGAAGTAAAATTCTGTCCCCAGATGAACAAAAAAATAAGATGAAAAAAGACTTATAAATGGCGCCAAAGTTATGAGGCTGTTATTTGTTTATTAAAAATGTGACAAGTTTAGAGTCAGAGACGTAACACGTAACGCGTCGTCTCGACCAGGCCCCCTAGCACGGTCGATCGATATAGGTTTTTTCGAAAATGTCGGTAACTTGAAATCGCTCCCAAGCACGACCGCAGACCACTAACGAAGAAATAACAGTTCACGTCAAATAAATTAGAAACCCTTAGTCGTTGTGAACTGTTGCTTGTTCGTTAACGGCCTGCAGTCGCGCTCGGGAGCGATGACAAGTTACCGACATTTTCGATAAAACTTATATCGATCGACCATGCTAGGACCCCTGGGCAGGACTTTCGCCTAGGCCAGAGGTCGGCAAAGTGCGGCTCCGGAGCCGCATGCGGCTCTTTGACCCGTTAAGTGCGGCTCTGGCACAAATGTCCATGGACAGACGCACAGGGCGCTTTTGACAAAGATTTTGAAAGGGAAACATTATTTCATTTTCCGAGTCTGCTGAAGCATCGCCACAAAAATAATTCCTCAATTGACACTATTTCAAAACAACCATTTTCAAAATAAGTTATGCATTTCTCACCAGGTTTCAGGTATTTAAAAGCAGCAGATCAACCTTAGCATTCTTCGTCATACACGCTCTTAATGCTTCGATAAAAGATTTGAAATTTTCTCCTTGTCATTGACATGGGTAACTTTGAAATACAATCGGCCACTAGCATCACATTTTTTTAATTTTTTTTCCGGTTTAGGCAAATATTCTAAGACATTCTTTTTTTTTCCTTTTTTTTACTTTATTTTTTGAAAATTTCAATCCGAAAAATCAGACCATTTTTTATAAACCGGAAAGACAGGACATAATTTTATAATTGCGAAAAAACGATAATTACATAGCCGAAAATCATTTAAAAAAAGAACGTTTTCCACACGAATGGCACAGGAGAATAACGAGGCATACCAAAAATATTACATCTCATAAATATTTTTTCCTTGATCCATCTTATTGATCATAAATCATTATAGTATACAACGTCTATATAAATAAATCCAATGTAATATACTTGTACTGGTAAATTATAATAATAATAAGAATATTATAACATTTGATTTTGATAAAATAAGCACCATAACCATTATACCTCTAAAACACGTACCGATAACTCTATACCGGGTTCTCTTCATAACATCATCTGTCAAAAATTCAAACCAAAAGATAAATTTGCAGAGAGAAAACAATAAATCTAGTGAACGAATTCAAAAATTCGCCTGAAATCAAAGTGATGCCATATAAAAATAAAAAAAATCAGTGTGGAATTTTACAAAATTAATAGGAAAATTTTCGGAGACGGGACATTTTCGTGTAGTGACGTCACGAGCCCAAATAATGGATTTATTTATTTAAAAATAAATAAAAAAACTGTACATTTCTAAAAAAATTTACTAGCATTTTCGTAATCTTGGTAAAAAGATCTATCCACACGATTTTTTCCAAGTCGTTATGAAATCCATGCAAGTGGCCTATTGCTGGATTCAAAAAACAAGGAAATGAGGAGCTCTAAATATGAACGTCTTTGTATTGATTTGGGAATATTGGAGAAGAACAAATGTGAGCTTAGTTCACAACCCAAATGGTCTGCTTTGAAAGACCTGGAGAAGGAAGACAAGATCATCTTCAATGCCTGGAATAGCCTCACTCTTACGAACTGCTGAAAAAACTCGCGTTTGCTGTTCTTTCCCTTTTTGGGTCTACATATTCATGCGAACAATCTTTTTCAAGCATGAACTTTATCAAGAGTAAACTGAGAAGTCATCTTATTGATGAGAGCCTGAAATCGTGCCTAAAATTAAGAATAACAAGATAAAAACCTGACTTACTTAAACTTTCCAAGGAGGATTCAATGACAAGTGTCAGTCATTGTCATGGTTTAAATTTATGGATTCCTCATTTAGACACATATTATTTTTTAATCAATGAATAAAATCTTTATTAAGTGTGAAATCAAGTTTTATTCAGCGAATCCGCAATTTAATGAAGTACAATAATAAGTTTTTTCGTTATTAGTTTTTGGGGTGTTATGCCGTGTTGCGCTACCTCCTTCTTTAGCCAACGTTTCGGACATCGTTGCAGTGTCCATCATCAGGGCAGATCCGGTAGATGTACCGAATCTGCCGGATCTGCCCTGATGATGGACACTGCAACGATGTCCGAAACGTTGGCTAAAGAAGGAGGTAGCGCAACACGGCATAACACCCCAAAAACAAATAACGAAAATGCTTTTGGCCGTGAAAATCTTAAAACTTATCTACAATAATAAGTGTTTGCTAAATATATAAACAGATTTGGCTCCCAGATTCTTTTCGAATCGTTGTAATGTACATATTTGGCTCTTTGGCAAAAAAGTTGGCCGACCCCTGGCCTAGGCCTAAGAGGCCCAGGCCTAGAGCCTCAACCTCCGGTGGCGGGCCCAGGAGAGGGACCGATTTATTTTTTTAATATTAACTCCACACAGGAAGCCCGATGGGAAATAATTTCCTTAAGGCACAATATGGCATCTTTGGGAGTGCTGTGAAAATGGCATGAGTTAACCAAACAGGACTTGGAAAATAATATTATATCAATATATTCGATAGGTGAATTAATTTTTGTAACACCCCGGCTGGGTGCCGAGGTGTTACACAAAATAATTCACATCGAGAACACAGGACACTGAAATAATATTTGAAAATTTTATGTAAGCCGAATATGTTGCTTTTTTACATTAACTCCACACAGGAGGCCCAGAGGAAAATAATTTCCCTCAGGGCCTATGTCATCTGAGATGCTGTTTGGAGAGTCTTTTTGAGGAGAGAAAGGAATGAACATTGGTCTTGAAGAGGCCCATGTTGTAGAAAGGAGGAAACACAGGGGCCGGCAAATCATGTCTAACCGAACTGTTGAACTCAAGAACGAGTCAAAGAAGTGACCCGACCTCTTGTGACAAATTTCAACCATATACATATGTTGGGCGCGCGTTTGGCGTGTTTCCCGACTATGCACCGGTGCCAAGGACATCTTTCATTGAAATATCGGTAGTACAAGGATAGTATTCCCACCCGACGCCTGTGCTCTAAAGATTGCAATCCGTCTGTTAAGGTGGGAGAATTTATCAATCGGACCTCCCGTTTCTGCACAGAGTCGAGGGTATTTTTCAGGTATTTTGGAGCTCCAGACCAGAGGTGGCTGCCAAATTCAACCGTGGGGCGCACTTGCGATTTGTACATGGTTAGCAGTTGTGCACTATTAAAGTATCTGCGGGCCCTGCACGTGTACAGTACGCCTAGTTTTTGGGAGGCTAATTTAACTCTGGCTTCGATCGAGTCCCATATATTAGTTGGTCACTTATAGTTACACCAAGCATGTCAATGGAGGGCCTATTCGGAAGATTACTTCCGTTGAAGGAGACTAGATTTTCATTCCGATCCCTTTTAGACGTTTTATAATTTGGTAGACGGGTATGGGTAGGTACCGGGAACCATTTATTGGATGACCAACATCTCTGCCACAGATTACCCCCAAGTGGTGCCTTAGCAGGGGTGCCCGGGTTCTTGGGGAAATTTTTGTCCAGGTCTTGGTGACGGTTGCGTTGGCCCACCTTCTGCGTGGCGGGCCGGATTGGGAGTTGCTGGTTGAGGGAGACCCTTTACAACCGGTTACCGGCTGTCCGGGCCGCTCGGTAGTACAGGGGCCCGGCCCTCAGGCTCACGACTGACGCGACGGTAGGCTGCCCATAGTGCCTCATCAACGAGTGAAAAAACCCCACCGCTGCTGTTGTGCCGGTTCGTAACCGGAGCGGACCCAGCAGCAGCGCTTGTGGTGCATTGGACTCTCCTTGCCCATCGTGGGTTGGATTCATATGTCCATCACTCCTGGAAACTCTGATCCCCAGCTTCCTACCCACCCCTCACACCTTTTCCCTAATTAAGATCATGAACACACAACCAACAACATTAACTCCCTTACAGCGGCGAGTAGAAGACGTCCCCGGTGCGGGCCAAAACTGTTGGTGAATTTCGCCAACCACCTTCTCTCTCAACATCCCAACCTTCTTTTCCGAGCCTTTAGACACCTCCAATCTGGACTGCGGGGGCTTCGCCCTACGTGGCAAGTTCGGACCCAAAGGAGGTGTCTGTCTCTATTTTGTGCAATGATAGAGGAATCAGCTATTTTTTTAGTTTGAACTTGTCCACTCAGCTACTAGCCAGTTAAGCTGATATGTTTTAAAGGTATCCTTTTTTAACAATATTTCCGTTTAAAACCGTCGAATGGCATGATACCATATTTGTCCCAGCTCACATGTCTCATATAAATCGCTGTAACTCCCTTACCATCAGACTGAGAAATATGTTCTAAACGGTGTTAGAAAGGAAAAACACCAAGTTTTATAGTCAAATCAAATAAATAAGCACAAAAAGAGCAAAATGTACACCTTTATGAAATCAAAGTTTTGAATCGCAAATTGAAAAAAAAAAATTGAAACTTTGAGAACTTTTTATAAATTATTTTTTATGAAAAGACAAAAAGTGAGGTGACAATAACGTTTATAATATGTAGGTACATTTGTCTAATAATATAAATTTGTATTTTTTTCCTAATCAGTAATTTTAGTTCGAAAAAAGAGATGTGAGCCAATTTAAAAAAAAAATAATAATTTTGTTTGCAAGCAAAATATTTATATTTCGAAAATTATAACATTTGAAATCGTATTTTATCACCTTTCAAAAACAGTTTTTAGTTTTGGGATATGTTCAAATATATTCAATTTATTTTCATTTTATTGTAAAGCAGAAATATTGTGACCATCTGAAAAATACGCCAAATTTCAAATACTAAAAGTTTTACTTTTAAATCCTGTTGGGATACTGGCGCTTCAAACTGCGCAAATTTAGTCAATAAGGAACTCCAGTGAAAAATATTATGGCTTTAAAAAAATATGTTCATACAGACCAATAAACGCTGATTCTGAGTATATAAGTTTTATTTAATAATATTAAACTTAGAGTTTTGAAAGAATTATTAAAAAGTGCCTTTTTAAACGTCTCGTCAAAACACACTGTGAAGTTGGTATTTATTGAATGTTTAGTGCTGACGTCACTCCTCACCATTCATTGTATTGAAATGTAGGTATGACACAAGCAGGGCTGGGCAGTATTTGAATTACTTGTAATTGAAATACGTATTTGTATGTACAAATACGTATTTGTATGTACAAATACGTATTTTGTATTTGTATTTCAATTACTACCTAAAAATGTATTTTGTAATTGGTGTTTCAATTACCTGATGCTGAGGTATTTTGTAATTTGTATTTCAAATACTTATGGCTTCAAATTACATTTTCAAATACATTTAGCGATCTTAATAATGATAATGAAAAACTAACTGACATTGATAATACATAGACTAAAAACACTAGAGTCCTGTGTCTATTGTCTATATATCTGTCTAATATCAGTCCTATTGTCCTGTGCTATAGCAGTCTTACTATGGAATCTTATAGGAATAATTTGACTGAATACTAGATTAGGGAACGTACCCATACTACGTGACACGTTTAGGGGGGGGTCTTCAAAATACCACGCTTGGTACAAATGAGCGGCGGAATGCTTAGGTTTTTGGTCACCAGGGAGGGGGGGGGTTAAAAATTGCAAAAAGTTGGTCACGTAGTATGGGTACGTTCCCTTAATACGTTTTAAGATTTTCGCGGCCAAAAGTATTTTCGTTATTTGTTTTTGGGTGTTATGCCGTGTTGCGCTACCTCCTTCTTTAGCCAACTTTTCGGACAGCGTTGCAGTGTCCGTCATCTGGGCAGATCCGGCATAACACACCAAAAACAAACAACGAGAATACTAGATTGTTTTTAAGTTAATTACTGTAGAGCGCACTTAAAGTAAAATAACACAAAACTGCGCTATACAAATGTCTATATATATACATATAGACATACATACATACAGAGGCGGATTAAATGTTGAGAGCGCCCTAGGCAAGCAGCTCACCAGCGCTCCTCTAACGGCTATTTTTTTTACATATCAGGTTTCATCACAATCGGTTAAGTATTTTTTTTGCATGAAGAAGTAACATATACCTATATATTCACACACACACATACACACTTTCGCAGTAATAATATTAGTAGGGATAATTAATAAAACAAATTAAAACCTAATATTTGATAAATAAATAAATTAAAGTTATCAGTTACTTATTTATTTCAAAATTGGTATCTACTAATCACATTCAAGGATAAATGTTTAAAAAAAAAAATCTGCGTCTACATTATTGTCTTGCAAAGTTGTCAATAACGTCGTTATTGTTTAAAGATATCAAATAGTTTGATTCAATGTTAAGTATTGCTAACGAATTTAATCTCTTATCCGTCATGGAAAAGCGAAGATAATTTTTCACTCTCTTAGACACGAAAAACTTCGCTCACCACTGCAATTGCTAACTGCCGTCGATACGCACATTCTTAAGGCTATGTCAATGTTTGGGTAAATTGTTTCGAGTTCTTTATTTCTTAGAACCTGTAAAATCGCTTTGGTTGTTCGGAGCAGTTCTCCATCTCGAGCTATCGTTGTTAAATAAGAACGCAGAAGGATTCAATGGATTCAACATTCATCAACAAAGCAGTTTTCCAAATTACCAGAATATATCGTTACTAACTTAATAGCACTATTTTGAACTTCTTCAGTGTTCAAATTGACCAAATTCCTTAAAAACGTAAATTCACTATAAAAATTTACTGATAAAGGTTTTTCTCCACTGTGGGTAAATATGTATGTGACTTTTTAAATATCCCTTTGTAGCACATGAATAGTAGCAGTCAGGACACGAAATAGATTTCTCTCCACTGTGAAACAGCGAGTGCGTTCTGAGACGTCCCTTTTGAGAACATGAATAGTTACAGTCGGGACACGAAAAAGGTTTCTGTCCACTCTGGGTAAACATGTGATTCTTTAGGAGTTCCTTGCGATAGCATGAATAATAGTGGCAATCGGGACATGAAAAAGATTTTTCTCCTCTGTGGATACATATGTAACGTTTTAGTTGTTATTTTGTAGAACATGAATAGTTGCAGCCGGGACATGAAAAAGGTTTTTATCAACTATGAAAAAACGTGTGATTTTTTTAGATTTCTCTTCGTATTACATGCAAAGTTACACTCAGAACAAGAAAAAGGTTTTTCTTCACTGTGAATCACGCTGTGGATTTTTAAATCTCTCTTTCGAGAACTTGATATTCGGGACAAGAAAAAGGTCCAGAAAGGTTTTTGTCCTGTGGGTAAACAATTGTTTTTGTGGTGCCTCTTTATATAACATGAATAGTCGCAGAAGAAATATATAAAAGGTTTTATGTCACTATGAGCAGCAAATGATTTCTAAGAATTTCCTTTGGGCAACATGAAAAATTGCTGTCGGGACATAAAAACATGTTTTTGTCCACTTTGGGTAGTAAACGTGTGAATTTTTACCGTTTTGTAACGCGTGTATAGTCGCAGTCGGGATATGACAAAGGTTTTTCATCACTGTGAGTCACAAGTGCCGTTTTAGTTATTTTTTTCGAGAAGAAGAATAGTTGCAGTCAGGACATGAAAAAAGTTTTTCTCCACTGTGGGTAAACATGTGAATTTAGATTTCTCTTCGTAGTACATGAATAGTTGCAGTCGGAACATGAAAAGGGTTTTTCTCCACTGTGAGTCAGCAAGTGACTTCTTAGATATCCCCTTTGAGAATGCGAATAGTTGCAGTCAGGACATGAAAAAAGTGTTTCTTGTCTGAGAATCATATTATGGATTTTTAAATCTCTCTTTTGATAACTTGTATAATTGCATTAGGATCATGAAAAAGGTTTCCACTATGAGTCAGCTTGTTAATCATAGTGGAGTAAAGTGTTGCTCCACAGGCAAACCTTAGGAAAATTACTTTCCTCCGGGCCTCCTCGATGGAGCCAATGTAAAAAATTGTATTTACTGTAAAACCATGGAGGTATATTATGGGTAAGACAGTGTTAAATTGTGGAGATCCAGAAGGAATAAAAGGCAGATAAAATTTTCAATTTTTTTATAGCGTCGTTTAGTGATAAAATCACGTCAAGTGCACTTGGTGAATAGGATTAAAACGAACAGTTATTTAAGCAATAATTATCAGCCTGAAAAACTCATTACTCACAGTAATTGTTGAATGAAACACTAGTATATATTGAATCATTTGGCGGGTATAAGATAAGCCGCTATAGCTCAATTGGGAGAGCAGCTGACCGGCAATCAGAAGGGCACGGGTTCAAGTCCCGTTGGCGTCATGTATTTTTTCTCGGAAGATTTTTCAATGTGGATGAGTGTTTCAGGCTGATAATTATTGCTTATAATAATTGTTACCCTTTGTGCTATGCATTAAAATCTTGTCTTAAACGTTAGTTTAACAATTAAAAATAATAATGAACCGTTATTTGGTGAGGGCATTAAAAAGAGTTGATATGATGCGAAATGAATTGTGTCAGGGAAAGTCAAGGAAGTCATAGGGGGGGGGATAGATATCCTATTTTTTATGCCGATTTTTATAATCCCATGTGCCGAGTACTCTTTTAATAAAATAATGCTTATAAATTCCACTACAAATTTGTATATAACTGCTCTCAGAAATCGAGAATGGTGTGCCTGTAATAGAATGTCGCATCTTCATCACGCAAACGACATTCAGAACAAATAAATGGTTTTTCTTCGATTCTTGTGGCACTTACATTCTGAACACAAAACTGGTTTTAATTAAATCTGTATGCGATGAATATAAACTACACTCAGAACATGAAAAGGGTTTTTCTTTGATTCTGCTGGCATTTGCATTCTGAACACAAAACTGGTTTTAATTAAATCTGTGTGTGGTGAATTAAAACTACACTCGGGGCGGAGGAAAAATTCGCGGCCTCCATTTTTATTTCGACCTATTTATATACGAGCCGGATTTTTTAATAATCACATTTGACGAGTATTCTTTCAACGAAAATCATTTATAAATTCTACTAAAGTATTGATACTGTGTTAGAGTCCCCAAATAATAGTTACATCCGCAACAATCAATTTCTCAGAATTTTACAGCATTATGTAACTCAAATGTAAAACTTCACTCGATGCACGATGAACCTGCAACTCGTTATTTAATTTATCGTTGTATTTTGAACACAAAACCAGTTTGTATGCGGTGAATTAAAACTACACTTCGAACAAGAAAGTGGTTTTTCTTTGATTCTGGCATTAAATAAATAGTTTACAACTAGAATTTATAACTGCACATCGAATAACAGAATGTTTTCCTTCGAAATGTGTCAGCAGATGAATTCAACTGGAATTTTACATTCTGTACTGGTTCAAATTAAATCTGTACCTGGTGAATTAAAACTACACTCAGAACATGAAAATGGTTTTTCTTTGATTCTGGCAGCACGTACATAGTCCGCAAATAGAATATTATAACTGAACTTCAAATAAGACGATGTTTTCCTTTGAAATGTATCAACAGCTGAATCCACAACTGAAAATTTACATTCTCAACACAAAATTTGTTTGAATTAAGTCTGTATGCGGCGAATTAAAAGTACACTCATAACATGATGATGGTGTTTCTTTAATTCTGGCAGCACATACAGGATACAGCTATATTTTACGCTTGAACACTGACTGTTATTTAGCTCTATGGCTCGTTTGGTCGGGGATTGCCGAAAAAATATTTTGTTATTTTTATTTTCGTTCCTAGCTCGAAGTGTTGACACTGAGCAACACTTCGAGCTAGGAACGAAAATAAAAATAAAAAAAATATTTTTTCGGCAATCCTGGACCAAACGAGCCATAGAGCTAAATAACAGTCAGTGTTCAAGCGTAAAATATTTTTTATTTTTTTGCTATTTTGCGCTTTCGTAAGTTTTTTCTCCACGTCCGAGTGTCACCCCCCCTCGGGATTTCCCTGAAATATTCCTTGTGTCATTCTATTTTCGTAATGTTATTTTTATCGTAAACGTAAACTCGTGAAGTGACTTGTTATCTATTGACTGACTTGAATTAGTGAAAAAGTTTATTAGTGCTGAAAGATCATTTTAAAAAATCAAGGTAATGGAATTTTGATAGTTCACCTTTCTAATAGACGCAAAACTTGCAATTATACCAGAATCGATTGATAACTGATTATTGATTATTGCTCCGGGGTTATTGAGGAATTGGGATTAATGTGCGGTATTCGCAATTCTTTTCGAAGTCTTTTTTTTAACTCTATGTAGTTAATCTACACTTTAAAAAAATATATATATACACATACTTTTTAAATTTTATTTGACCTGGCTAAGTGCGAATTAATATTTTCATTAATGTTGCGTATAAAAATGGAGGTTTTACCGTGAACTGAACCACGAATTATGGGAAAGGAATGAAGCCACCGCAAGTGACGTTTCGCGCCGTTAGTGGTTGCTTCATTCCTCTCCCATAATTTGTGACTCGGTTCGCAAATGTATATGCACAATTTAAAATTATGACAGCGGTGAGTAATTTTTTTTTTCAATTATTATAAACTTTTAAATGCTCACGTATCACAAATCACGATTAAGTGGTATAGCACTGTCTTGCAAGATCCCCTTCAATAAAATTATAGAAATAAATGTGGTTAATGGCTGTAGGTTAACGGCTTTCAAAGGGCCCCAAACTCATTATGCCCATGGGCCCTTTCATGGCTTAAGACGGCCCTGTTCATAACTCCCAGCAACCAAAATATTTCTAGTTTATTCTGCCTTTTCCCTTGTTCCTTCCCTGTAAGCTCTATAAAAATGTAGGCTGCCCCAATCTAGCTTGGAAACTGGCGATGCCCCTGAGCACCACTAATCTTATTTAGAGAGAAGAATGCATAGAATAAACACAGCATTCCCACACACATCAAATAAGTTCCAAAGATTGCAGATGCAATCGGTCCGTAAAGATTATTTGTTCGGTTTTCGGAACTCATATTAGTCTTATAGAAACCGTTGTGTCTCCCTCACTATCAGAGTATGAAATATATCTAAAGTTTGAAAGAGAAAACATCCGTTGTGTCTCCCTCACTATCAGAGTATGAAATATATCTAAAGTTTGAAAGAGAAAACACCCGTTGTGTCTCCCTCACTATCAGAGTATGAAATATATCTAAGGTTTGAAAGAGAAAACGGTAAATTTTTGGGATTGGTGTCCATGGCTATTACGAATAATTTTTAGAAAAAAACTTTAGATTCGCCTTAATCACTATAAAAGGAAACTTTTTGCATCACGGGCGGTGGAAAATGATGGATTTTAATTTTCAATTGCATAAAATTAAATTTCACTTCGCGAATCGATCTACGACAGCCCGCCCGCTGCCGCCCGCCATTCTGTCACTGTTATGTTGTTGGTATCCCTGACCTCACACAAACGATTGTAGCCGACTTCATGGGATACATGATGGGCGCGTAATTATGAAAAACAGAATTAATAATATAATGTAAACGAACCTCTAATCAGAATCACTTCGGTAATAATAAATATATACGAATAGAGGTTTGTTAACATTATAAATCTGTTTTTCATAATTACGCGCCTTATAATGCTTGTGAATGTTACCTTTACTTTAAAAAACAGCCTACGTTTTTGAATGGTTTGTTTGGCTACGCAGGGTTTGTGTAGCGGGCTTGTGTATGTTATCTTTACTTTAAAAAACAGCCTACGTTTTTGAATGGTTTGTTTGGCTACGCAGGGTTTGTGTAGCGGGCTTGTGTATGTTATCTTTACTTTAAAAAACAGCCTACGTTTTTGAATGGTTTGTTTGGCTACGCAGGGTTTGTGTAGCGGGCTTGTGTATATTATCTTTATTTTAAAAAACATCCCAGGATTTGAATGGTTTGTCTCCATTCCAGTACCTACGCGCCTTATTATGTATCCCACGAAGTCGGCTACAATCGTTTGTGTGAGGTCAGGGATACCAACAACATAACAGTGACAGAATGGCGGGCGGCAGCGGGCGGGCTGTCGTAGATCGATTCGCGAAATGAAATTTAATTTTACGCATTTGAAAATTAAAATGCATCATTTTCCGCCGCCCGTGATGCAAAAAGTTACCTTTTATAGTGATTAAGGCGAATATAAAGTTTTTTTCTAAAAATTATTCGTAATAACCATGGACACTAATCCCAAAAAATTACCGAGAAAACATCCGTTGTGTCTCCCTCACTATCAGAGTATGAAATATAATAATTTTGTATGAGTAATTTTATATTTTGCAGAGTATGAAATATAAAAATAAAATAATTTTACTGTCGCTGTTTTGAGATTAATGCAAGTTTTATCATAAAATTTTCAAATGTTCTAATCTCATAACTGATATATTGTTCCAAAGGAGCACTGTTAACGCAAGATCAGCGGTCAGAGTTGGAGAGTTACCCGTCAACGGTCAGAGACGCTCGCCACATGTGCATAGTGAAAGACCGTCGAACAATGTCAAGTGCGGGAAGTGATTTATTAGGGGTATCTTTAAAGCTATGTTGGCTTTAAACAATACCGATAGTGACAACAAAAAACAAGTGTGCATCGGAAAGGAAAAATGTGACGAAATACTCAGTGATGCAGTGCAGATTGTAAACACTCCTATTAAGTATAACCGAGCAACACTCCTAAGTTTTAAAAGTGAAAGTGCAGTGTTGGACCCCTTAGTGACCACCTCAGAGTAACTATATTGTTACTCTGAGGTGACCACAAAAATAAACTTGTACAAACTAGCCCGTGATCTTAACGTGAAATTTAGATATAGAGGTTGCCGTGGGGGATAAAGAACAAAATACTTACACAGGAAGGAACTAAATGTTCCAATAATTAATAATAATAATAGTAATAATAATAACTCTCCGTCTGTAGACTGTTTTCAAGAAGTCGCATCAACCGGCGAACAGAATAACCTAGCGAATAATTCCCTCCGCGATTTTGATAATTTTCACAACTTCAATGAAATTCGATTAGAAAGGCATGCTAACTATAAGAGCAGACAGCTTGCAATTGGTTCCTGGAATGCGCGTTCACTTAGTAATAAACTAGAGGCGGTGGATGATGTTTTCAGAGACGAAAAACTCCACATCCTTACCGTTACAGAAACTTGGCATGTGAACAGTGACTCGTACTCAATTAAGAGACTCCAAGCTTTGGGATATGTGGTGCTTGAGGAAGCCCGACCTAGTGCCGATGAACCATCAAAGAACATCTCTCATGTGAACCACGGGGGTATAGCGATAATAGCCCGACAAGGATTGCGGTTAACTAAAGTAACTCTTGGTACATTTAGCACTTTTGAGTATATTGCGTGCACGGTCTCTTCTACAGGAACGTCGTTTATGCTCTGTACTCTGTATAGGCCCGGATCGAAACCAATCTCTGTCGAATTTTATAATGAGTTCTCGCATTTTTTGGAACTTTCAGTTGGTCTTTCTGATACACTCATTATTACAGGTGACATTAATATTCGTCTCGAGCGTGTGACATCACCGAACACCGTTAAATTCTTAGATTTATTAGCCAGCTTTGGATGCCGCCAGTGGGTCGACGTCCCAACTCACGATGCTGGTGGTATATTAGATGTACTCATTTCAAAGAAGAGCGGATCGCCACTCTTAGCAGATATTCGTGATATAGGACTATCGGACCATTGGCTTGTTTGCACTGATATTGATTTTAACCCGCCGAAAGTACCATATAGAACAATTATATCAAGGGAATGGCGTAAATTTAGTTTTAGTGATTTTCTGGAAGAGCTTCAAACCTCTCTATTATGTACACCTAATTTTTGGGAAACAAAGACGCCAACAGAACTTGTCGAGACGTATAATACAACTCTTTTATGTCTGTTAAATAAATATGCTCCGACGACGCACTATGGTTTTACCAGTATGGGAGCATTGGAAACAATTCAAAATTTCAAATTACAGGGACCACTAAATTTTGTTGCTATATCTTGACGACACATCCTAGCGCATCTTTCCCCCCACCACCGAACTCGGCAAAATGTTTCGTCGCTGCGTACCACGTCCAGTGTTGCCAACTTAACGGATTTCCCGTCATATCTGGCGGATTGGAGTGTCCCGAAACGGGAAAATTTTGTGTATAACGGAATTTACAGTATGACGGATTTTCTGGCGGATTCGAAAAAAGTGACAAATTACATACTTTTATAGGCGAAAGTCGCCTATATTTATGGATTTATGGAGAAATTTTGATCCCTGAAATTCTCTAGCCACCCCCCCCCCCCTTTTTGTGTAAAGAAATTTGTGTATCTGACGGATTTCTGACCGTTGATCCGTCACGATTTAGCGGGTTGTGTGAAAGTGCAACATTTATAATACAATATATAGGGAGTGATAACTTTGTATAACGCTTGCTGGCATATTTTTTTCAACATGGATCCAATACCTTCAGGTATGTACTAAATACGGAATGTTTTTTTTTTTCATTTTCTAATGTGACAAATTTGAGATATATTTTTTTTAAATATCTGGTGAAATTTGAAAAAAAATACGATAAATTCTTAAACAGTTAAG
This sequence comes from Limnephilus rhombicus, assembly GCA_929108145.2. Taxonomy (NCBI): domain Eukaryota; kingdom Metazoa; phylum Arthropoda; class Insecta; order Trichoptera; family Limnephilidae; genus Limnephilus; species Limnephilus rhombicus. Next base: position 27,019,527 of record OV815274.1, read on the forward strand.
GTTATAGTTACATATTTCCTAGAATTTCGTAAAAGTGCTGATACACTTTTGTAGCTAAACTATTTTAGAATCATATTAAGAAAAAAAATCTTGCTACTTTTATGCCCCTTTTCGGTCCAGTAATTTTTCCATAATTTACTTACTATTAAATTTTTGTGCTTCATAAATATTATTTTTGTCACAGGTTCGGTTTCAAGGGATTTGTTCCTGAGACAAAGGGAGTTATTTGACATACTGATGAATTCAAAGTGCCAACAGATGGACAGACGATTTTTATATTTGAAAAAAAAACTTATAAACCTCACCAATTGCCCTAAAGAAGGGTTGGATAAACTCGGTAAAAAGATCGAGGGCTTCAAATTTCGCTTTAAAACAAGATGGATAATTGCTCGTCGAATTAAGGCTAAATTTGTGATGCAAAATAAAAAATGGCTTGAGACGCCTATCAGTTTTACATTATATGGGAAACAACATAGAAGCGGTCGCCCGGAAATACAATTTGAACAGAGTTCTGACCGATCCAAACGCTTAAAAACTAAAGATCTTCGGAAAAATTCACCTCTTTCTCATTTGGCGTTTGCAACAAAAATGAATTTGAGAGCTTCTGGACAACCGGTTGCATCAAAATTATTAGAAGACATCATTCGTTCACCTAGGCGTGCATCTAAGTACAGACAAGCGTACGAGGTATTCGAAGATACTCACTCTAGACCATTGATTTTCAAAGTGGGGGGCGCGCCCCCCTAGGGGGGCGCGAAGACATGTACAGGGGGGCGCGGGCGGCGGTTATCACTCTGGTCGCCCGCCTGCGCCCGCGCTACCGCACGCATCTCACTTCCCGCACCGCACGCACCTCACTTCCCTCACCGCACGCGCCTAGCGAACACGTTTGTTAGAGTAGTGAGTGGCAGGTTATTACTTCTATTTCGTCATGAGCTCGACGAAAAAACGCAATTATATGAAATACGGTTTTGCTTCTATGAATAAAAGTGGTATCGACCAGCCGCAGTGTGTTATTTGTTATGAAGTATTGAGCAATGATGCCATGAGACCTTCGCGCATGGAACGCATTTGTCAACAAAACACAGCGCTTTAAACGACAATCCAAAGGATTTTTTTTCTTTTAAAATCTGCATGTTTGAAGCTCATGAAATTGGATAGTACTGGATTTTTGCTCAGTCATCTGAGAAAGTGCTCCAAGCGTCAGATGAATTATCTAAAAATAGTAATAAAACATCCGAAAATGTATTTTTAGACTTTATTACCTACCCTTATTTTATTTACAATTGCTTGGCGAGCCCACTTGCTGGGCCCTGGGCCGAGGGGGCGGGGGGGGGGGGGGGCGCGGGCATATTCATTTTAAGCAGTAGGGAGGCGTGATACTTATAAGTTTGGGAACCCCTGCTCTAGACGGATGTCTGGGGAGGAAGCCCTCTCAACCATGGTGGAAGCCAAGCTTACAAAGCACCAGTACAGTGTCATAAGATCCAAAGATCCTGAAAGGTTTCCACCATACAATATAGTACTTGAAGCAAAAAAAGCGAGCTATCCAAAAAAAGAAGACATAACAATCACTGCTACATCTGCAGAAGTAACTGTTCAAGCTCTTTTGAATCACACTTCTGAACGTGTGATCAATGTGCAAAAATAAATCATTTGTGGTTTAAAAAGTAAACAATCAAACAATTTGCGGTTGATTTCAAAGTGGGGCTTTGATGGCAGTTCAGGGCATAGTTCTTACAAACAGATGTTCATTGGGACGCAAGCGGATGCGGATGATTCAAGCGTTTTTATATCTTCAATCGTACCCAAACGTTTAGTATGCGGGAACTCTGACAATACAAACGTTGTATGGCAGAATCCTCGCCCATCGTCCACCAGATATTGCCGCCCAATTAAGATAAACTTTGCCATAGAGTCGACACAACTTGCGATTGCTGAAAAGAACAGAATATGTGCGCAAATAAAAAATCTTACGAGTTCACCCGTGGCACTTGATGGAAAAATTATAATGGTGTCGTATGAACTCGTCTTAACAATGGTTGATGGGAAAATTTGTAACGCCTTGACAGATACAGCTTATACACAACGTTGCTGATTTGTGGTGCCAGTTCTAAAGAGTTTAATTCTATAGATAAAATGTTAACAAGACCACATAAACCTTCAACCTTAGAGTTTGGTTTGTCAGTGTTACACTGTTGGATTAGACTGTTCGAATGTCTTTTGCATGTGGGTTATAAACTTCCAATAAAAAAATGGCAAGCCCGAAATCAAGACAAGGAAATTGTGACGAAACATAAAGCTAATATACAAAAGGAATTCAAAAATCGAATGGGGTTAATAGTCGATCAGCCTAAGCCTGGTTTTGGAAATTCCAATGACGGCAATACAGCCAGGCGATTTTTCCGCAACGCAGATTTGGCATCAGAGATCACAGGCGTAGATAAAAAAATTATAGAAAGAACGCATGTCATTTTAGTAACAATATCAAGTGGTTACGATATTAATATTGACAATTTAAGGAAGTTTTCTCTTGATACTGCTAAGTATTTCGTTAAATTGTATCCGTGGTATTATATGCCCCCTACTGTGCATAAGTTATTAATCCACGGGCCAGACGTAATATCGAATGCATTGCTGCCGATTGGCCAATTATCAGAAGAGGCTCAGGAAGCTCGGAACAAAGATTTTAAAAAATATCGCGAAAACTATTCTCGAAAATGTTCTCGAGAGAAATGTAATGAGGATATTTTTAATTTAATGTTAGTAACATCTGACCCTGTCATAACTAGTTACAGGAAACTCCCAAAAAAACAGTTAAATCGTTTTCCTAAGGAAGTTAACGACTTAATAATTCCTCTGAATATTCATTCTTCAAGTATTTTTAACACCGATGATGATGATGATGATTGTTCATCGTCTGCATCAGAATGTTAAAAAAGAAAAATTAAACATTACTCGGCCTGTATTTTCCAAGGATGTGGACTTTTATATTTTTAATTTAATTTTATCATTTTAAATTTTATATTTTTGTTAATAAAATGCAGAAATCACAGTAAAACTTACTAAAACCGAATATTTTTATTTTTTTTACCCATACCAAAAAATAATATCACCTTTTATTTCCTGTAAATCCGTCCTGTGAATTGTTTCCAAGTTTTGGGGTATTTGGAACCACTGTGCGACGTCAAAAACACGTAAAGTTCGAAAGTCTGACGGCTGGTATGACGATGAATGCCGAAACCAGAAAAGACTTATGCGGAAATTAGAGAGGTCATATAGGAAAAATTCTACGGTAACTTCTAGGGATGAGTGGATCCTTGCTCAAAAACAGTATATGAGCAAAATAAATTCCAAAAGATCAGAATACTGGAATGAAAAGATTGACTCTGAGCGAACCAATCCACGGCGTCTCTGAAACTCAATAAAGACTGTTATTTCCGAAGCCACTGTTCCAACTAAAATAGATATTAACCCAGATGCCTTCTTAACGTTTTTTCGGGAAAAAATTGAAGCCATTCGTGCCTCCACATCTCACGCCCCTCCACCAATATTTACTATAAATTCTAAAGGAAATTTGTCTTCCTTCAAACTCACAACGCTGGAAGAAGTAAAAAAATTAATTTCAAGTTCGCCAAATAAGCAGTGCAGTCTTGACCCTATACCAACATGGTTACTAAAAAAATGTGTCATTGTCTTAGCCCCGTTCCTAGTTCATCTTTTTAATAAATCTCTGAGCACAGGTGACTTCTCTGAACCTCTAAAGTCTGCTGTAGTTACGCCGATACTAAAAAAATCACAACTTGACCCCGATAACTTAGGTAATTATCGACCTGTTTCAAATTTACCTTTCCTATCAAAAATCCTGGAGAAAATTGCTGCTGCACAAATAACGTCATTTGAATTCAAATAAATTATTCACTAATCATCAATCCGCATATAGAAGGTTTCACTCAACAGAAACCGAAATCCTTCGTATGTTGTCAGATATAACTTTGGCCATAGAGTCAGGCAAGTTAGCACTCATCTCACTCTTAGACATGAGTGCAGCGTTTGACACGATTGATCATGATTTTCTCATTAAGAGATTAGAGGAAACATTTGGTTTGAGTTCCGATATTAAAAATTGGCTGGTGTCATATCTATCCAATCGCTTACAAGCCGTTAAGGTTGGAAATAAGCTCTCTAACTTCGCAACACTTTCTTCAGGGGTACCCCAAGGATCCGTTTTAGGCCCACTTCTTTTCATCCTTTTTACAAATGATGTCGCCAAAATAATCGAGTCATTTGGTCTCCTGTCCCACTGCTACGCTGACGATCAGCAAGTTTATTTTTACTGCTCTCCAAACGAAATCAACAGTCTCAAAATCCGCATAGCTGAATGCCTAGAAACAATAACTCGTTGGATGTCTTCAAACATGCTGAAGCTGAATCCATCTAAGACTGAGTTTCTATGGGCGGCCACAAACAAACGCCAACATTTCATAGACAATACACCTATTTCCATTTCCGGCAACGATATTATTCCAAAGACAACAGTCAAACTTCTTGGCGTTAATTTAGATTCAGACTTTTCGTTAAAAAGTCAAATAAATAGGACAGTAAGCACCGGTTTTTTTCACCTAAGACAACTCAAGTCAGTTCGAAGAAACCTTCCTACAGAAGCGACAAAACTATTAATTAACTCTTACGTAGTCTCGCAGCTCGATTACTGTAACGGCATCTACGCTAGTCTTCCCAAATATCAAATTGACAAACTTCAATCCGTGTTTAATGCAGCGGCAAGGCTCATAACTGGGGTTTCTAAATATTCGCATATTTCAGAACACCTTCGTAACCTTCACTGGCTCAAGTGCCCTGAGAGAATCCAGTACAAATTGTGCTGGATGGTATTTAAATCAATCTACGAAATGGCCCCACCTTACATCTCCGAATTATGCGTCCCGGAAAATACCGGTCCGAGACAATTAACCCTTAGATCAGCAACTTCATCTGCTAAAGGCAGACTAATAGAACCTAAACAAAAGCCAAATACTATGTTTGGAGATCGTGCTTTCGGAGTATCTTGGCCTAAAGCTTGGAATAGACTCCCTCTGGAATTAAGATGCATAACAAGCCCAACAGAGTTTAGGTCCAAACTAAAAACCTTCCTTTTTGGGCTCTCATACCCGTAATTTAAATATACCTATTTGAGAGTATCATACTTGTATTGTCTATGATATGTCATAATCACACTTTTCTTACTGAATTAAAATTACTCGATTCCTTACACATCAATCTGTCTCTTGACGAATCACATTTAGAAAGATCAAATCCTTATAGGTACTACTGCACCTCCCACCTTTACATGTTGCTTTTACTTTCCAAAATACACTCATCAAAGAATACATTACATATTAATATTAAAATATTTTTCAGGATTAAATAACATGTGTTCACAATAATGTCCTCTGCGTGCGAACTCTATCTAAATTTCTTTAAATGGACAATATACAGTGTTAATTTCAAGCGACCTCCCAGGTAAGTATGGTCCTGTTTTCATTAAATTTTAGGCAGCATCGCGTTCATTGTACACATATTTTCGTATCGGTGATCAATGACCCGATGTATGCAATTTTTAGCCATAAGTTGTTTATAATTGTTTGCCTAGCTTGTAGTTTTTTAGATTTTAGAAATGTATTATAAGTTTGTACAGCGCCCTTGAGGTGATTTTTCACAAAAACGGCGCTATATAAATCATCCAAATATTATTATTATTATTATATGTATCTAAAGTTTGAAAGAGAAAACACCCGTTGTGTCTCCCTCACTATAGAGTTTTTTTTTTTTTTTTTACATAACTCCACACAGGAGGCCTTGAGGAAAATAATTTCTCTTAGGGCCTATGTCATCTGGGATGCTGTGTGGAGGGTCTTTTTGAGGATAGGAAGGAATGAACATTGGTCTTGAAGAGACCTTTGTTGTAGGAAGGAGGAAACACAGAGGCCGGCAAATCATTCCACAGCCGAGCTGTTGAACATAAGAATGAGTCGAAGAAACGACCCGTTCTCATGTTACAAATGTCAACCGTGTACAAATGTTGGGCACGCGTTTGGCGTGTTTCCCGACTATGCACCGGTGCCGAAGGGATCAATGATGCTAGTTCCTCGGAGCATCTTCCATTGTAATACCGGTAGAACAAGGATAGCATTCCCACCCGACGCCTGTGATCTAAAGATTGCAATTTGCCGTTTCTACACAGAGTCGAGGGTTTTTCCCAGGTATTGTGTTCTACAAATTGTTCTGTTCTGTTCTACAAATCTGAGGCTTGAAGAGTTAATAAATTAGGCTAAATTATAAAAACAACTGTGTAGGTAAGATATCATATTTTATTTTTATTTATTATACATATATGAAGTACTGCATAGGGTTTTTTATATAGGTAATTCAGATACAGTATAATCACATTTTTTTAATAAATTCCAATGCAGTTGGTACAAAAATAGAAAGTTGTGTTAACAATACATAGATTTTATTCAACATTTACCTTATAACACCTCTGCCATAGGTCACCCCAAGTGGTTCGCTACGTTTGGTGATTTATCAGGGGTGCCCAGGTTCATGGGATGAGGTGTGTTTAGGTCTGATGACCAGGACACACTGAACCCCAGATTCCTACCCACCCCTTAAACTCTTTTCCTTCCTAGAACCCTCCTCTCCTTCCTTTCCCTAAAAAACCCTCCACACAGCATCCCCAAGATGACATAGGCCCTCAGGGAAATTATTTTCCTCAGGGCCTCCTGTGTGGAGCTCATGTAAAAAAAAAAATTTTAAAAAATATGACGTTACAAATTTATCAAAATTAAAAGATAGAATTTTTTTTTTCATCAAAATAAAAACAATTATTTTATTATACACTAGAGCAAACCCGTGAATAATCAATCACGGGTTATTATAATGAGGAATTTGTATCAATATCCACATTCAAAGTTAAAAACCTAAATAGGTAATTAATTTTCCAAGTTTAGAATATTTTTAAACCTGCCAAAATGGGAAAATGTGTAACATCATCCGTGATCTGCACGATACACGTCGTCGGTAGGACATTTGTATAGAAATTTTTTACTATTCTTTAGTAAGGAATTTCAGTAAAATTCCAGTTCAATTAATTCCAGTCCAATTCAATAAGAGTAAGGAATTCCAGTACATTTTCAAAAATTAAGTACATTGTTTGTATTTTTATTCCAGTACATTATTTTATCAATTATTTAAATTAAAACCCTTAAAATTATTTTTTATAAATTAAGGTTTTTTTTAATATCAAGATTTCATACCAAAATTAAGTTTTAACATTAGAATTTGTTAATTCCAACAAAAAAAGCCATACACATTAGCACCCCGCACACGTCCGTTTTGAAGCGACTGATTCCCGCGCCACTTCACGCTGCCGTGCAGAAAAGTCTCACAGTGAACTGCACGCACTGTAATCGGTCTTTACTTTTCTGCACAGTGGCTGAAGAGGCGTGGGATTCGGTCGCTCCGAAGTGGCCGTGTGCGAGGTGCTATTGAGGTCTACGTGGTATTATTGATGTACCTACGCAGTGGACAGTCTAACACGTCGTGGCAGTATGATGTGAACTCGCCAGCAGGGTTATTGCCATTGCTTTTACCTAAATTTGAAATGAGTTCTTTCTTACTCATTTTTACAAAATAGCTTCAATTTTACCACTTTGAACTTAACAAAACCTTCAAGTATATGTACAAAATACTAGTGTTACGAACCAATTCATCGCCCTTTCAAGAGATTTTACATAAAAAATGGTTGATGCGAGGCGCTATCTCTTTTCTGACATTGTATTGACATGTTTTTTATATTAATGACACTTATGAAGAAAACAATCCTAATTTAAGTTAAAAAAATGAATAAAACAAAAAAAACACAAATAATCTCAGAGACTACTAAACAAAACCACCCAAGACAAAACTGTATGACGACCTCTCCTTATTCGCAAAGTATGCATAACCACTCGAGCAACAGAGCAATTTAAAACTTTTTTCCCGGATTGCTTAAGATTTTTTGGTCATCATTTTGAAATTTTTCCGCCCACATTAAAAAAAATCATGTCTCCGAATTTTAATACGGAGACACATATATATATTTTTTTAAGAAACGAAGGAATATACGCCAAATTTGACAGGAAAGCAATCCGTGGTTTCGGAAATAATGCCAAATTGTGGCAAAAAGCGCTCAAGTAGATAAAACAGAAAGAGATGCACAGAGATATTTAATTATTGCACAGTACTAACTTAACCCAGAGTACTTTTGATTTCAGATTTTATTTGACCAATCATGGAGCTTTTATACACTATAGCTTTTAAATCATTTTTCATATGTTTATTCAGAATCATGTTTTTTATCCACATGAACATTTTTTTAATTCAAAATGTTCCACAGTGATCTGGGATGTTCCCGAACGTTCCAGACTATTCCCGAACATTACACAACAATCCAGAATGTTCCGGGATGTTGTGGAATGTTGTGGAATGCTCTCGAATATTTATTTATCTTGTGACATTTGTCAATACATCTGGACTCAAGCAGAACATTTATTTATATTCATAAACGTACACCCACAGGGGAGAAACCTTTCTCTTGTAACATTTGTCAATACACCTGGACTCAAGCAGAACATTCAAATATTCATAAACGTACGCCCCCCACAGGGGAGAAACCTTTCTCTTGTGACATTTGTCAATACACCTGGACTCAAGGAGATCATTTAAATATTCATAAACATACACCCACAGGGGAGAGACCTTTCTCTTGTGACGTTTGTCAGTACACCTGGACTCAAGCAGAACATTTAAATATTCATAAACGTACACCCACAGGGGAGAAACCTTTCTCTTGTGACATTTTTCAATACACCTGAACTCAAGAAGATCATTTAAATATTCATAAACATACACCCACAGGGGAGAGACCTTTCTCTTGTGACGTTTGTCAGTACACCTGCACTCGAGCAGATACTTTAAAAAGACATAAACGCACTCACCAGTAATTAAAAAAAATTGTATTCATTTGAAAGTTTTTTTTTTTTAGAGCGGAGACGGTTTACATATAAATAGTTCCCGTGAGCACTTAGGCCATAGGCCCATTGTGCTATCTCCTATTTTACCTCATTCCTTTGACAGTAACCCACCTCTTAACCTCTTTTATAAAGTTCACCAGGATTGTCATTGGAAATTAAGCCATATCTTCTGGTTCGAAAATGTGTCTTCCCAGGTCTCATTTCTCCTCTTCACTCCTCCTTAGTTTCCTGAAGACCCCACAAGGGAAGAGGGCTTCATCTCTCCTCTCCACTCCTTAGTTCCCCGAAGGATCCACGATGGAGAATCCACCTCCACTTGGTTCCCTAAAGGCCCCACAAGGGAAGAGTCCACTCCACCTTGGTCCCCCGAGGGCCCCAAAAGGAAAGAGGACTTCTCTTCCCTTCACTTCTCCTTAGTTTCCTAAAGGCCCCACAAGGAAATAGTGCACAGAGATGGCCTCATTTCTCCTCTTCACTCCCACATGGTTCCCTGAAGGCCCTACATGGGAAGGGGACATCATCTCTCTACTTCACTACTCCTTGGTTCCCCAAAGGCCCCGCGCTGGAAGAGTGCCTTTCCCCTTGGTTCCCTGAAGGCCCCACAAGGGAAGAGTTCATGGAGGTGGCATCAGCTCTCCTCTCCACGGCTTCTCCTCTTGGTTCCTCTTGCAGGCCTCAGGAAGGAAGTCCACAGAGGTGGCCTCAGAACTCCTAGGTTCCCAAAAGGCCCCTAGTTTTTTAATGGTCCAATTTTTTGTCCCAGGAGTTACCAGGGAAATAGAAGGTCCAGTCCAGTTCCGAGTGCTGGAGTAAGATCTAAATACTCTGAGATGTGACCTTGTTTCTCGGAGGCACCATTCGTGACACTGTTCCCCAGGATATTCAGCCTGAGTACGGTAGCTCACACCAAGACTTGGAATGGGTATTGAAGGTTTTGGTTTCCACTCCCTGAGCGATGGGCTCGCCACACTCCCTATGCTAGTTGAGTATGTTTAAGAAATAGCCAAATGTTTTAAGAATACCATGTGTTAGGGGAGAAACCATTCTCTTGTGACATTTGTCAGTACACCTGCACTCGAGCACACACTTTGAAAAGACATAAACGCACTTACAACAAGTAATTTAAAAAAAAAATTGTATAAATATAAATATGTTTTAAGAAATAGCCAAATGTTTTAAGAATACCATTGTTATGAAGTAATCTTTATAACAATAATTATATAATGAGCAGGCAGCATTCTGCTGATGCGCTCATATCTAATTTCACAATAGTTTGGCAGTAAATGTACTTTTAATTACTTTTAATTAGTACTTTTAATTTTTAACTAAGTTAGTCCTTTCTTCTCTCCAAATATGAATCCAATGGAGCTTTGAATTGGTTTATATTAGTTGCATCGATGACATGTTGTGGGAGTTTGTTCCAAGCATCCACCACTCTATTTGCAAGGAAGTGTTTTCTGGGATTAGATGCAAAAGGCGTTCTGGGATTAGATGCTTCCTTTTAAAATAATGATGGCTATCCAAAAAACGGGTATTTGTTTATAGTGGAGTGGGAGGGGCTTCCGTTTCCAGCTCACTCTGGTTTTGACAGCGGCTTGAGCGATCCGCTCTCAAAACAACGGTCATCTAAATTAAGTTTTCAATGGAATAATCCTTCGGGAAGTTACGATTTGACACAATCGGGTGATTTATCATGCATAGTTTGTGATTTTGAAGATTTTACATTTTCTTTATTATTGATTTGGCGTAAAATGCGAAATTATACTCGGGCCTGTAGAGCGTGTACGGAGTGTGTACGGAGACGGTCGCCATCTCAAATGATCGGTGAAAATCCGAACCATCAGCTCGCGTAAAAAGGCATTACGCGAATCATCTACCTGTCCGCAGACAGCGGATCATTTTGGGTATTCCTTTGTGTTGTAACCACGCCGTACCCTGGTGGAAGTGTCACCATCATTCTGCGGAGCAAATCTTGCATGTAATCTCAAGGAAGCTTAAGAGTGTCTATCAATCCCTAGAGGGTTTAGGGATCCCTTCAATCCAGACGGATGGTAACCAAGGCCATCGTCTTTTTCGGCGGAGAGGAGATTGGGCCTCCTCTTTACATGGACTGCTGATCAGACGACACCGTGAGGAGGCTTCATGAGCCTTTTTCCCGTCGGACACCAGACCAGTGGATGAATTTAGATAGCTAGCTTTTTTAGAAATAACCATGGTCCCCGGGTAAGTGATTAACATTGTATTCATTTGTATGCTAAAGAATAGTGTTCAATATATTTAATTTAATCTTTAAAATACTTCCTTGTTTCAATGTTGAATCCCTACAAACTTTTCATGAGTGTCATGAATATAATGTCCATGCTCTTGTGAATGGAATCTGTAAAGGAAACAAAGTTGATTTGGAGTATTCATTAGTATATCAATGTGCCCCCCACATCATGTAATTACAACTTACACAGCGGACGAGTTGTGTACGAAGCAATCGTACCTAGCAAATAATTCCCACTTTAGCACCATGTGTTATGTAGGGCTCATAATGGAACAATATCACAACGCAGTTCTGGAAACCTAGAGAAATTAATTACTAGTCCGGACACCGGGCGGCGCGCTATGCAACCGCCGCAGCAGAAAGGAACCCGCTAGAAGGACGAAAGGATATAAGGAAGGGACGCGCAGTATCTGCCCTCAGTCACTCACTTCAGCGCCCCAGATAGCTTATTTACTAAGGCACGATGTTGTGCGCTAGTTGAGCTCTCGTCAGGAACTGAGTTGAGGACACCCGCGAATTGACAATCAACGTCCTAGCGGTGAGCTCGAGTCTAACATGTTGCAGGCCGATCCCAGACTATGAGAAATTTATTGTGTAAATACCAGTGTATTGCTGGTCTGTCTAAATTCCTAGCGTACACCAAACGCTAGCGGAACCTTATCCGAAACAAGCCATTAATTCGTTGTCTGTGTGATTTTGTAAAAAAAACTCAGAACGCCTTCGAGGGAGACACGTTATACTTCGTCTTTACACCTAGGTACCATGTGTAATACCCATTAATGTTAATTTTGTTATTTAAACCTTTTACACTGCATTTGACACCTGTTTGCACTAAATATAAAAATGTATAAAAGCCCATAGGGCGATGAAGATTAATAAATAAATAACAGATTCGATAAATTGAAAGAGACATGACCCCATTTGGCTAAGAAAAAATTGGTGTTTCACCACAATAGCGCACCAGCATATTCATCCGGAATTGTCGTGACCAAATTGCATGAACTATGCTACGAATTGCTGCCGCACCCACCATACTCGCCTGATACTAATATTACTAATATTAGATAAATCAAGCCATGATTGGAATGCACAACCAATAAGTACAATATTAAATAAAAATCCACTTTTATCAATAGAAAATATTGAAAAAATTTATGGCCTACCTTCCACCTCTACTAAACAAATTGTACCTTTTAAAGAACAATTTGCACCACATGTTGGAGATGACTGTATTCAGTATTTCGAGCCTTCTACTTATACAAAATCACACCCTTCCCTTTGAAGATGATTACAATTTTAGAAGACCAAATAATTAAAAACAGCTAATTCAGATTTCTTGAGTTCTGTAAAGGTTCCAATCAAACAGTCATTTGAAGAACTTTAAAAAAAAGAAATATAAAAAAATCATAAAAGTCTGGCACCGAAACATCTGACAGCGAATCTGATTGGTTGGAAGTCAAGTTCTGAGATGAATACGATTATTTCCAAAATCTTTTAATGGTAGACGATCAAGAGATTTAGATGATTATTCTGTGTGTTGAAAAAACGCTAGGAATATATAGACACAATTTTAACCGAAATTACATGGAGATAAGTCTGCGAAGAACTTGAGCCCAGGTCAACAATCAGATCAAGAAAAAAACACTTTTTTTTTGGTGACAGAATCTAAACATTAAAATAACTGTAATTTTTCAATTAAGCAATTACTCGTCAATTATAACGATATAATAACTTGAAATTGTTGGTTTTGTCAAATAATAAAAAACACCCCCAACTACCGGTGTGACATCACATATCATAAACCAATACTTCTGAACCAAGTGGTCAATTTTTTGGGCTCATACATAAAAGTGCTGCATACTTAATTATATATTTTTTGTATTATGTAATCTCGTGACTCTGGTGCTACATTCATTGTTTTATAAGCATTGACGGTTCTGAATATCATTAAAATCATAATGTCTGTCCTACCTAAAACAGGCGCCAAGTCAAAATGTAATGTTGCTGAGGAGAGCCCGTAATGTTGAGAGGCTGACGCCACTCTGGCTCAGAGCAAGACTACATACTGTACTAATTGTACTAATTTCATTTAATGATGAAATTAAATAAAAAAATTATCTAAAGTGTTCATAGAATTAAAAATAATGAATTAATGACCTTGCAGTTAAAAATCTCCCCTGCCAGCTAAAACGACAGCACTGGCCTGGTGTTCCACGATGGAGGCTACAAGAACAATGGTTCCTACGCGGGATGGTCAGCATCGCGCCAGTGACCAAATCGCTCCTGAATTATTTCTGTAGAGAAGACACATACACCACCTTCACCAGGGTCTATGCACCGAGATCCTCTCCGAGTTGAACAGTATTTCTTTACAATGAGAGCTTTACCAAGTCAAATTTAGCCGACAGTCAAAATTAGAAGGAATGTTTGCCGTATTCCAAGAGTATTTAAACAGTCAACAAATTGCAATCCATATATAAATCAAAAATAGTAATGAAATATATAATGGGTGTTTTTTTTAGCTGCATGAGAAGTTTCGATGGTTGTTGTCTATGGTTTGACAGTTGAGAATGTCAAATTGTGTTGACATTTCTGTTCAGTAAGGTTAGGCAATTCATCATGAATCGTTTAACGCCAGAACAACCCTTCCAAATTGTGGAAATTTAATTAATTTAATTTATTTAAATTTAATTTACCATCAATTTATTGCAAAATCAATTTGGTGACAACTTTATTTCCAGAAGTGGTCCTGTTAACCCTAGAAGCCCTATCTGCATCGTTTAGACATACCTACACGCCGATGAATTATCGTCATCTCTTTCACACTCGTGATCGTATTGCCGCGACCGTCTGAACCAACTCAGTACCCGCCGAGACCTTGCCCGAGACGGCAGTGTCGCTTGGGTAAGTGCCGCCATTTTGTCGTAACAACAATGTTGCACGTACATTCGACGTATGTTTGGGCTTTATGTAACTTTGGCCACTGCTCATCGTTATTTTATATTGTGCTTTTATATTATCTATTTTTCATTTATTTATTGTTTTATTTTCTTACATTTCTTAATCGATACTTCTGTTTTAGTTACAAAGATACAAAATGGCGTCTCGACAACACTTGAAACCTGATGAAATATCAGCTTTATTGGAAAATAAGGACGATTATATCTCCTAATATTACTAAATAATATATAATATACTAAAGACCGAACCACAAGCAACTACAAATACTTTCTGAGCCCGAACCAAAAAAACACTATTGTGGATTTTGCTCCTATAAAAAAAGGAGGATGACGAAAGCACAGTGAAGCAAATGCCAAAAAGCTTTATGCGCTGAACATAAAATTGATGTTTGTCAAAACTGCATATAAAGACTGTTTTTTTTATAATTTCACATAATTAGTATTGATAAGAGTTGATTTAATTTTAATAAAACAAATTAGAATACGGTTGATTTTTGAAAATTTTAGTATTACATAAGAAAACTCAAGGGACTCATTTTTTTGTTCATTTTGTTATGTTTGCAACAGCCTTACTAAAAAAAACCCAGTGAAAATTTTGTTCAATTGACAAACGGCCGCAGATGTGAAAACATTACTAATTAAAAAATTGTTCATGGAAAAAATACACATTGTTTACACGGCCTGAGAGGGTAGTTTATCTCTGTTTTATTAATGATGTCTGAACGAAATTTGGAATTTTTCCAAAGTATTTTGAATGTTCTATATATTTTTTTTATTTTTGATGGTGTCTTAAAAACAAATACCATTTATTAAAACTAGATAAAATTACCTTTTAGATTTGTGTATATGAAATACACTTTAGTTTCAAAAAACTGCCATATTTTAAGATTCAAACACGAAAAAAAATGGAATTTTTTTACCAAAACATTTTTGATGAAAGTATAGAGAAATTTATAAAAAATCAAAATTTAAAAAATACAGTCCTTTTATATAATGAATTTGGAACGAAACTGTCACCTCACTTTTTCCTCGTGCATACAATAAAAAAATAATAAAAAATTTCAAAGTTTTTTTATTGCCAAAAAACTAACCTAAAAAATAATACCGACTTTTAAAACAGATTTCTTGCATCTCTAAAGACGTTAATTTCTTTGATACGTTTAGGAACACATGTATTAGATATTAATATTTAAAAAAAACACCACTTTTATGAAATTCTGATAAAATACAATCCTTTAAGTAAATTTGAATTTTCATGTTTTATATAAAAATACTTTTTGACATTTCAATTTTCAAAGTATGATTATTGTTATTATGACTTGACTAAAACTTATTAAAAACCACAAAAAAACGGTAAATATATCAATCATACGAATATAAGAGTGAATTAGTCATATTAATAGAAATTACGATCACATTTGAGTAATATTACATACACATCCGCGGAGTGAATTTTTTTTTCACAGTTTTAGCGCGAACGGCGGATGCGCAGGCGCCGCCACCTAGCGGTTATGTAGGAAAACAAACAATTTATTATGTACACGTGTATTGGAAAAAGCATTGAAAAATTGGACTAATCGAATGGACTATGTAACTCATAGCTGCGGCGGACAAATGCCGGAAATCATATTTAAAAAATAAATGCCATGAAATTATCTACCAGGTTATGATAATAAAAAATTCATTCCAACAATATTTCTGTCTTGTATTATTATTTCAACTTCTCAAGCTCTTAAAAAACACTCTATAAATATAATACATGGCAATTTATATAAACCAGATCTTTTCTGATTGGCTAGTACGGCCGAGTGGTTGGCCTCGGGGAGTGAGGGGTGGCCTCGATTTGTCTGTTAGAGTGGGAAGTTGTCGCGATGCGTGGAACCCAGAGCATGGTACCATCGTTCTCAGGCAATTTTTTGTAAACATTGAGCTTGTGATGCAGACATTCAACGTGACTTTCACACCCATTTTAATATCCAGGTCCGCCGACATGTTCCAGACCGTAATATCATTTGAGAAAGGTTGAAAACGTCAACACAACTGGCTCCGTAATGAAAAAGAAACCCATAGGCCTGAAAAAATAGAGCGAGTTAGGACTTCTGTGATAAGAGTCCTAATCGGTCGGTTAGCTTGTTGCGAGTTTAGGGATTAACAAATCAACAGTCTGAAGGATTCTGCACAAAGATCTCCATTTTCACCCATACAAAATTCGGGTATATCATGTTCAAAACAAGCACTTTTTACAGTGACTTAAAGATGTGTTAAATTTTATGGGGCTGTTCAAATTGCCCTCCGAGGACACAATGAGTCTTCGAAATCAGTGAATCCGGGAATACACCGAGCTTTGATTTCACAGCTGAAATCGACCATTCTATGAAAGAACACTTGCCGGGAACCAGTGATTTCAAAGGAACATCAAAGGGTGTGCAAAATGATATTTTGGATACTGTCCTGCAAGTGTGTCGGGAACACATAATGCAGCAGGTGACCGAAGCCAATTTTGTGGCCATTCAAGCCGATGAAACTACTGACTGTTCGACAATTCAGTAGTTTGTCGTTATTTTAAAATATGTAACAGTCAAATTTAAGTATGTTTCAAGAAGCTAATAACACCAAAAGATCATACTGCAAAATCCAAAGCTGCCAAAATATTAACCGAACTAAACAATTTGAAAAGTGTTAATAAATTGGTTGGACAAAATTTTGACGGCGCTGCTGTAATGATAACCACAGTCGTAGAAGCTCTGGATATTGGCAATAAAGCCATGGCTGTCTTCTTAGACTTGTCTAAGGCATTTGATACCGTATCCCACGGTTTACTATTAAAAAAACTCAGTTTAATGGGTATTGTTAATAAAGCTCTAGATTGGTTCAGAACTTATCTTGAAAATAGAACACAAAGAGTAATGATTAATGATCATATTAGTTCAAACAAATCAATTGTATATGGTGTTCCTCAGGGTAGTGTTCTGGGTCCAATTTTATTTTTGTTATATATTAATGACCTCTGTAAACTGCCGTTTTCTGGTTCTTCAATTGTATTTGCAGATGACACTGTTTCAGTGTTTGCTGGTGATACTTGGGATGATACGTATGCTAAGTGCGAGACAGGATTAAAGGCAGTCAAAAATTGGCTTGATCAAAACTTGTTAACCTTAAACATGAACAAAACTAAATATATTACTTTTAGTATTTCTTCTGTAAATCAACCATCTTTGGACTGCTCTTTAAAAATACATTGTTGCGTACAGGAGTGTAATTGTCAATCTTTGGAAAGAGTAGACAATATCAAATATCTTGGCTTAATTATTGATAAAAATTTAAAATGGAACAATCATATTACTATATTAACAAAAAAAATAAGAAAGCTAGCCTATATCTTCAAGACTCTAAGAAATATATTGGACAAAATTACACTAAAAACTGTATATTATGCTCTTGTTCAATCAATGCTTTCATATAACGTTATTTGTTGGGGTTCTTGTCATAAGACTACTCTAGAGCCTTTAAATATTGCACAAAAATTAATTTTAAAAATAATGTTCCAGAAAAGTTTTTTTGCATTCATCACAGTTACTACATAGCGAAAACAAAATTATGACAATAAGGCAGTTGTACATAATACAGGCTCTCTGTAAATTTTTCAACAACATTATCACTGCAAAAAGATCTCAACAAGTGCGCAACACTAGATTGGGCTCTTCTTTAATGTATCAGCCGGTACATAGCAAAACATCCTTTGGACAAAGAAGTTTTTCATATAAAGCTCCGTTGCTTTATAATATGCTCAATGAAAAAATAAAAACTATTGGTACATTACATTTATTCAAGAAAATGGTCAAAATATGTATAATAACTGAGAGTGATGGTTTTGGATTACCCATGTTGTCGCTTATATCATAAATCACTCTGGAATTAAGCTATATTTCATACAATCCATATTTAATAACTGTGTATGTACTTAACTTATATAATATTATGTACTTTTTAATTTGCTTATTGTTATAGTATTTACTTATTATTATCTACTTCTTTCGTATCATAATTTACTTACTATACTATACACGGTGTCCGGAAACTCGTAGTACAAGCGGGAAACTGGTAAATCTACATCACATTCGGAGTCGATTTGTGATATAACTTTTTTGATTTGAGCTTTCGTTTTCGAGTAAATCGGGTCCTAAGTTGGAATTTTTTTGGTTAAATTTGAAAAAATTGTTCACTAGGGGGTTGATTTCAGCTGTGTAATGTCTTAAAAAATGCATAGAAGGGTAAACCGGGCTCAAAAGTTATTTTAACCCTTTAGTTGCCGAAAAAATGGAAAAATTGAAAAAAAATAATATTAAAATCGAAATGCACAGATCGAAAAAAATAAGTTTTTTGGGTTCTCTACGTGATGTAGATTCACCAGTTTCCCGCTTGTACTACGAGTTTCCAGACACGTTGTATAATTGTTTTTTAGTATTTACTCATAATTATTATGTACTTAATTTACTTATGTTTATTTACTTATTATTAATAAACTGTTTATTATTGTTTACTCATAATTTATTTACTAATTTAATTTAATTTATTTTTCTACTTAATTTATTTACTTAATATATTATATTTATTACATAAACTATATAAATTTATTACTTAATTATTATTATTTTTAATATACATAATTGTTTATTATTATTTACCTGATATTATTTAGTTGTTGTTATTTTACCAATCTTTATTTTCTTAATATATTATCTTCATATTTATTTACTTAATATATTATATTTATTACATAAACTATATAAATTTATTACTTAATTATTATTATTTTTAATATACATAATTGTTTATTATTATTTACCTGATATTATTTAGTTGTTGTTATTTTACCAATCTTTATTTTCTTAATATATTATCTTCATATTTATTTACTTAATATATTATATTTATTACATAAACTATATAAATTTATTACTTAATTATTATTATTTTTAATATACATAATTGTTTATTATTATTTACCTGATATTATTTAGCTGTTGTTATTTACCAATCTTTATTTTCTTTTACAATTATTAATAATCCAAGTCTGAATAATTGTTCTCAGTGCTTCTTTTGTAGGTTTATAATTATACTTTTATTAAGTTTATATGTATGTTTTTTTGTTTAAATTACATTGTAAAACTGCATATCTCGATACAGGAATGCCCTAGTGAGATATGCAGCTTATGTTTTTCATGTATTTCTTATTTTTCAATAAATAAATAAATGAGTAGAGGTTGGGAGGGGTACAAACCATTATAAGATAAATATTTCCATACGCCTTTTATGTGCATTGCAATGCGTAGAGGAGGATTATGCCACAAATGCTTGGAAAAACACCAGTCGCAAGACTGTAAAACGAAGAAATGATATAGTATAGGGGAATGCTGATTCCCGCCTCATGCTGAGTTCGGCCTGAACGAGTACCTGGTGCCCACCTCTACAGTCGGCTCAAATTTGGTTACCGCCAAGGCACCAAGATCAGGCAGAAACTAGGCCCATTCGCTGGATGTTTGGAGGCCAGCTCTATTATTTACCTACTATCATCATCATCATCATCGGCGTATTTCAAGGAAAGGAGTGCGTGGGAGCCGGTCCACTTTTTTTAGTCTTGTAAGGACGTCATGTCTGTTACAGGCGCTGTTGACTAATCAGATACGGTTTTATCGGATATACACACATCGCGGAAGACAATGAGGTGGTATAGCAAAATGTTCTTCCACCTAATGGATCTTGCACTTCTGAATGCCCATATACTTCACCGTCAACATTCTGGAAAAACGTATTAGCAGTTTCTGTTAGAGGTGATTCAGCAACTTCTCATGACCATCAAGGAAAAGGAATGCGGAATTGCCATCGCGACTCACAGAAAGGAAAAAATACCTACAGCTGTGAAAACAGCTACAACAATAGCGACATGTAAGGTGTGCTTATCCAAGAAACAAAGAAAAGAATTACGTAGACAATGCAAAGTAGCTCTCTGCGTTGAACCTACTTATTTGTGTTTCCTCTACAGACTGCATAGAGCAGGCAGAGCAGATATACCCATGCCGGCGCACTAGTATCGGCTGGTCGCGGGGAGACACTGGAACAGTGCAAAGTAGCTCTCTGCGTTGAAACTTAGTTCATTACTTATTTGTACTTCCTCTACAGACTGCATAGAGCAGGCAGAGCAGATATACCCCTGCCGGCGCACCAGTATCGGCTGGTCGCGGGGAGACACTGGAACAGTGCAAAGTAGCTCTCTGCGTTGAACCTTAGTTCATTACTTGTTTGTACTTCCTCTACAGACTGCATAGAGCAGGCAGAGCAGATATACCCCTGCCGGCGCACTAGTATCGGCTGGTCGCGGGGAGACACTGGAACAGTGCAAAGTAGCTCTCTGCGTTGAACCTTAGTTCATTACTTATTTGTACTTCCTCTACAGACTGCATAGAGCAGGCAGAGCAGATATACCCCTGCCGGCGCACTAGTATCGGCTGGTCGCGGGGAGACACTGGAACAGTGCAAAGTAGCTCTCTGCGTTGAACCTTAGTTCATTACTTGTTTGTACTTCCTCTACAGACTGCATAGAGCAGGCAGAGCAGATATACCCCTGCCGGCGCACTAGTATCGGCTGGTCGCGGGGAGACACTGGAACAGTGCACAGTAGCTCTCTGCGTTGAACCTTAGTTCATTACTTATTTGTACTTCCTCTACAGACTGCATAGAGCAGGCAGAGCAGATATACCCCTGCCAGCGCACTAGTATCGGCTGGTCGCGGGGAGACACTGGAACAGTGCAAAGTAGCTCTCTGCGTTGAACCTTAGTTCATTACTTGTTTGTACTTCCTCTACAGACTGCATAGAGCAGGCAGAGCAGATATACCCCTGCCAGCGCACTAGTATCGGCTGGTCGCGGGGAGACACTGGAACAGTGCAAAGTAGCTCTCTGCGTTGAACCTTAGATCATTACTTATTTGTACTTCCTCTACAGACTGCATAGAGCAGGCAGAGCAGATATACCCCTGCCGGCGCACTAGTATCGGCTGGGCGCGGGGAGACACTGGAACAGTGCAAAGTAGCTCTCTGCGTTGAACCTTAGTTCATTACTTATTTGTACTTCCTCTACAGACTGCATAGAGCAGGCAGAGCAGATATACCCATGCCGGCGCACTAGTATCGGCTGAGCGCGAAGAGACACGTGTGCAGCCATTCCGGACCCTAGTGCAGAATACCACAGGACTAGGGTTGCCATCCGTCCCGATATATCGGGTCTGTCACCTTTATTGAGCTATCTGTCCCGACGCCCCGACAAAAGCCTTAAATGTCCCGATTGAAATTACGCAATGCAAATTTTAATTTTCCGTGCGTCCCATAGCCCGTACGTGCCGTGAATTGCAGTTGGATGGGCGCAGGCGGCCGGTGGGTGGCAGGTAGGGGGGAGAGAGAGAGACGAGAGCGCCGCTTCGCCGCTAGTTAGTCGCTCTTTGAATGCCAGCAGAATGTTTTGATTTTGAACGGTTCAGTGTGTGAGTTTATTCATTTATTTACGAAAATGTCTGCAGTAAGAAAGAGGAAGTGCCATTTTTCGGACGACTATACGAAAGAGTGGAGTTTTATAAAGAAAGGACGTACGAATGAAGAAGCGTTCTGTGTTACGTGTATTAGTTTTATATCAATTACTCATGGAGGTAAGGCTGACGTAAAGCACCACATTTCTACGACCAATCACAAAAAAAGGTTCGCTGTTGTATCTACATCAAGGCTTATATCCGGATTTATGATTAAAGAAGGTACTCAAGAAGAATTGCTTATTGCGGCGGCGGAACTAACGACAGCTTATAAAGTTGTCAAACATCATCAATCTTTCAGTTCACTTGACTGTAACGTAAAACTGAATGCTACAAAGTATCCCGGCTCTAAAATCGCAGCAAAACAGTCCACAGCAAGAACCAAGGCTACAGCAATTGTTAAAAATAATCTCGCTCCACATTCTGTGTCACAAATAAAAGAAAAATTGCAAGAAGTTTCGTATTATGGAATAGGCACCGACGCGTCCAATCACAAAGCTGAAAAGATGTTTTCTTTACTTGTTCAATATTTCACTGAAAACGATGGTATCCAACAGAAGCTATTGAAGTTTGATTCTTTAAAAGATGAAACATTGGACACTATTGTACCAATTGCTGTTATTATTGTACCAATGTTATTGTTATTATTAATGCAACCATTCTATTGTGTGATTTTATTCTAATATAAGTGTAGGTATGTTCACAGTATAATAAATTGACATAAAATTACTGCCTCAACACAGGCTAGCCTAGTGAGGCAGGTTATGAGAAACCTAAATTTATAATTATAAATCTCTATTCTTTAATTACCTACTGTATATATGTATTTTGTTTTCTGATATTAACTTTCGTACGTATGCAACTTTTAAACTGTACTTTTACTGTACTTATGATGTACTTTTTGTTTTTGTAGTTATAAATCTTCATTTTTTTTGTTCAATAAAGATAATTACAAAACAATACAAGAACAACATGTCAACCTACCAGAGACCAGATGGGAAAATAATTCACCGACTCCAGATATTTTCATATCAGAGGGTTCGGCTCTGTGGAATTCCTAATTGAACCTATAAATCCTACTGATCCCTCAATATAAATATTTAAAAAATATTTTGTAATCCTACATGTATTTAAAATCACCGATTTTTGCATTTTTATATATAAATTCTTTGACAAATCTAATACGCCTAAATTTTGAATCAGAGACCTAGGTATAATGCCAGTAGCCGAAATAACAAATGGTAATATTTTTATAGTCCGAGAATGCCAAATTCTTTTAATCTCATTTCCTAAATCTGTGTATTTTCTAATTTTTTCAGAAACAGTTTTTTGAATATTACAGGAATTTGGAATAGCTACATCAATGATATAAGTTATTTTTTAATTTTGTCATGTAAAACTATATCAGGTCTATTATGACTAATTGTTTTGTCTGTTAGTATAGTTTTATCATAATATATTTTATAAAATTCATTTTCTAAAAATGAATTTGGTTCATATTCATAATATGGTACTATATTACGGCAGTCAATCAAGTTATGTTTAATTACCAAACTTTGGTGTATTATTTTTAAAACCTGATTGTGCCTAAATGTATACTCGGACGGCGCTAATATAGAACATCCCGATATAATATGTTCTATAGTTTCCGGAAAAGCAAAACATTTTTTACATAAATCATCAATTTGATTTATATCTTTGATTATATGCTTCCTATAATTTTTAGTATTAATGACTCTATCTTGAATGGCAAGCATAAATCCTTCTATTTCTGCGCTCAACTCTCCAATACTCAACCATTTGTTTGACGAAAGTTTGTCAACATACGTTTGGTTGAGATAATTGAAGTGTTTTGCATGAATAATTTTATTTGACCAGGAATCTAATAATTCCTGGTTAGTATTTATAAGAATGTTGGCATTCTCGTCATATAAATTTAAAGGTGTAATGTTTATCTGCCTTGCAAATTATTTTGTGCATTTCTGAGCTATTAGCTTTCCTATGGAAAAAATTTCTAAGCATTTCTACCTGATTGTGTTTCAACGATGTTATTTTGACTACACCTCTACCTCCTAAATTTCTAGGTAAATTAATTCGTTCTATAGCTGAATTTGGATAATTATTATTATTATTATTATTATTATTATTATTATTATTTCCAAATATTGTCTCGACACTTTACGAAAATTGCAGATTCCACTAGATAAGCTGATTGCTTTTTGTGGTGACAATACTAATACCAACTTCGGAGGGCTTGAAAGACGCGGTCGGTGTAATGTTTTTCATAAAATAAAAGAAGATTGTTCAGCCCATATTCTGCACAATACTATATCAACCGCTGCTGGAATCTTGTCTGTGGATGTCGAAGTTATCGTCCTCAAAATATTTAATTATTATTCAATATACACTGTTAGGACGGAGAAGCTGAAAGAGTTCTGTTCGTATGTTAATATTAATCATCAGACTCTTTTGTCACACTCAAGAACAAGATGGTTATCATTAATGCCCGCGGTTGAAAGAATCCTGAAACTATGGACACCACTCAAAAGTTTTTTTGATTCGGAAGAAAATCCACCTAAAACTATTTCAGATTTCTTTAAAAGTTCGATCAGTGAAATTTATTTCCTCTTTCTGCATTCCAACTTGAGTTTGTTTCAAAATAATATAAAAAGCGTTGAAAAGAACAAGGTGTCTATAGTTGAAATCAGAAAAATATTAAACGAAACGCATAACACCCTGATTGAAAGGAAATCTGCCAAATTTATTGGCATGCAAACCAAAATCCAAATGAACAAACTTAAAATGAGAATCCAACTCCTGAAACAACAGTTTTGATTTCAAGATTTGAAGAGGAAGCTGTAGCATTTTATAATACAGCTTCAGAGTATCTGAAAAAGTGGTCTGTTTCGTTAAAATTAAATTGTTTAAATGAAAAAAGTGTAATTTTCTGAACTTTCCTCCCAACGCATTGCCGAAGTGCCCTTAATAGACGCTCACTGCACTGGGAGCCTCAGACGAGCATTTGCATTACCAGTTAGTGAATTTTGTTGAAAAATGGTGCAACAGAATGACGCATCACGCAATCAAGTGCCGGCTGAGGAAACCCCGATCCCCGCCCCGATCACCACACCGGCGGTCAACCGCGTGACCGTTCGCATCCCACCATTTTGTCCGAATGATCCAAAACTATGGTTCGCCATGGTGGAAAGCTTTGAGGCTGCAAAGGTGACCGTAGATGCCACCAAATTCGGGTTCGTCCTGGGAGCCCGAGATCCGACCTTCGCACAAGAGGTTTGTGATATAATCGTGACCCCGCCTGAAGAGGGAGCTTACGCTCTGTTCAAGAGCGAATTAACACACAGGAGCGAAAGACGAGAAGACTCATGAGGAGCAAGAGTGAGGGGATCGCAAACCATCTCAGTTCCTCCGACACCTACACGCTCTCGCTGGCAATTTAGTGTCTGATGATATGCTACGAACGTTGTGGATGGGCCGCAAACCGCGTGACACCCAAGTGGCCCTTGCCACGCAGCAGGATACCACACTGGAGACACCACGCAGCAGGATACACACCACCAAATCTCGCCGATGCCATCGACGGTCTTTCGACAATGCCCTTCACCAACGAAGTCTACTCCCCAGAAACGACCATGGAATCTAGACTACAGGAAACCATCACCAAACTAGGTAAAAAAAAATCGAAGCCCTAGAAGTCAGAGGTCGTCAACCCAGGGACACGACTTCTTATTATCGAAGCAACCGCCCAAGGACACACCGTTCCCGTAACCGCAGTCGAGCCAGGGGTGCGCAACCAGCGGATGTTTGTACCATGCAACATTCGGGGCCAACGCCCAAAAGTGTAGAGCACCCTGCAACTTTGCGCAGGGAAACGCTTGGGGCTCAAACTGATGGCGACCAGCACCAGCAGCCCTTCGAAGTTGAGTCGCCTATTTGTCATGGACCGGGAAACCCGCACACAATTCCTCGTAGATACGGGCGCGGACCTGTGCATGTACCCACGGAGCATGGTACGAGGACGACCTCCCAAGCAGTCGTATGAGCTGGCAGCCGCTAATGGCACCACCATCGCAACCTACGGCACCCTGACACTCACCCTCAACTTGGGCCTCAGACGCGACTTTACCTGGAGCTTCGTCATAGCTGATGTCTCCAAACCTATCATCGGAGTGGATTTCCTGGCAAAGTTCAACTTGCTAGTTGATGTCCGCAGAGGACGACTTCTGAATCAGGTGTCTAACCTAACGTCGACAGGGACAAAGAGCAACGACAACACTGCTTCCATAAAGACTGTCACAGGTACGTCACCTTTCCATGTCCTTTTGCGACGATTCCCCGACCTCATGCGCCCGGACGGCGCCAGGAAGGAAGTTCGTCACGAGACCAGACATCACATCAGAACCACTCCAGGTCCCCCGATCAACGAACGCCCACGCCGCCTCGCCCCTGACAGGTTAAAGTTAGCCAAGAAGGAGTTCGAAACCATGGTCCGCCTTGGTATAGCTCGTCCCTCCGAGAGCTGTTGGGCATCTCCGCTACATATGGTACATACTCCGCTACAAGACAACCAATGGCGACCGTGCGAAGACTATCGTAGCCTCTGGTAGTCACTAGTAAATTCACTTGTACCAGGAACACTTAAAAAATCAATTAGGGGAAGGGGGGCATAGCAGGGCGGGCCTTACGCAGCTCAAAATGAACGCTTTGCAAACTGCCAAAGCAATTGGTTGTTAGTCGGCGCGTGACCTCCATTCGCGAACCACCCCATTTCGGTATGCGTTTGTGTGATGTAAACAAAAATATCAAAACCAGCGTTTTTCTTTAAAAAAATTATGAAATTGAACAGCAATCCTTTCTAAAACGTACTTGTGTACTGTGGTGTGTTATAGTTTATTATGAATCAGTTCCTTTCCGGATTTCTTAATCAACAAGCACAAGGTCATTGAATCAAAAGTAAGATGCTGTAGGTTTGTGTTTAATTTTGAACGGGCCGGTGGGGCATAGTGGGGCATGGCACCTGGGGCAAAGTGGGGAACCCCACTATGACCCTTTTTTTATTATAGAAAAGTGCCCCACTTTGCCCCGTTTTAAAGACTTCTAAGTGCATCTATTGTGGTTACTTGTGGTCAGAGTCAACGGAGGGATGGATACGTTGCCTAAAATGTTCAAGATGGGCACAGTACTCTTGTGCTGGAGAGGATGAAAAAGATGAAGAGGATACTCATTTATGTGCATTGTGCATTGAAAACTAATTTTGTTAAAAGTTTAAATGTTTCAAAACGTTTTTTCGAAAGCCAAAATGTTTAAGTTTGAAGAATTTAAGATGTACCTATACGATTAGTTACGTTGATTTTTTGTTATCTTGATTGAAGTTTTAAAGGAGATGTTTATAACTAACCGTAATTCATTACTTAACTGTACCAAAGTTCTGTATTTCCTTTTTTTAATGTTTAAGTTTTACAAAAGATTAAAGAAACGTGTTAAAGTTTATGTGTGACCTCTGATTTCCTTAACTTACAAAAATAATAATAAAGAGAAGTTTTTGTACTGAATTTGTTATGCTAAAGTGTTTTTGTTATATTTATTTTATGTAAACTGTCGTTATGTTGCTAAGAAATAAAAGTATTTCGTTTGGAAGTTGTGTTTCATTCCTTATTATGACCACCCCACAATGCCCCATAGGAAACCCCACTTTACCCCTATGTAGATTAATTATGTTATCAACATAAATGTATCCATAGGCATTCGCAATGAATTAAGCCAGGGGTACCCAAACTTTTCCATGTCGCGGCACCCTTAGAAAATTTGAATTTTCTCACGACACCCCGGTCACATAATGTCTGTGTGTGGTAGCCCGGGGACCGAGTGTCACCCCCAAGAGCACAATTCTCTAGCCACCGCCCCATCCCCCTCCCCCCCAGGACGGACCAATTTTTTACCTACTCCATTGAATAATACATCTCGTATTTAAAATGAATAAGTACATTTATTGGTAGGAAAACTGACGGGTGAGCCTGCAGCTCGCTGCACAATTTTTCAAACCGGGGAATAAGGCTTGATACAGCTACTCTCATTTCTTTTTCCACATTTATTTTCGAGCGATATTTGCTCTTTATAACCGCAACCACTGAAAATCCAGCTTCGCATAGATATGAAGTAGCAAAGGGAATGAGGACCCTTACGGCTTTTGCATTTAGAATCGGATACTGATTTTTGACTGATATCCAAAACTCCGTCAAATCCGAACAAGCGTATTTTGTTTTTAGGCTGCTGTCGCTCAAGAGGTCAATTAGATTTTCTTCTTCCTGCGTAGTAAAATCTTGGGGCAGCACCACTACCGTATCCCCACTCCTGTGCCTCCCACCCAATCTGTTCCCAGAGCGCGGACCAGCCACGTGGGTGATTTTCCATTCCATAAAATGTTTGTATTCGTTCATGTCAATTTTGATTTTTAGTAGAGACATCGGGGGCGCCTCGCGGCACCCCTGATCTCTGTCCGCAGCACCCCAGGGTTCCGCGGCACCCACTTTGGGAACCTCTGAATTAAGCTATGATTCTAAGTTAAAACTTTTAATTTAATCACATTATTTTAGTTTTTAGGGATGTTTAAACTTTAAGTACCCTACTATGCCCCCCTCTCCCCTATAACTCTGATTCTAAAAAACCAAAATCTTGTTACTGACAAAGCGGATAATTACAGGCCAATATCCCACCTACCATTCTTATCAAAAGTGCTTGAGAAAATCGTTACCAAACTATTTGTGGGGTACTTGAACTCCACAACTTGGTGTCCAAAAAGATTAGCGGGGTTTAGTGTTTTTTGGGACATCATAAAGGAGCGATGCGGGGATGCACGGTATGGATAGCATCGCGCACTACTTAATGGAGATTCAGTAGCATCGGAGTCGTACCCGGGGATGCATTATGAAACGGTGATTCTACAGTTAGCGCTCAGGGTTTTTATCGGAATTTCATTCTCACGATGAATTCGATTCGGATATTGGAAAATACCGGATCAACTGTGCAAATTCAAAACATGGGTAGCCCGCGGTTCATTAGTGGTGAAGAAACGATGGAAGAAGTAACAACTTCGGTTAGCCAAAATCCATCGTTATCCATTTGCAAACGAAGTCGGCACTCAATATCAAAAAATCATCTTTGCAGTTATTTTTGAAGAAAGACTTGCATCTAAACGTTTATAAAATCCAGGCGGTTCAAGAATTGAAGGATTACACTAATAGATTAAGATTTGCCAATGAAATGCTAGAGAATTGTCGCTACTAGGCTGAGGAGAATTCAAGACATAATCATCAGCGACCACTCCATAGCCCAAAAGTCATAGTCTGGGCTGCAATGTTTGCTCAAGGCATTATCGGTCCATATTTCAACGAAGACTGACGCGGGCGAGCACTCACTGTAAACAATGAACAGTACAGTAGTGTACAATCATAAAGGTAACGCAGGTCTTCTAACCTGCCAGGTCAATGCCAATCCATCTAAAATAGTACATCATGTACTATTCAATGAGCAGACACAAGCTCACTATGAACACATCCCACCTACCGTTGCTGGAGATGCGGGCGATTGGCAACACCCCGCAAACTATCACAAGAACAAGTAGTTAGCAGAGCTGTCATGTTGGTTGGCGAAATCACCATAATGATGCCAGCTGAAGTTATCGCAGCGGCTTGCAGGAACAGGATGCCTCGAGCTGGTGTAAGTAGATATGCCTTTTACATGGAGAACATAATCTCAAAAATTGCTCCTGGATTACTTCTGTAGAGAAGACACATACATCCCTTCACCAGGGTCTATGCACCGAGAAAATAGATCCTGTCCGAATTGAACAATATTTCTTTACAAAGAGAGCTTTGCCAAGTAACATGCAACCGAGAGTCAAAATTAGAAGGAATGTTTGCAGTATTCTGAGAGAATTTAAATTGCAATCCATATATAAATCAAAAATAATATTAAAATTTATATAATTCATGGCAATTTATATAAATCAGTTGTTTTTTTGTACGATCCTGATCCTGTCCGATTTCAACAATATTTCTTGACAACGAGAGCTTTACCAAGTCACATGCAACCGAGAGTCAAAATTAGAAGGAATGTTTTCAGTATGCTAAGAGTATTTAGACAGTCAACAAATTGCAATCCACATCATTACAATCAACAAAGGAATCCATGAAGTTTCGAATGATTCATAGCCAGGAAAACCCTTTTATCGACCGTTGGTTACTTTTAAAATAATCTCTAAAATAACCACTGGCCATAGGAGAGGCAGTCATGGGAAAAAATGGTAAAGCAACCGAATCACCAAAAATCCAGTTGAAGTACGACGACCTCACTCACACCTTGGAGGAGGCCCTCCATCACGCAATTCTGCAATCCAATTATTTAACATCCCACACTCAAAAAAATCTTCCCCTGCCAGGTGCCTCAAAGTATGGCGGGGAGACTTAGATGAAGTATAACTCTTGAATAACTTCTGTAGAGAAATCACATACACAGCCTACACAAGGGTTTGTGCTTTGAGAGACTGGCTCCTGTTGGAGCATAAAAACAAAAAAAATCAAAAAACAAAAAAAAAAACGCCTTGTTCGCCGCAAACCTAACAGTCTGCGTGTTATCCACATTGCAAAAAAAAAACCATCCTGCGACAAATCCGTGCTCCTAGAAGACGACGCCTTGTTCGCCGCAACCCTCGCATCCTGCATGCCATCCTGTTTGCATCTTACTATCCTGACCTGCACGCACACCCCTGGCCACACCCAAGCATACCTGCGCCCCACAACCCACTCCCGACGACGCCCTGAACTCACAAACACCGACAAACGCCCTGCTCCACACACCAATACAAAAATCCGCTCCTCCTCCCGACCACCAAAATGAATTTCATTGAAGAGTTGACGAAACTTGACCCTCCCATCGATGCACTGAAACAATATTTGACCACCATCACCGCCAGACGAGGAAAAGTGACGTTCTTCCCTGGTGGCCTAGGAAGCACCCCATCGGCCTCTATGTACATCCGTACCCCATCATCCACAAAACCATCCACGAACCCCCTGCCGCCCTCCTCCGACCAATCTACCGCCAAGCTACCACCCATCACCACCCTTCCGATACCTACGACCTTAGACATACAGCTGGCCAAGGAGACTCCTCTCCCTCAAGACTTCCCGCCCTTACCGTCCACCTCCACCAGCTCCTGGAAGACCACACCGGCTGGGAAACACCAAAGGCCCTCTCTCGCCAAACCAAAATCACCAAAACCTCTCCTGAACACCAACCGCTTGTCAGACAACTCAGGCACGACAGACGATGACGGAGAAGAGGACGAAGACAATACTACTACCCAAAACCCCCCAGCCACTGCCATCACCTCCCGACCGACCAAAATCCCGCCGATAATTACCAAATCCTCAAAAAACTGGAACACCTTAAGGAAAAAGCTGGAGGACGCCGGAGTACAGATTACCCACGCAAAGGCCATTCCGACAGGGGTGGTGATAAACACCGCAAACTCCCACGGCTTCCGCCTGGCCACCAAGCTACTTGAGGAGCAAGAAACTAACTTCCATACATTCGAGCTCCAGGAGGACAAAACCACAAAGGCGGTCCTCCGAGGAATCCCCACCACCATCTCAGAAGAGGAAATCCTCCTGGAGCTCCAAGACCTAGACCTTCCGGCGATCTCGGTAACCAGAATGCGTTCTGGACCCGACCGCACAAACATCCCGATGGTCCTGGTCCAACTAACCCACGGTGAAGGGAAGAAAATATTCACACAGCAGAGCATATTCCACCTGCGCATCAAAGTGGAATATCTCAACCACAAAGAAGCCCCGACTCAATGCCACCGATGCCAATACTTCGGGCACTCCGCCAAGGGCTGCCACCTGCCGCCGAGATGTGTGAAATGCGCCGGAGACCACTTCAAAGCAGCATGCAGCAAGCAGAGAGAGGACGGCCCAGCTACCTGCGCGAACTGCGGCGGCCCCCACCCGGCAAACTTCAGGGAGTGCGCTAAACGACCTGCAGGGAGCTCGATCCCCTCTTCTCGACGAACTGAGGTACCTCCCATAACCACTTTCTCCTCCCGCAAAACCAACCCTTCCACATCATATGCTCAGGCACTCCACACAAACACCCAAACATCCATACCTACCCCCAACCCCCCCACAATCACCCCCCCAACCCCCCTCCCAGAACCCGCCACCCCCCAGCCCTCAGCAACCCCCCAGCCCTCAGCAACCCCCTTTAGCTTTTTTGACTTATTCAAAAATGATTTCTTTTCCAAAGTCGGCAACCTCATTGCCGACCTCCTCCCAAAATTCTTATCCGCCGCCTCTCCGACGGAATACCTAACGATATTATTATCAGCAGCCCCCCAGATCATCTCCCTTTTCTCTAACTAATGGCTAATTCTACCACCCTGCCCTCCGCGCTACGTTTGGCATTTTGGAACGCAAACGGTCTTGACAAAAACTTAACAAGAACTACGCATTTTCACCAATACACACAACCTTGACATTTTACTCATCAACGAAACCCATCTAAACCCATCTCATTCACCAAAAATAGCAAATTACACACTCTACAGAAACGACAGACTACATTCACGTGGTGGCGGTACCGCTATCTACATGAAGACAAAAATCGCCCACCAACACAACATCACCCCTACACTTTCTTCATTAGAAAGTACATCCATCACCATTTTCACCAAACACTCAGGGCCTCTGAGAATTAATTCGATTTATCACCCACCAAACAAGACTTTACAAAAGTCCGATATCGAATTACTTCTCAGAGGTGACACCCCTACCATTCTGGCGGGTGATTTCAATGCGAAACACCCTGACTGGAATTCTAGGCTGACAAACAAAAACGGACGCATACTTCATAAATTCTCACTAAATCACTCCGACCTAAACATCGCTGGACCCGTGGAACCGACTTTCTTTTCATACATGGGCCACAGACCGGATATTTTAGATATTGCACTACTATACAAAACTCCCTGGACGTACTGTATCGAAACCATCAACGATCTCGCATCCGATCACAACCCCGTTGCTAACCCTGAACGAATTCTCGAATCTCCCCCCCCACTAAAATCAACAAAAAAACTGATTGGACGTATTTTTCGCACAGAGTCGGGGAAAAATTAATAATAAATTCATCCATCCAAAACCCCACAGAACTTGACATTGCGGTCGACAATTTCGCAGACACTATTATGTCCGCAATAGAGGATTCCTCCAAACCCCTCCCCGAACGACCCCAAATTAATCTCAGGGAAAAAACCTCCCAAACTCAATTAAAGATCTCATAAAAACAAAAAATATCCTTCGCCGCCACTGGCAAAAATATCAAAATCCAAGATTGAAAACCACGATCAATCGCACTCAAGCCCTCATTAGGAAAAAATTACAAGAACATTCAAACTCTACGTGGAACATGAAACTTCAAGAGATAAACCCACAGGACGGATCCCTGTGGAAATTATCCAAAACTCTCCAAGCCACTCCTTTTCCAAACCACCCGATTCACGCCGAAAACGGCCTAGTTTTTGACGCCCTGGACAAGGCGGAGGTGTTCGCCGACAGTCTAGAAATTCAATTCAGTCCCAGCTTCAAACACGCAGATCTAAATCACATAGCAAATGTAAACCGCAAAATAAATAGCATATTAAATCACCTCCCCCCCACAAACACCCACTTCACGACTCCGACCGAAGTTATTCGTGCCATAAACAGCCGAAAAAATAAGAAAGCTCCCGGTCCGGATGGCGTCACTAATTTCGTTCTTAAAGCACTGCCCAAGAAAGGAATACTAGCAATAGTAAACCTGATTAACACAGTCCTCAGACTACGCTATTTCCCCAAAAGCTGGAAACACACGCACGTCATTGTTCTCCCGAAACCGGGAAAAGATCCACTCTTCTGCGAAAACCATCGACCAATCAGTCTACTTTCAAATATAGGTAAAATCTACGAAAAAATCCTACTCACTCGGCTCCTCAAGCATATTAACGAGGTATCAACCCTACCTGAAGAGCAACACGGCTTTAG
The DNA here is from genome assembly GCA_929108145.2 of Limnephilus rhombicus. Lineage (NCBI taxonomy): Eukaryota > Metazoa > Arthropoda > Insecta > Trichoptera > Limnephilidae > Limnephilus > Limnephilus rhombicus. Next base: position 27,053,507 of record OV815274.1, read on the forward strand.
AGAAAAACACTCCACCCTCCATCAACTTTTGCGAGTCTCGGAAATAATCATTGAGGGATTTAATTCAAATCGCTCAACTGGTGCCATTTTCCTAGACATCGCGAAAGCTTTCGACAAGGTCTGGACAAACGGCCTCCTTCTCAAACTCCACGACATAGGCATCGACCCTCAACTCCTCGGTGTCTTAAAATCTTTTCTTCGCCTACGTACTTTCCAAGTGAAATACAAGGGCGCCCTCTCAAAAAAACGATTCATGTCAGCAGGGGTGCCACAAGGCTCACTGCTATCACCAATCCTCTTCAATGTCTACACACACGACATCCCCCTCTCAGTTGACAAAAATTCACTTATTGCTCTCTATGCAGACGATACTACCTCCATGGTGAGATACAGTTCTTCCAGGATGATAACCCACCGACTTCAGATCAACATAAATAAACTCCAAGACTGGTATGACCTGTCGCGTATAGACGTGAATCCCTCAAAAAGTGTAGCTGTATTTTTCTCCCGCAAAAAGGGAGACAGCATACCCAGAGAGGAGATAAAAATGTACGACCAGGTCATACCGTGGCAAAACACCGCCAAATATCTTGGAGTCACACTTGACAAACGACTTAATTGGAAACCACACATCAAAAACACACTGACCAAAGCAAAGAAAATATCCGGTTCTTTACACCCCTTACTAAATTCAAACGCAAAGACTTCAATTCAAAACAAACTACTTGTATACAAAACCCAAATCCGACCGACCATCGAGTACGCATCGCCCATATGGGCTACAGGTAACACCAAACGACTCGAATCGTACCAAAATGTCACACTTAGAAAATTTACAAAAAGTCCCTGGTTTGTCCGAAACTCTATCATAAACTCCGATACAAATATTCCACCCCTGAAACAACATATGGTAGAATTGGCCAAAACTTTTTATGCAAAACTTCCTATACACCCAAATCCCAGTATAGCTTGTCTCGGGCGTCTAAGACCCGACGAAAATCCGACCTTCCCCTATCCCATCTCCATTACCTTCCCCCCTTGAAGTGTGGACTCAAATAAAAAAATAAAAAACGAAACCAAAAACACAAAAAAATGAATTACAAAACAAAAAAAAAAAATCAACACTAATCAAACCTATACAAAATCAAAAATACCTACACACCAAAAAAAAATAATAATAATAATACAAAAAATATAGTATTAAAGCCCTACAAGTTGCTGTAGGCAGCCCACACTTCGGGTAGAAAAAAACCATCCCCCAGGTACATTTATACCCTCAGTTCTCGAGAAATAGAGATCGAGTTCTCTGCACCTCGGAAATACCCAATATGATACTACCAAGGTATACGAGAGTCAAAATTAGAAGGAATGTTTGCAGTATCCGGGGAGTATTTAGACAGTCAACAAATTAAAATCCTTTACTTCAATCAAAAATAATATTGAAATATTAAATTATTAAATCACGCCGTAACATTGCGACATTTTGTGAGGTTAAGTGATCACAACAATATAAACTTGACATTCCAAAATGAAGAATACGAGAGCAAACAAAGGCGCTGAAGAGCCTTCACAATTAAATGAAATCGTAAACCAACTTACAAAAACCATCGATGAAAAATTTAAGGAGTTAGAAAAAAACATTATGTGTAGACTTGACACAAAATTAAAGGAATTTACGGAACAATTAGAACCCATTATAAAATCAGTAGAATTCTTATCTACGCAATTTGAAACATTAAACAGCAAAGTATTAACTTAACCAGTAAAACCGCTAAAATTGACCATCTCGAATGTGAAATTATTCATTTAAAGGAGATTATTAAGGCCGTAGCCAGGGGGGGGATCAAGGGGGTTTGATCCCCCCCGAAATCTAATAAAGCACACTGAAAATATGATGTTAAACGCTACCGACGCAACTGTACAAAATTAACTTATTGCAATTTGTGGTGAAATTGTCCAGAAAAAACTGGTACAAAGATTGAATTCTGCAAAATGTTTTTCAGTCATTATTGATGGAACTACTGATGTTTCACTACAAGACAAGAACAGATGTCCATCTGTGTGAGATATGCAGAGCTAAATGATAATCAGCCTTACTAAAAAATCCCGAGAAAATTTTATTCAATTGATAAACGAGCGTTTATGTGAAAACATTTCTAAGTAAAAAAAATTGTTCGTGGAAAGAAATATACGTTGCTTTCCCAAGATGGTAGTTTATCTCATTTGTACGACTGTTTTGTTAATGTTTTCTGAACGAATTTTAGAGTATACAGATCTTAATTTTGGAAACTAAAGATCCTAAAATGTAAATTTGAATTTTTATGTAACCTATAAAACAATTTTCTGACAGTTCAACTTTCAAAGTACGATATTTGCCCTAAAAACTCGACTAAAACTGATGAAAAACCACAAAAACACGGTAAATACATCAATTATATGAATAGAAGAGTGACTTGGTCACTATAATAGAAATTATTTAGTAAAATCACAATATTTAATAACAAAATTCTCAACATCCCGCCACGAACAAACCAAACAATTTTTTCGGTCCGGGCCGCTGAGGACAAATGTGCAGGCGTGCCAATGATGCCCCCTGCGGAGAAGAATTAAAACAACAATTTTTACCAAGTAAATTATAACTAGGCTTACCATACGTTCCGGTTTGACCGGGATTGTCCCGGTTTCAGACACGGGGTCCCGAAGTCCCGGCCGGTTTAGATTTTGTCCCGGTTTTTAGATTTTGTCCCGGTTTGCGCGAGCACTGTCTATTTATCTATTCTGTGGCGCTGTGTCAGTTGCTGGCAACTTATCCATGGTTGTGGACGTCAGAAATTATCTATGGTTGTGTGACGTCAGAAATCCGGCAACCAATAGGAAACTTTTAATTTCTATGGAAAACTTTCATACTGTATGTATCTGTGCATAATATGGTTTACGCTTACCGGCTTACCGCGTGCAGTGTAAATACGTTTCATTTATATTTTTGTTTAGTTATTTGAACCCAAAAGTTTTAAAATGCCGAAAAGAAATTGCAAATTTACGGTTGATCTGCAAAAAGACTACCCATTTATAAAAAAGCTTTGTGGTGAAGATAGCAGAGTGAAGTGTCAGCAATGTTTTTCAGAATTTTCGATTGCACACGGTGGGCGAGCGGATATTAAGGATCATTTGAAGTGTACGAAACACAAGGCTGGTGTGACGGCGACTGCAAGCACTTCTATTAAAACATACTTTAGAAATGATGATCCAATTCAAGATGATTTAATTATTGCGGCCAAAGAGGCCACTTTTGCTTACCACACAGTAATGCATGACATGAGCCTCAAAACTTCTGATTGTAAATCTAAATTGATCTCAAAGTTCTTTGAGCCAAAATTTGGTGCAGCGAGAACTAAATGCGAAGCAATAATTTTGAATGTGCTGGCACCTTTGTCTGTGGAAGAATTGCATACTGACTTACAGAAGACGCCTTTCGTAAGTATTAAATACAGGTTCACCTAGTGAGGCAGGCAATGCACAACTAAAAATACTGTATAACTATACTACTCCTGTGTAACCTTTCTTACATTACTTTCTGTTTGTTAATTTTTCTGTACTGATTGATGTAATCTATTTGTAAACTACATTGAGTATGTAATTTTTTTATTTTTTTTTTTAGTTATATTGTTGTTATTTCATTGAATAAAGATTATTATTATTATTATTATTACTAACGACACTTCAAACCGAAAAGAGGTAAAATTAGCGCCTATTGTTGTTAGATATTTTTTACCATTGGAAGGTGTACAAGTAAAACTGCTGGATTTTGAATCTGTTCATGGTGAGACATCGGAAATATTGGCTGAAAAAATAATTTCATCACTGCGTCGTCACGAGATTGACAAAAAACTAACTGCATTTTGTGGTGACAATTGTAACACAAATTTTGGAGGTGTAAATAGAAGAGGACAAAATAATGTTTACAGCCGGCTTAAACAAGAGCTTGGCGTTAATATTATTGGCATTGGATGTGGCGCACATATTGTGCACAATACACTTCAAAATGCCGTGGATGGTTTGCCGATCGAAATTGAAGCTCTAGTTGTGAAAATATATAAATATTTTCACATTTACACCGTTCGAGTGACTCAATTGAAGGAGTTCTGTGAATTCGCGGATGTGCAATATAAAAAACTGGTAAAGCATGGAAGCACCAGATTTCTTTCTCTGTTGCCGGCAGTCGAAAGAATTTTAAATATATTCGAAGGCCTGAAGTCATATTTTCTTTCTCAAGAAAATTGTCCACGTGCAATGCGAAGCTTTTTTGAGAATGACGTAGGCGAGATATATTTTTGGTTTGTACATGGACAACTAAATAATTTTAACAAGACTGTGCTTATTATGGAAAAAAGTAAAGCAAGCGCAACAGATATTGTTTTGGAGCTAAAACGACTGAAATGTTGCTTGCAGGAAAGAATGGATAGTAACTTTGTGCCGCAAGGAGCGAAACAATTATTGAGAAAACTTGACAGCCAGGATAATGTTAGTAGATTTATGACAGAAGTAGCTGGATTTTACAAACGGTGCATTTCTTACATAGAATTGTGGGAAAATAGTTTCGGTAGCGCCGAAATTTTTACATGGATCGGACTACATCATGTAATAAAATGGGAAGAAATAGAGAGATCTGCAGAAGCTATAAACGAAATACATAAATCAGATGATCGACAGCAAATTAATACTGATAATCTTTTTGATGAGCTGTCGCTCGCAAAAACTTTTTTTGCATCAAAAAATGAAGAATGGGGTTTAACGACGACCCAAACTGATTACGTGGATAAATGGGTCCAATTATTTAAACATTTTCATGAGCAACACATTGATGCACCTAATCTGATAAAAATCATACAATATGTTTTGTGCCTACCCGGGACTTCAGCACCTTTGAAGCGTGTTTTCTCGATTATGAACCACATTTGGTCGGATGACCGAGCTTTACTCGGCAATAATAAAAGCAATTCACTCCAGCGAAAAGTATAATTGGCAGAATAACTAATTTCTTAACTTTAAATAAACAACTTTCGACATTCGATTTTTATTTTCCTAGCTGTCCCCCCCCCCCCCCCCCCAGGACGGACCTACACTGTCTCCTGTCCCGGTTTGGAGCTTCAGAATTATGGTAAGTCTAATTATAACCATACACAACGTTGTCAGATGTAAAATACATTCAATGCATTTTTACAACGTGACCACGGAAGAAAGCTTATTAGTAATAGATCGTGTTTTAGTGTATACGGGCTTTATTTATATTGTTGCAAAAACACAGGTTATCAGCCGTGGAAGGTTTTTTTTCAGTAAGGCTGAATGTGTTTATCTGGCGTGAAGATTTAACTTTTTTAACAGTTGTGAATACAACAGGAAAGTATTTAGCTTATGCATTTTTATCTGAAATAAAATCTGTGGATGTAGATTGCGAATATTTAATCGGACAAGGATACGATGGAGCTTCTTCGATGAAAAAAAGTTTTAAAGGTGTGCAGGCAGTAATTCGTGAGTCACATTCAGAAGCCTTATACGTTCATTGCAGCTAACTGCAGTTGAATTTGGCTCTATGTCATTTTGTCAGGTTCAGCCTATTCGAAATAAAAATTTGAATATTTTGAATTTTGGTACTATAAATCGGTTGGAAATTTTATCAAGTCCTCAGCAAAATGAACCAAGTGCTTAAAAGAAAATATCGAAAAAAGATTTAAAAACTTAATTATCAAGAAGACTACTAAGAGCTCTAAAAAAATATTTGGAATGGTACTCTGTAAAAGCTGAATTAGAAAAGTGAGAGATAAAATGGCTGGAAGAATCTGAACTAAATCGACCAATATGTGCTATTGAAGCTCTAGGAGAATGCAACCAGGACCAGACCTTATTTCCAAACATTCACAAACTTTTAAAAATCTTGGTGACACTGCCTGTTTCCACATGTACCCCTGACTTGACTGTCTCTTCTCTGAAACGGCTCAGAAATTCCACAGGCTATTAAAGACTAAACGGTTTGGCGTTAATGTCAATCCACCAATGGAAAAACGTTAAAATGATATTGTATGTTCTTACAAAATGTATCAAGAAAACTTGAGTTATACGATTTTTTGTCAATGTTTTCTCCTTTCTACCGCTATAAGTCATTATAGTATATAAAGACTTATAAAAAAAAATCGAACAAAAACAATAGACATTTTTGTTGTAAAGTCAAGTGTTTTTTTTTTTACATTAACTCCACACAGGAGGCCCTGAGGAAAATAACTTCCCTCAGGGCCTATGTCATCTTTGAAGATGCTGTGTGGAGGGTGTTTTTGAGGAAAGGAAGGAGTGAACACGGGTCTTGAAGAGACCCATGTTGTAGGAGGGAGGAAACACAGAGGCCGGAAAATCGTTCCACAGCCGAGCCGTTGAACTCAAGAACGAGTCATAGAAACGACCGATTCTCATGTGACTAATGTCAACCGTGTACAAATGTTGGGCGCGTGTTTGGCGTGTTTCCCAACTATGCACTGGTGCCGAGGGGATCAATGACGCTAGTTCCTCGGAGCATCTTCCATAGTAATACCGGTAGAACAAGGACAGCATTCCCACCTGACGCCTGTGCTCTAAAGATTGCAGTCCGTCTGTTAAGATGGGAGAATCTATCAAACGAACGGCCCGTTTCTGCACAGAGTCAAGTGTTGAGGAATTGTTAAACAACATATATCATAATCGCTACTACATGACCTTTTGCAAGGTAAAGGTCTTTTTTACCCCCCACTAATAATAATAATAATAATAATAATTGGATAATTTATAAAGCGCCGTTTTTGTGAAAAATCACCTCAAGGGCACTGACTGGACTATAAACACTGTTCCACCAAACAAAACCCCCCCTGAAATTTTTCTCTGGCTACGGCCTATTCTGATTCCGAGGAAAGTTGAGGATGGAACGAATGGTTCAGGTTCTACTCGACAAAACAAAGTAATGCAAAAGGTTATTCAGAACCAAGTCAATCAGAAAAGACAATATAAGGGTAGACTTAAGTCAGGTTTTAATGTAGGTTAGAAAGTGATGACTAGAGATTTCAGATCTCAGGGTAATAGATTATGGGTCCCTGGGGTTATTGTTGATAAAAAAGGTAGCAAAATATATTTCATAAAAATTAACAAGTCTAAAATGGTGTGGAAAAGACATTTAGACCAGATAAAAAAATTACATGTTTCATGGCAGGAGGAAGATAAAAACCCGGAATTCGGTGCGTCTGACACGTTGGAACTGTCGACGGACGAATTAGATCTCTCCAGTATGTTACGTAATAGAAGTGTCTCTGATTCTGTTTCTCCGTGTTTCAGGTCTAACCCGTGGCGTGGAAGGCTTCGTCCAAGATGAGAGTACTTCGCAGTCCAGGAGGAGTGAACGGACGAGACGGAGAGAAAGAAAACAGAAAGAACGGGGGAAATGTTAGTTAATTTTAAAAAGTGTTGTGTTAATTTTAAAAATGAAATATATGAAATAATATTGTAATATATGAAATAAAATATTGTAATATAGGAAATGAAATATGTAGAAATAGGAAATAAAATATGTAGCAAGGTATCTCCAATTTTAGTAGGGGAGGATGTAAGAAAGGTTTTGGGTGGCATGCCTGCTTTTTGAAAATGTAAGAGCGAGACAATAGATCTCAGTATAAAAGGAGAGGTATGCATCTGCTCGCTCTCTTTCCCTACCGCCGGCTCATTAGATAGCACGTAGCTTATAACCTGTATTGAAACAATAAATGTTCATCTCGTACATCGTGTTAATTATTAAGACCAAGTCTACACTCTAATGTCTGTAAATAACAATTTTCATCGTAATATATCAAAGTACATCTAAGTATCCTAAGGAGGCGTTGCCTTCCATCACGCAGTTCTCCACTGTTCAGTACGAAACACACCCTCAAACCAACTATTCCACACCCTACACTCAAAAAATCTCCCCTGCCAGGTAGTCCCCCCTGGCCTAGTGTTCCATGATGGAGGCTACAAAATGCAATAGTTTCTCTGCAGGATAATCAGCATCGCACTAGTGACTAAATTTCTCTTGGATAACTTTTGTCCTACACAAGGATCTATGCGGCGAGAAACTGGAAAAATATTTGGTACAGTAGGAGTCAAAATGAGAACGAATGTTTGTGTTCCTCAAACCTGACACTCAAAAAATCTCCCCTACCAAGTAAGACAGCGGCGCTGGCCTAGTGTTCCAAGATGGAGGCTACAAGACAGGATAGTTCCTAAGCGGGATAATCATCATCACGCTAATGACCAAATCGCTCTTGCATAACTTCTGTAGAGAAATCACATACACATCCTACACAAGAGTCTATGCGGTGAGAGACTGGCTCCTGTCTGAGATTTCTTTACAGTGTGAGCTTTACCAAGGTGATCGAGAGTCAAAATTAGAAGGAATGTTTGCAGTATTCAGGGAGTATTTAGACAGTCAACAAATTGAAATCCTTCATTTAAATAAAAAATAATACTGAAATTTATATAAATCACCGATTAAAACAATCTATGTAAGTTTCCGAATGTGTCATAGCCAGGTCAGCCCTTATATCGCGCATTGGTTACTTTTAAAATAACCAATAGCCCCTGGAGAGGCAGATGGGGATACAACCGAACTACCAAAAATTCGGTGGAAACTCTTCAGTCTCACTCATGCCTTGGAGGAGGCCATCCCATGACGTAATTCTCCACTGTTGAAAATGAAAAACACTTCCCCACATTAAAAAAATCTCCCCTGCCAGGTGCCTGAAAGTATGGCGAGGAGACTTAGATGAAGTATATCCTAGGCACAGCCTTCTGCAATGGAGACAGTGGTGCTGGACTCGTATTCCAAGATAAAAAAAATTATGGTTGCTATGCAAAATGGTCAGCATCACGCCAGTGAGCAAATCACTCTCGGATAACTTCTGTAGAGAAGACACATGCACCGCATTCCCCAGGGTCTATGCGATAAGGGACTGGTTCCTGTCCGAGATAAACAATATTTCTTTACAGTGTGAGCTTTACCAAGGTGTACGAGAGTCAAAATTAGGAAGAATGTTTGCAGTATGCTGAGAGTATTTAGACAGTCAACAAATTGAAATCTTTTATTTAAATCAAAACTAATTGTTTCATAACGCTTAATTGGATCTCGATGGGTTTCTTCTGTTTCACATACAAAGGCCAGAATTCAAACCTATTGGTTTGAATTCGCACACTGGGTGCTTACACTGGCCGATAACTGCCAGTTGACAGCCGTTGTTAAGGAGCCAAAACGTTTGTTTTTCTTCAGTCTTCTCATCGTAACGCTTGTATCAACCGTACCGTTTTTATTGTGACAAGCTAACAGACTCGCATAGTGAAATTACCGCCAGTAATTCATCCGAATCATTATAAAACTGACTTGCAACTGCCTGTGGTTCAATCACAACAGCCGAATCGACCACGAGGGATCCCCAAACCGGGCAAGATTGCCATCAAACTATCGTAAGTAAGTACCCTTGTGAAATTACCTTTGATATTTGTTTCAGTAAATGTATCATATCGAGATCCACAGGCATAGCTCGTAAAGAGTGAACATTCAGATTCACTCTAACCCTTGTAAGGTGGTGCCATCATCGCGCTAACCCTACACTAATATTGAAATTTATATAAAACAAAGATCAAAAGAATCCAAAAGTATTTTTATAGAATCGTAAGTTTTCGAATGTGTCGTTGCCAGGACAGCCTTTTTATCGCCCATTGGTAACTTTTAAAATAACTTTTAAAATAACCTATAAAATAACCAATGGCCCTCCATCACGTAATACTCCACTGTTGAGTGCGAAAAACACTCTTATACTAAAATATTACCTGACACATTAAAAAAATCTCCCCTGCCAGGTGCCTGAAAGGATGGCGAGGAGACTTCGATTGAAGTATAGCACGGGTTTATTATCCAAGGCACAGCCATCTGCAATGGAAACAGCGGCATTGACCTTGTTTTCGAATATGGAGGCTACAAGAAGCAATGGTTCCTATGCGGGAAAATTAGTCGCTCTCGGAAGACACCTTCCGCCTTCACCAGGATCTAAGGCAGTGGCCCCCCTCACGCCAAGTTACCGCCGATACAATACCTTCGAAGTAAAAAACATGACTGGGCTTCCATCTTGCGCACTCCCATTTGTAACGTAAAGAGATCGAGTGAGACGCAATGACGTGAGTTAAATTCTGTTCATCCTATATCGCATGACTTCAATCGGCAATCAGGATTACGAAATGAGCCAGGAAATTGATTTCTTTGAACCAAGAAGTGAAGTGAACAGTAATAAGAGAACAGTAACAAGTGTAAAGTGGCAAGCCAACAGGGTATGGAACAATTTAAATTTTATCATATAATTACTTCACTATTACCATGGTACACAAATCCAAGTCAAATTAACGCCTTCCCCGTTATTCCACCTAAAGACGAATTAAACAAGTGGGTGGCAATACTTTATACAGATGTCCCGAAGACAGTCGACACCGAAGGGACGACCACGGACGTTGAATCCGCCGGATTCCAGAAGTCCTTCATCGAGTGGGTCACTACCGGCGACAAAACCGAAAACGCGAAGGATAATGAGGGAACTGAATCTGACTTTGCAAGAGGAGGTAGACGTTTCTGCGTATCTGATGGTAGTCAGATACTACAAGACATTCTCAACAGAGCAGAAGCTTGCCAATGCGTCTTTCATCAGATGCGAATGGAAGGGATTGATCCAAGATCGAGAGCATGAGAAAAGGGGAACTTCTGTATCTCCCGTGGAAGGCATATCATCTACCGTGGGGAACGATGAAATGGTATATCCAGATGATGAAACCGATGACGGTGACGGTCAAAAAAGGACTATGTTACACGTTTTGCCCAAAAACAATGAGCTTATGCAGGGTGTAACAGGACGTACCCGAGGGATTTTAGCCAGTGATTCCTGAGCTTATTTGGAGTAAAAAATCTGTATATCATTTCACTGTACGGTGACATTTTTTTTCAATTAAAAACATTTTTTTGTTTTTTTCCACACACTATCACTGATCTCATATTTCTAGTAAAGGATACGGCAACCTCAGGGTAACCCCTCCCCCCTATCCGCTAGCTAACTCCACAGTTGTCGGCAGAAGCCAGAAGCGCGAAGCCACCCCTTTCCGAATCCCGCACGGGTCAGTTGTGTTTGGAGTTTGACGTGAACAGGATCGTACGTAGTTGCTTTTGAAATTTGTTTTTGTTTTACTGTTATTATTAGTGTTTATTGTAAAAGATGCCTCAAAATTATCCACCTGCCCATAAAGCAGATATAGTGTTTGTTTATGTAATTTTCCAAGGAAATTCAGTGGAAGCTGTAAGAGAGTATCGCAGAAGATATCCTGAACGACGTCTACCACACCATACGACTTTTGTGCGGGTTTGTACCTAACTACCTATTTATTACCGTAGAGCTAGACACAAATTTATGCCGCCATCTCATTGTAAAGGCTCCAAAAAAAGCCGCCTAATTGTGTCTTGTAATGTTATCGCTCGGAAAAAGGTTATTACACGTATGTTTATTTACAAAACTTCCAAAATTTTATGTTTCACTCTCGGAAATCCAAGATATACCTGTCAAACGTAAAAAATACGTTTAAACGTAGAAAATAGGGTAATGTTTCCTAACTCGGCTTCTTCTTCAAGCACAAATTATTTAAATAACACTTCATTTTAACTTAATACTCTCCTCACAGCATCCCCGAAGATGTGTGGAGTTGATGTAAAAAAATAAATAATGATGCAACAGAAACAAGAATATTTTATGTAGGGGAGTTGGTAAAAGATGCTTTAAAGTTCCATTTTGATTACAATCAAAGTTAGAAAGTCTTGTCAAAAAATATCAAGCCGTCATTTTGAAATTGTTATTAAAACTTATTTATAACCCAAATTAAGAATTTAATAAACATATTTTGTGCTTGTCCCCCAACGTAAATAGTTGGTAATGAAATTCAGTTCCAAGAAAGCTCGTTTTAAATATTTTTCATCACAAAATAAATTAATTCGTACTTACGGAATGTTTTCTACGTTAATAAAATATTCCTATATTCTCAGAAATAAACTTATATGAAAAGCACACATCGGCATTAATTTTTACTGATATTTACAGCAGAATAATGTTAGCAATAGTATTTTTGTTAGCAGATGTATCAATGCCTGCGCAACAATGGAATCGTACGGGTTCTGGGCGGAGGAAATAATGATGTACCAGTTCGTCAGAAGACCCGACGCTTTCCGTGCATCGCGTCGCCATGATCGTTGGAGATATAACACACATGATGGTATGGAGAGTACTAAAAAAACATCACCATTACCTTTCCACTACAGGCGCTGCCAAGGTCTACTGGAGAACGATCATTTCTCAGGACTAATTTACTGCATACGGATGCTACGTAACGTGATGAGAAATAGAGATTTCGTAAAAAACATTCTATTCACAGACGAAGCCCAATTCACAAAAACAGGAATATTAAATATCCACACCTGCATCATTGGGCGGAAGAAAATCCCAAGCTTGTCCGGGAATCGTCGAGTCAAGAGAGATTCTCAGTAAATATGTGGGCGGGTATTTTGGGTAACAAAATAATTGGTCCGATCGAGTTGCCTCCCAGGTTAAATGAACTGATGTATCTGGAGTTCCTTCAAGGGCAGCTGGGCGACATTCTGGAAGACGTAAACTTACAAGCACTGCGAAGGATGTGGTTCCAGCATGACGATGCTCCACCCCATTATGCCTCTGCCATGCGGAACTACCTGGATGTCGAGTTTCCTGGACGGTGGATAGGACGAGGTAGTCCTAATATTTCATAGCCACCGAAATCATCCGACCTTATTACTACCTGTGGGGAACTTTGAAGGAAAAGATATATTCGAAGCCGATAGCGACGAGAGAGCAATTGATCCAACAAATAATGGAGGCAGCAGACGAACTGAAGGCGAATCCTGCTAATTTAAGCATCCATAATGTGTTAAGATTGCATGCATGCATTGAAGCCGATGGCGGCCACTTTGAGAAACTGTTATAATAATAATAATATTATAACCAACATGACAGCATTTTTATTCTTACACATACCCTCATTCATACCCGTTAGTAATATAGATGTATCACTATCAAAGCAGCTTTCCGGTAAAGTGATTGTGTCATTGTTGGCGGACTATTTGGGAAAGGGGCAAACTATTTATATGGATAATAGAGAACTCCAGTCCAATTTTTTTATTTTTTCAATGAATAAAGACTTAAATAACTGCATTTTTATTTTTATTTTTATAGTTAGTTTTAATAGTTAAAATAATTGTCAAAGTTTTAATTTTTAAAGACTCCCAGAAACGCACCGTATCTATGGTGGTCTTCACCAACCGATAGTTTTTTTACTTTTTAAGTTGTCATTTTGAATCAGTGATGTTATGTCGAGGGAAATTTCCCTAGATCTAGGGGAGAAAAATATTTTTTAGGGATAAGGGAAATCAGGACAAAATCTAGGGAAATTTCGAACTCTGGCAAAATTTTTATTACATATGACAATATTACTGGTATTATTTATATAAATATATATACGTATATATATTTTTTGGAATTCCTATGAATCTTAATTATTGTTCATGTACTTACATGCAATGTTATTTTTAACATTGACAACTCAAAGTGATATTAGGGAACGTACCCATACTACGTGACACGTTCGGGGGGAGGGGGGGGGGTCTTCAAAATACCACTCTTGGTACAAATGAGCGGCGGGTTGCTTATGATTTTTATTTTGCAAAGTGTTTTTTTTTCATTTGGAATTCAGTTTCTAATTCAGTGGTGAGTGTATTCGTACTTTTAAATTTTTGTTTAGTGTTTTATTTGGAAAATCACGGTATTATTAGTATATTTACCAAGTTCCGATATCTTTCCAATTAATTATCATATTAATTAACATATAACAGGATTAGTGTTACACAATCGGGTGGCTACGTAGGTAATTGCGTAAATGTGAAATTCTAGGGAAATTTCACTTCGAAATCTAGGGAAATAATTTTTTTGGGCAGAACATCCCTGTTTGAATGAAGAACCAGTGATGCCAACTTAGCACATGACAGGACATGCTTAACCAGTGGCGATCTTTTAAATCGTATGCTAATTACTATTATGTAACAATTATTATAAGCAATAATTAATAGCCTGAAACACTCATCCACATTGAAAAATCTTCCGAGAAAAGATACATGACGCCAAACGTTAGTTTAACAATTAAAAATAATAATTACTATTATGTATCCTGAATATAGATATAGTATTTATTACAGGCCACAATGGATATACCTTCAACTTCTGGTATAAGGAGGAACCTTTCGTAGTGGAAGAAGCTTCGACTTTGGCCAAAAGGTCTAAAAAAATTTACGCTCAAAAATATCAAGAGAAATGGGAGAGCGAGGAGAATTTTAAAGGCTAGCTAAAGAAAAGCAAGAAGGGCTTTCATTTTTTTTTCCACGCCTGCAGCAAGGATTTTGTTTGTGGAAAATTGGAAATTCAAAAACATGCACAAAACATTACTTATGTAAACACGATAGAGATGTGATCTTCCGAAAATCGAAACATAGTAATTCGATTATATCGAAAATTTTCATACATCTGTCTTCTGTAGTGAAGTGGTACACATTTGGGAAAACCTTTATTATTAATTTATTTTAGGCAAGGATGGGACTCGAAAGACCCCATTCCTCAAGAAGATATGGATGATAGCGCTGATTAATGATAGCGCTGATTCCAACAGTAGCTTTGGTAGTGATGGATTCCGATCAAGAAACGCAAGAGACATTTGATGAGGTGAGGCTGATTATTTGCAGACAATCTGGAAGTATCTTCAATATTATTTTAAAGAAGACATGCTTACTCCTGAAGGCTGAATTCGGAATATAACAAGTCTTGTAAAAGGATTGAACATTGAGAATATCGCGATTGAGCCTATGCTCCGCCAGGTAGCTTATCGAAACCTAACAGGAATCAAGGCTATTTGTGACTCTCTTAATGAATTTTTGGATTTCCCATGGGGAGCATGGGAAGCCGGATAGTAGACATAATTCTCCCGATTGCTCAAATAAAAAATATTTTTAAACACGTAACTAAATTGGGATGCCGCAATGAAAATTTAAGTCGTAGCTGAAAGGAGGTGGGATGTATCATCCAAAATGACATTTAGGTGAAATTTTTGTAACGCAAGTTACCCAATTGCTACAAATCGTAATATTAACAATTCTGCAGTCACAGGAATTACGAGAGGGGTTTCTCTCAATTGCAAAAGTTTTTAGGCGCTTTGGACATTCCAGCAATGTCAAGAGCTACTTATCAAAAATTGCATGAAATGTTTCTAAGCAATGGGAAGATACTTCTATAGATGTAATGATGGATGCTGCCATTGAAGAGCATGACGCAGTTATAGAGGAAGGATGTTTGGATTGAAACGGAGTTTAATTGTAATTCCAAGGTTGTTGGGGAAGGAAGAAAACGATAGAGCTAACAGATTCAATGGTAATGCATATGAGACCGAGCGAGAAAATTAGTGATAAAACTTTAAATATAAACACAATTGAGGGAGATTAAAGGGTAGATGATACAGTACGCCCACAACCTAGGATAGTCATTTGTGTCCACACTTAGCTTAGACATAACAGGAAAAGAAGGGTTAACAAAAATGTTAACCAAACATCGGAACGTGTTCATTGGTAGGCCAAGTTTAACTAACATATATAATCACGAGATAAAGATGCCCTGAGATCGTATCCGGTGCCCTTCGCGTACAGAAATAAGGCAGATGAAAAAATATCCGAATTAGAATCATTAGGTATTATTAGCCGCGAAGCGACACAATTTTCTAGCCCTTTAACTTTTACTTTGAAGGATTCTTTTAGACGCTGGGGTTTTTATTGCGTGTTCCTTTCCGGACACCAGAGAGACTCGTAATATTGCTGAAATCTTCAATGAATACGTACTTAAGTAATGGGCATAAAGATGATGTAGATGATGTTCTTAGAGCTGACTTAGCAGATCTTGCTGCTATGATTGGGGACTACTCATCCTATAGGAGAGCTTCCAGCAAAAGGACAAGCAAAGTTTATGAAGGGCTGAATGTAATTTGATGAAGTCATCCTTTATGCCTCAGATGTTCTCATGAGTACATTCAAAATAGACATTGAACTGAACATAACCCACCTTACTCATAATCGGGCCTGACTGTTGATTTTCTAATTCAGCAAGAGCTATCTCAAGATGATTATCATTATCATTGGTTTAGGGGAACTAATCGAGCTTCATAGAATGTGATGTTACCCTTTCAAGTAGGTGATGAGCCTAGTGAAATACAAATGGTTAATTGTTATTGTGGAATTTGAGAAAGTTTCACTACCGCTACTAATCAGCAGAATGCTTACAATTTTCGGCATATTCGATGGTCGAAGTCAACGTCTTTTTGTTTAGATCCATTCCGACTGGTGGAGTATGTTATCTCATAAAATTGAAAATTTAGGATTATGTTTTAATACTCGCGTATCGAATAAAATATGGTTCCATGCCAACTCAGAATGAAACCAACTCAGAAACACCTCAGAAAGGTCATTAAAAGCTATGAAAAACAAATTTTAAAATAGCCGGTAACCCTAGCATAACTTAACCTATTTAACCAATTATTTTTTTTTTAATTATCATCACTCTTAATGTCCTTTCTGAGGCGCTTCTGAGTTGGTTTCATTCTGAATTGTCCAGTCATCATAAAATATATAGTACCACGCAGACTACTAATATTTTAGTTCCTGTTAATGTACACGGTGAAACGAAGGAAATTGCTATCGTGATGGTACATGGTAAAACATTACCTTTAGTGAATTTTAATGGAACTCAAGAGAAGAATAAAATAATACCACTGTAATACGAACGGGTTGGGTTCAAAAATCTCCAATAATATAAATTTTACAAATTTCTCTCTGACATGGGGAACTGGCATTAACTTGCAGCCAGATGTACATAGTTTCAATCAACAATCAGGATTATGAGATTAAGAACTTAACCAAGAGAGTTGTAAGGCTTATTATTTTGAGCTTTTTCTAAATTCAGATGTCGTGAGCAGTGTTGTAATCGAAACAAACCGATATTTTGATACTGTGAAATCTCAAAAAACATTTGCTCCAAAATCTTTATTGCACAGATGGAAAAATGTTAATGTTGATGAAATGTATGTGATCATTGCTTTAACCATGCTTATGGCGAGAAGTAAAAAAACGCAAAATCCATCAATATCGGTTGGTAGACAGGTTAATTTCATCACCAGTATTTGGAGAAACAATGCCAAGAGATCGATATTTATCTATCCTAAGCATGCTCCATTTTTCAGACAATGAAAAACAACAGAAAGGTGACACTACGCATAAAGTTAGAGATTTTGTGGATTTGGTATGCAGTCAATTCAACAAATATTTTTTTCCTTACGAGAATTTGTGCATTGACGAGTCTTTGATTTTATTCAAAGGCAGATTGTGCATTAAGCAGTATCTTCCGGCGAAAAGGCACATATTCGGCATAAAATTTTTGGTATTTGTGATTGTAAAACTGGGTTCGTTTTACAATTCGTTATTTATTGCGGTGCTAAATCTTACATATAAATACTGAATATGGAAGAAAATATATCCGGGCAACTACTGACTTCTGGGAAAGTGGTGGTTTCTTTACTAGCGGACATTACTTACAGAAAGATCATACAGTTTACACAAACAACTGGTATACGAGTCCCTTTCTATTCACCTATTTGCACAGCAAAAAAAAAAGATCTAAAAAAAATATGCCACCATTTGGAAATGTAAAAAAATGAGATGTAGAATGCAAAACATTTGGGTGCCTACTTGCAATCAAATGGCACGACAAGAGGGAAGTGCATATGTTGACTACATCGCACAATGCGTCAATGAAAGAAACAGGCAAAAACAGCTGGAAAACCAAAGATCCAATAATTAATATAAGCAATAATTATCAGTCTAAACACTCATCTACATTGAAAAAATCTTCCGAAAAAAGATACTTGCCACCAACGGGACCTGTGTCCTTCTGATTGCCGGCCAGGTGCTCTGCCACCTAGCGAGAGATTTAGCACTAACAATGCCTCTCTCTCAAAAATAAGGTTGGTTGTTTTCAGGTGGAAAAATTTAACAAGCAGTAATTGTTGAATGAAACACTAGTATATATTGAATTATTTTGGCGGGTATTAGATAAGCCGACATAGCTCAGTGGTAGAGCACCTGACCGGCAATCATAAGGACACGGGTTCAAGTCCCGTTGACGGCATGTATCTTTTCTCAGAAGATTTTTTCAATGTAGACGAGTGTTTCAGGCTGATAATTATTGCTGTTTCAGGCTGATAATAATTGTTACCCTGTGTGCTATGCATAAAAATCTTGTCTTAAACGTTAGTTTATCAAGATGCATAGACAAATACAAACGTCATAGATGTCAAGATGTAAACGTCAAGATGCATAGACAAATACAAACGTCATAGTAAACGCGTCCACTCTAAATTACCTAAAACAATGTATTTAGCAAACAGTGAAGTGATATTTTAACTTAAAACATAGTATTAATTAGCTAAAATCACAGTGAATTAGTAAATTCAATACAAACGATTGTTAATAATCATAAAATTCAATCTATCATATTCAATAGTGCATTGTGTTGACGCGTGTCTTGTAGGTACACCGCAGTGACACCGTACTCGATACCGATACAGGCCGCGGCACCTAGCCGTTCGTACCGAGTGAACTCGATACTTGGAGTTTCATTTATACTCGCTACCTAATTATTCTCGCTACTGGGATATTTATTTATTAATTATATATAATAATTACCACTAAAATGGCTTCAACAAGATCTACCTTGGAGCAACAAAAAATCGTGGACTCCCTCACGGACTACATCGACCGTAAACTGGGTGAGTTGAAAAAACAAATGTTCTCAAAATTCGAGACAGAATTAGCAGATTTAAAAAAATCAACACAATTCGTAAGCGATAGATATGATGAAATTAATGAAAAATTAAATTTAATTCTTGAATTACCGAAACAGCACCAAAAAATTTTAGAGGATCTAGAAAATAAGGAAAAAAGAATTGTTGCCCTCGAAATGAAAATAGCTGCAACAGAACAAAATGAATTGAAAAATAGCGTGGAGGTAACAGGCTTCAAAATTTCGACTGATGAACCACCTCAAGTAATTGCAAACAGAATCACTACTGCCTTCGGAGTAAGCCTAGAACCGGCGGACAAGTACAAATTTCTAAAACCGACAGACACAAAACCTTCAAGATTAATTTTAAACTTCAAAGAGGAAAATAAAAATATCACTATGATGATTGGCAAAAAAAATACCAATGTATCCCTTCAGATTGCAGACGAAAATAAAAAAATTTACATAAATGATACCCTGACGCCATATTACAAAAATCTCTTATGGATTACTAAAAAAAGGGCCAAAGATAAAAATTTCAAATTCATCTGGTTCAAAAACGGAAAACTACTGGCTCGAAAATCTGAAGGCTCGCCAATTACTGAAATAAAAAATCATTATGAACTTGAAAGTAAAATCATATAATCTTGCCACTTTCTCGATAACCTAACCTAATCTACATTATAATATACACTTAGCCAGAAATGGATCAATTAATTGAGATAGAATTTGATAACCCTTCACCGACAGACAGATCACCCTTTCCCCTTCCCCTGGATGATGAGATAACCCCACCACGAGATGTAAGGAACGTGTACCAAATTAGAGACATCAAAATCAATATGCTAAAAACTGGACAGATACACCCGCAATGTGATGACTACCAACTACTTCTTCTGCATCATGGACTAAGCAGTGCAGTTAATATACCTACAAGTTTAGGATATAACGAAAACAATAGGATATATAAATACTCTTCAACATGGCTGACTACATTGAACACATAGACTCGGACAAACAGCATCACTGCACAAGTACTAATGACTTTAAACAATGGACTAACATCAATAAAAAAAATAAAAAATAGGATCAAAATATTACATCAAAACATTAGATCAATTAATAAAAACTTTGATGAATTTATATTACACCTCCAACAACTTGAAAATAATTTTGATGTCATCGTACTTACAGAATGCTGGCTGAATGACAAATATACACCTAAAACACTTGAAAACTATAATACGTACCACTCAACGAAGCACAAAAACCAAAATGATGGCGTAGTCATATACACAAGTAATAAAATCAACACGACTATACAAGAAATAAACATCATAGACTCTAACTGCATAAAAATTACATATGATAAAGAAACTTGTATCCTAGCTATATATAGATCTCCATCCAAAAATAACATAACAAATTTCCTAACTGCACTAAACAGCACATTAACTGATCTCAACAAAATCAAAAATATCATCTTAGTAGGAGACCTAAACATAAACACTTTACAATATGGACACCCGCAAAGCATAGAATACCTATCAATACTAGCGCAACATGGACTGGAACCCACGATAAATATCCCAACACGAGTCACACAAAACACAAGTAGCTGTATAGACCATATAATGATCAAGTCAAAACTAAAATCCGAAACAATAGTACTCGAAAGCGCAATTACAGATCATTACATGACTATGATAGCAATAGTCACCGAAAACACAAAATCTGAACAACATAAAACATTTACAAAAAAAATAACTGAATATCCAAACTTAAAGGAAAAACTCAAAAAAATGGACTGGAATCCAATATACCAAATACAGAATGCTGAAGAAGCCTGGGATAAATTCACAACTACGTTAACACAAGAAATAAATAACTACACTAATATAAAACTTATAACACTTACACACAAGACAAAAAAAAATAAAACTATGGATAACACAAGGAATATTAAACTGCACCCGTAAACGAGACAAATTACACAGACAAATTAAAAACACGCCATATGACATGGAACAATTTAATTTCTATAAAAGATATAGAAATATCTGCACAAAAATTATAAGAGTAGCTAAGGAGATATAATATAGACAAAAACTACAAAAAGAAAACAAAAACCCAAAAGCTATATGGAAAATATTGAAAGAAGTAACATACACACAAAAACACAAACAGAAAAATAGTATCGAACAATTAAATATTAATTAAAAAAAAATAGATATCAATACAAATGCAGAGATAATAGCGAACCATGTGAATAACGGAAAAGTTTTAGCAAACCGTAAAACACAAACACAAACCAACCGATCAAACATCAATACACAAAAGACAAAACTAAGACTTACAATAAAAACAATTACGGAGGAGGAAATTGAAAAAATAATCGATAAATTAAAAAACAATATTGCACCGGGATTAGATGAGATTAGTACTGGGCGTTGACGATAATTCCATCCAACGCCAACGTCGTTATCGTTGGCGATTTTCAACTGTTGAAAATATCTGTTGAAAATAATGTCGACGTTGACGCAACTATAAATTAGGAGATCGACACGATACTAACAAAAAAAAACAAACAAAAAAGATATCAAAATCGTATTAAGGAATCCCTTTTAACGGGTGGTTCTCCGAATCATTGATGTATTATTATTATCACTTATCGCTATGCCCCACGCCCCACACACGTAATAATAATCCTATAATAACGTTGAAAGTTGAAACTGTTGGAAGACGTTGCGCGTTGGTTTAGGCGTTGAAATAATTCCCCTTTAGAAATATTAAAGACGTTGAAGATATATTTTGCTTGTCACTGATAAATTCGCTTGTTGCTTGGCGCTACGGATCGACCGTATTGGATGGGAAAATAAAAAAAAAAAGTGCAGTAGGTACGTCATTAACAAAAGACCATTTCAAATAAGGTATAATATCGTTCACGAAGTGTGATCTCTTGACCCTTATGATTTAACGGGCCAATACCGTTGAAAACAATAGCTACAAAACATAGCTGTTTAGGCGACCGGCGTTGATAATTATCAATAGGTTATTTTTTGCTTGTCGTTGATAAATTTGCTTGTTCCCTGGCGCTGCGTATCGGCCGTATTGGATGGGAAAATAAAAAAAAACGTGCAGTAGGTACGTACATTACCAAAAGACCGTTTGAAATATCGAGTAATGTTGTTCACGAAGTGCAAACTCTTAACCCTTTTTATTTATTAGGCAGTTGAATCGTTGACTGCGTTGAATAATGTTCCCATGTAGGTATTATATTTCAACTGTTGGCGCTAATTATTTTCAATAGCGTTGGACGTTGAAACAATATAAATATTGTTTCCAACGGCTAGTTATATTTTAATACAGTACTAGATGAGATAACAACAGATTGCATTCAGAAATTAAAAAATGAAATAATAAAACCAATAACACACTTAATCAACCTTAGTATAAAACAAAGCTGCTTCCCTAGTACTTTGAAACAAGGACTGGTGATCCCTATTTACAAAGCAGGAGACAAAAAGGAAATAAATAACTATAGACCAATCACATTATTAAACTCACTATCAAAGATCTTCGAAAGAGCATTAAAAAACCAAATTATAAAATACCTTGAAGAAAACAAATTAATCTCGGATAAACAATACGGATTTAGAGAAAAAAGAGGTACCAAAGAAGCTTTAGAATATGTAATAGATTATATACATAGCAACCTAGATCAAGGGCAAAAATGCATAGCGATATACCTAGACTTAGCTAAAGCCTTCGATTCAATCTGCCACAAAACCCTATTTAAAAAATTAGAAAACATTGGTATCTTGGGCAAGGAACTCCAACTAATGAAAAGTTACATGAGCAACAGAACCCAACAAGTTAAAATTAATCACCATACTAGTAAACCACTGCCAATTACATATGGAGTTCCACAAGGAAGCATACTAGGGCCCGCGCTATTCACTATCTACATAAATGAACTCTGTAATTTGGAAATAGACGGAGAAATAATTAGTTATGCGGACGACACAGTATTACTCTTCAAATCTAAAGACTGGAACAATGTGTATAATACAGCAGAATTAGGAATCACGCGAGTGAAAACATGGTTAGACACAAACATACTTACATTAAATATATCGAAAACAAAATTCACAACGTACAGTATAAATAGCACGGGACAGCCAACAAATAAAACAAACACCATAAAAATGCACGATTGTTTAAACACCAAAAACTGCGACTGCCCTGCTATAGTAAAAACAGACCAAATAAAATATCTAGGAATCATAATTGATCATAATTTCAAATGGGCACATCATATAAATCATATCACCAATAAACTCCTCAAAACAATACATCTTTTCCTAACCATAAGAAACATATACAAACTAAAACAAATGAAAACAATATATTTTGCACTCTGCCAATCTATAATAGAATATGGAATCATTGTTTGGGGAGGAGCAACAAACTCAGCTATTGCTCATATGGAAACCACACAGAGAACCATCTTAAAGATTATACTAAAAAAACACAGAATGACTGACACAGACCAAATATTCAACATGTTCGACGGACTTGATATACGACAATTATACATAAAAACACTTCTTAACTATATCTTTGACCAAAAACACAAACTCCAACAAACACAAACCATTAATAGACCAGTTAGACAAGCATACATACAAAACTTAAAAACACCGACGATAAACACAAGCTTTGGACAAAGACATCACAAATACCAGGCAATAAAAGCATTCAACCATCTTTCACTCGATTTAAAAAAAGAAGAAAACAAAAAACTTTTCACACTCAAAATTAAAAGATGGATTAAAGACCAAAAAAGACAACTTTACAAAAAAATCGCAACATAAAAAAAAAAAAAAAAAAAAAAAAAAAAAAAAAAAAAAAAAAAAAAAAAAAAAAAAAAAAAAAACACAGACATAAACACCATTGCAATACTCACTAATATATAAAACCTTTTAATTTCACTATCGGTTTATATGTATCTATCCTATTTATATAGTTTTTTTCTATTGTTTTATTTTAGTGTTATTTTACTCTATTTTGTTTTGCTCTATTTTCTTTCTTTCAATTCTCATATGTTATTGTTGAGTCTCTTTTTTCTTTAGTTTTTATTTTATATGTATCTTAAATAAAAATAAAAAAAATAAAAATAAATCATATCAAACTGTAAAATGAGGTCCTCAGCACGGGTAAAGCACCCAGTGAGGCCCACATTAGTCAAATATGTAACACACATGTATAAATCAGGTGAATCAAATAAAAATATAAAATAAAATCAATTAAAAATAATAATTAAAGATCTAATAGTTAAACCCAATTGTTGTTATAATAAGAATATGGGAGGTGTAGATAGCTCAGACATGTTAATTACATTTGTGCGTCCGCAAAACTATCAAATGGTACAAAAAATAGCTTTTCAGACAGTTGATGTAATTTTAATAAATGCCCAAGTTACAAATGAAAAAAGAAGTAAGCATAACTGATTTTCATTTGGAAGTAATTAGGCAACTTATTTCAAAACACCCTGCTCCTGGGTCAGCAGAAAAGGCAAATCAAGTAGGCGATTATCCACTGAGGCTAACTGCCAGACATTTTTATTCGGATGTTCCACCATCTTCTAATCCAAAGAGAAAATCAGTTTATCGGGAGTGTAATGTGTGCAAACATTCAACGCTAAATCCTAAACGGCGAGTTCACACTTTATTGATATTACTGTCGTCAAGTTGCCTTGTGCCACACCATTGGCGCACACACGAGGGGGGTTTTGGGGTTTAAACCCCCCCGAAATTCGACGACAAGCATATATTATTTTACCAATCAAAAGCAACATAAGAAAAGTTTACATAAATCTGCACAAAACACTACTGTATATAAATCAAGTATTACAGTAGTGTTTTGTGTAAGTTATTACAGCAAAGAAATATCGATTTAAAAAAGGCAACCAATTTGGCGGAAGATACTGTACTTGAAATTAAAAAAGCTTATGGACAATGCTAACACAAAATTTAAACTGCTATTTTTAAAAGCTAACGAAAAAGCAGAAAAATTTTACTTTACCATGAACAAACCAAGAACCACAAATACTCAAAAATAAAGATGCAATGTTAATGTTGCGAGTCCTGAGGACTATTACCGCATCTCAATTTATATCCCATTTTTAGATGCTTCTAAAAATAATTTAGATCAAAGATTTTCAAAGCATAAATCCATTTTGATTGAATTCCAAAGTTTAATGCCAACAGATCCCACTACCTACACTTACAGATAAAACACTGAACGAATTTAAAAAATTGGTTTCATTCTACAAAAATGATCTGGATGGTGACCTTGACGAACTAATGGTAGAGCTTAAGTTTTGGTACAGAGCAATCGCTAGGCTGGAAAAAGACAAATAGCCAAGAGATGCTTTAAGTGCCCTGAAGCATTGTGGAGATAATAATTTGTTTCCGAATATAAAAACAATGCTTCATATATTAGCAGTATTACCCATATCTACAGCAGAAAATGAAAGAACATTTTCCACATTGCGTAGATTAAAAAAATATTTAAATAGTTCTACATGGGTTGACTATTCTGCAAGTGTACAGAAACATGACTCTAGCAGTCAATTCTATTTTAGATAAACTGGCAGAAAAACCAAGGAAATTAGACTTTCAACTGAATTAACTTTTTTATTTATTTGTTTATTTAGTCAGTATGAAAATTATAAAAATATTTATAACCCATAATAAATCATAAAATTAGTTTAGATTTTGTATATCATCAATGTAGTCGATCCTTTTGTCACACTAATTTTTTTGGCGAGGTTTAGCCCAACTTTTGCAAAGAAGGAGTTGAATACATTAGCCCATTTTTGGATTTTCATTAGCATTTTTTTAACTTTATTTTCCTCTTCAATTTCTTTGGCTGG
Source organism: Limnephilus rhombicus (assembly GCA_929108145.2). Lineage (NCBI taxonomy): Eukaryota > Metazoa > Arthropoda > Insecta > Trichoptera > Limnephilidae > Limnephilus > Limnephilus rhombicus. Next base: position 27,079,472 of record OV815274.1, read on the forward strand.
TTTATTTTGTTTATTGTTTTCTATTTCACAGTTATTTGTTTGCCAGATTATTTTTGGATTGTTATCGGAGCTTCTTATTTTATGTTACATAATTTTATAAATATATTAATTGCTGATGTAAACTGTCATGGCTTATTCAGAGTCAAATAATTTCACACCGCGCGAAGAAATGTACTCGTGAATACTTTAAAAAAAAAAAAAAATTTCTTGTCATTTAAAATTTAATGGAGTGTTTTATTTATTTACACCAGTGATTCCCAAGTGGAGCGATACCGCACCACTGACTGGGGCATTGATGAGCTTCCCCTTGCAAATGTTATTTAACTTTCACATTTAAAAAAAATTCGCCTGCGGCGCATTTACTATGCGTATTGTCACGCATTTCTTAATGAAGGGGGGAGGGGCGTTGAAGAGAATACTATACTTGGATAGTGCGCAGTGAGCCAGATAAGGCTAGGAACCTCTGATATACACTGTGCATTAGTATATAAACGTTTGAATAGATATGGATAGGTACAGTATGCATTTTATGTTTTGTAAAAACCCCCCCCGAATTTTTTTTCTGTGTGCGCCACTGTGCCCCACTACACGTTTTCATATATATACAGATATATAACCAGTTGCAATAAATGGACCCAAATTAGTAATGGTTATGGAGATAATTATATCTGGGTTAATATCTCCCGCTTTGATAAAGCTCACAGCAAAGATAGCAGACCCGACGGACGCAGCCAACGGGAACTATTAAAGTAGTCCGCATGCTTAAATTCTGTAAAATATAACACTGTGATTGGCTTAGAACATGCACTGGTTTTTTAATGAAGAATACAAGACCAGATTATTATGTTATTTTATAAAATTTTATAATTATTGTTGGTCTAGAAAAACAGGAGACCAAGATTTTTGAAAAATTAAAAACCATTCTTTTCATTCTCCTAACCAATTAGCATTTTATCCTTTACAGTATTTTAAATTTCCGTGATCGATATTATGTTATGTATGTCAACATACAAGAAGATTTTGTCTAGAAGGAACAGCAATCATTTGGGAGGCGGAAATGGGTACTGCCGCCCCGGGAACCTTTATTGGATAACCAACTCCTCTATCACCCCAAGTGGTTCGCTACGTTTGGTGATTTAGCAGGGGTGCCCGGGTTCATGGGGTGAGGTTTGTCTAGGCCTTGGAGGCGGATGACCAGGATACACTGAACTCCAGATTCCTACCCACCCCTTAGAACCTTTTCCTTCCCAGAACTCTCCTCTCCTTCTTTTCCCTAAAAAAAACCCTCCACACAGCATCCCCAAAGATGACATAGGCCCTGAGGGAAATTATTTTCCTCAAGGCCTCCTGTGTGGAGCTCATGTAAAAAAAAAAAGCAAAATGACCAAATGGAAAGCTGAATTATCTATTTCTTCACCGCCAAAATTCATTATCTGATTCATCTGAATGAAGAATACAACCTAAAAGATATGACAAAATTTGTTTCCAAGGACAAATTAAAAAGAATACTTCGCTAATCTAACATTTCAACACTTCAAATCACCTCTCAGACAGACTAACATATGATAGACAGTAAAACATATGATGGCCTACATAATCAAAATTCTGATGGAAAAAGAAATGGAGAGAAAGTATGTCCGTCAGAAACTGAACAGAAATTGCATCACCCCAAGGCTGGAGCCGGTCGTGAAGATTTACAGAGTTTACGTGACGGTGCTAAAGTAGACTGACAAACGAATTGTCCCTTAACCCCTCCGCAACGTAAGCAGATATATGCGTTAAAAATACGACAGCAGTCAAGTACAATAAGCGTGTTTACACGTCAGCGCGTGTGTCTCCATAGAAACCGTTATAATTCCGTTATTATTTTAGTTACATCCGCAAAATAAAAAGTGAAAGGTCGATAATGAATCATGCTGCACATCTCTATTCAAGTTGTCCATAGAAATACATAAAAAGAACATTCTGTCAGACGCGCAGTCTGACACATAATTTATCCCGCCAAATTTCCTACGGGCGCCCGACATTGTTAATTTCTATTAAATATTTTTATATGAAATGATAAAAAAGTGAGGTGACAAAAGTGTTTATTACACATTTATACAATAGAATAAGTATTGTTGTTTACATAATCTGTGATTTTAGTACCGTTTTCACATAAAAACATCACGTGAGTCATTTTCACATTTTTTTAATGTTTGCATTCGAAATTTTAATATTTACAAATGTTAATATTTATTTGTAATATAATAATTCGAAAGCTTATTTTGTAACCTGTCTAAAACAGTTTTTACTATTCGGCTACGTTCAGAAATGTTTCATTTATAGAGCTTTAATTGTGAAGCGGTAATAATACAAAGTTTTCGTAAAATGTCATTTCGTTAAGACACCAAAAGCTAATATTCTCGAACATTCGGAGGGGTTAAATGAGCATTGCACATACAGACATTTACATTTTTTGTGTCGAATGAGGACAACATTATTTGAAAACGACATGTGTTATTTTGTACACTTAGTTTCCGCCTTTGAACCCTTATAGTAGCGCAATCGGTGCAGCAACCACGGCGCTGCGATTCTTAGTTGATACTTGGAGCTTAGATTGATTTCTTGCAACACTTGTATTTTATACCAGTAAGGTAAGATAGACATTGCTTACATGCTTATATAAAAATAACATTTAAAAAAAAGTATGTGGTCTAATAATTGAACCAAAAAATATAAAGGAATACCTAGATTCATTAAAAAAAAATCTGGGCGGCAATAGGTTAAATGGACCATGTGCATCTCAACGATGCCACACTCAATGATTAAATAAAATACCCTAAGAGGACTTGGCATACCAATAAACGTTCTGTAAAAAATAACAGCCAAGATGGAACCATTCACTTATCATATAAACAGAAGAATAACCATGAAAACCATTTGAACTTAACGCCATTTCTGTATAACCATTTGGACAGAATGTTCGGTATGTATTTGAATCGGTGGGCCAAGTTTCTTTTAGTTATTTTGTTTAGTCATTGGCCACACTATAGTTTACTATGAACAACATAGTCCATCTGAAAATCTGATTGATAATAAAAATAATAAATAAAAAACATAAACAAACATTTATGGAATACTTTGAAAATCTGTAACTGTGGTGCAACATTATTAAAAGTACTAGTGCGGACCCATGAAAAATCACGGGATGTCATAATTACAATTTTGAAAAAGACAATTAAAATAATTTTCAACCAAAATATTACATTATAGAGATGGGTACTTGAATTCGAAAATGGCACTTAACTTCAAAGCAACAAAGTTACTCACAACCGAAAATAGTATTTTCAATATCTCTGAATGCACCGCTTAATAATACATGCACACTATGAATAATACTTCATGTACGCACATGTTTTTTTTAATTACTAATTTATATTGGGGTCAGCGATTCGTCTAAAAACAGCCAAGAATTTGTCTCCATTATTTCTTGATACCTTTTGCCCCTCTTCCGTGCTGGCAAAAAGCTTCTCTACGATGGGGTCAGATTTCTGAAACGGTAAAGAAGACATTGTAAAAAAAAATACATCTAGAGCATGATTTAAACTGCTAATAATTATCAAACAAATTATAGCCTCAATAAATTACAATATTCCAGGGAGAGCCGAAATCACCCCACACATTTTATACAAGACTTGAATGGTCTATCACTGAAAATATTAATGTTCGGGAAAGGTTAGTAAGTAATACTTTTACAGGTGTTTCAGGACATACCCGACAGATTTTACAGGGTTTATCAGAACATACCTGACAGACTACTTTACAGGGTCTATCAGGCATACCCAACAAATTTTACTTTACAGGATCTATCAGGACATACCCAACACAACACAGGGTGTATCAGGAGATATCCGAGAGACTTTACGGGGTGTATCGGGACATACCCGACAGACTTTACAGAGTCTATCAGGACATACCCAACAGTACAGGGTGTATCAGGACGTGCCTGGGAGACTTTACTTTACAGGGTCTCTCAGGACATACCCAACAGTACAGGGTTTACCAGGAGGTACCCGACTTTACGGGGTGTACAGGACGTATCCGACAGACTTTACAGGGTGTTTTTTTTTTTTTCATATGAATACCGCACAAAAACTGCTCCCGTCTGAAGCCAGTGAGACTATGGCATGGCATCCCCAATTGGGGTATGTTGTGAGGCTGAAGGTAGTGGGGAGGGGAAGGAGACAGGGAAGAGGAAGGTGGGGAAGTACCTGGCTATTTAGATCTGGTCACCAAACACGGCTTATGCCATTTCAAGCAACGTTTCAATTCTGAATGGTGGTCTACCAGGGCAATACTAAGAGCATCTTACACTCTGGAACGTGCCGCAAATAAACTATATATTATTTTAAATGTGTGAAATAACACAAATTAATCAAATAAAATTATTTGCCACGCAGGGATTCGATCCCGCGACCTTCGGAGTGCGAGTCAAGGGCCTAACCGCTGGACTACGCCGGCCGTCGGGTGTATCAGGATGTACCCAACAGACTGTCCCGAATGTATCAGGAAGTACCTGACAGATTTTAACCAGCGATTCCTGAGCTTATTTGGCCTTAAGTTGTAACTCGTGATAAAAACATATATATTTTTTTTAAATTGAAAAAAATGTTACCAGAAGATCAAAATAACATATACATGTTTTACTCCAAATAAGCTCACAAATTACTAGTTAAAATTCAGCCCTGTATATTCAGTGTAATAGCATGTACGCGAAGGATTTTAAAAGTTTAAAACATAGATGTCATTTTGCTGTGCGATATTTTTTGAATTAAAACAAAAAATATATTTTTCAACCACAACTCGCCACTGGGTAGTTGGATACAGCTTAGTGGGTCACAAGATACACATATATTTTACTCCAAATATGCTCAGGAATCGCATATTAAAATCCTGCAGGTGTATGATGTTACATTCCATACATTTAATACATATATCTTCAGCCAAGAGCGACAAGTGGCTAATGAACATTTTTTGCCAAACCGGGTTTTTTAATAATCAGGTGTTTTTTTATAATGGCACACTTTTAATCAACAATATTTATTTTGGAGTTGGAAAACCAACAAGCCAAAAACTCTCATTCGAAAAGTCTAGAAGCTAAAAGTAAGACACTCCAAGATAAAAATACTCACGGATTCCTCTTCTGAAACCTCCTGGAACAGCTCATGATCTTCAAAATGTAATTTCATCCATTCATGTAGATCTTTAACATCCGTTATAGTGTAAACTATTCCCTAAACCAAACAAATTAAACGATATTAAAAATACAGTATGAATTGAGGAGAAATCAGTGGAACAGCAATATTAAATAATCATTCATTTAATTGACTGAATTTTACAATAAAGTTGCATAAAGTAGTCCCAGAGAGAAATCGTATGTATGTCATAGATGATCGTCCTCTTCGTTCTTTAATCATTGTATGAAAACGAAAAAGACAGAAGATACTAGAATGATGACATCACGTAGGACCTCTCTCCGAGAGGTCACAACATAAAAGATTAATTAGTTTTTTATCAATATTTTTTTTAATAATTATTGTTAGGTACATGGAATTCAGACGTGCAGAATTAAAATAAAACTTAAATCTTAGTGGAGTGAATGAATTGCAGTACCCCCTTAATGGATAAAATATACATAACAAGCTGACCCGGTCACGCGTTGCTGTGGCTAATAAAACACAACGTCATCTACTGGATGGTTATCCAACCTTTATAACCACCGCCGTCTTTGAGTTTATCACAAAGAGACAGACAGATGCCGCGGAGGACTTTTATTTATAATACGTAGAGATGGTGTGAAAGATTATAATAATGTGCATGAAATGCTTGAGGTAACTAACGTATTTAAATTAATAAGGATTAATACTGTATCCGTCTAAATAACTTTTCAATTACCGCAATGTACGTGACCATTTTTTTAGAAGATAGAATGGGTATAGTAAGCTATCCGTGAAAGATATATATATGCCTTCGTGGACTTTTTTGTAGATCTATAAAAGAGGAATATCCCACCATGCATTTTTCTGTTATTTCCCAAATTAGGCAGCGTTTTCGATGAAAGCTACCAGGCGGCTCGATTTTTTCCAACACTTCTAACAAGTATCGTGTTAGAAGTGTTGGAAAATTTACACAAATCCTTGACAAATTACATACCTAAACCTTCCTCACAAAACACTCTATCTATTGGTGAAAACCGCATGAAAATCCGTTCAGTAGTTTTCGAGTTTATCGCGAACAGACACAGACAGACAGAGAGACGACGCGGGGGACTTTAATTTATAACATGTAGAGATAATAATTGTTCAAAAAATAGCTGTCTATATATTTGTGTCCAAAATCAGCAATGAAAATCACAACAGACTAAAATAATACTCACTCCCTCAGCCAAAACATAGGCATATTCTGCCAGCAACCATTTGTTGATGATCCTCCACTTGTGCTTAGCTTTCTTGAAATGGGGGTCGGGGTACAGGAAGAACATTTTTGTTAACTGAAAGTTACATAAAACTTTATTAGAAACAGAAATACTTGTTAGGGGTCGTCCATTGCACGTGAGGCTCGAAAGGGGGGGGGGGGGGGGTCGGAAAAAATCACGAAATATCACGATGGGGGGGGGGGGGGTATAATGAGATATCACGTGTATTTATTTTTCGTGATAAAATTCTGAAAATTTCAAAATACTTTGTACTAAAAAAAATACACATGATTTTGGGAGGGGGGGGGGGGTTAGTCTAAAACCTCACCACATATCACCAAGGGGGGGAGGGGTCAAAAAGTTTCTAAAAAAACATCACGTGATTAATGGACGACCCCTTATTTAGTTATTATAAAATGTGTTGATGGAAAAGAAAGGAGAGGAAATCCAATCAACCCTAGAAAGATAATCGCTGTTTACGCTTGCGACACTGAGATTACATATTGCTCTCTTTCTAAACAAAACAAACAGCACACTGTCCTTTTCACCCAAATCAATCATCGGCCGACTCCAACAGCTTGACTTAGTTGGGTGTAATTTGATAATTTATCTGGGGCGTGCCTACGAGGGCGGTCCGATAAGTACTTAGCCTACAAAAGAAAAACAAAAATTTTGGAAAAGTAGCGATTTATTTTTCAACATAATCTCCTTTTAGCTCAATACACTCGACCCAGCTGTGCTCTAATTTCTTTAAACCGTCTGAAAAATATGTTTTATCGAGGTCTGCAAAGTAGACCTCCATGGCGGCGATGACCTTCTCATTCGACTCAAATTTCTGCCCGGTGAGTGACTTTTTCATGTTTGGAAACAAAAAATCTGGAGAAAATGGTGGATGGGGCAGCAGTTTGTAACCCAATTCGACCAATTTGGCCGTGGCGAGGGCGGAGGTGTGAGCCAGTGCGTTGTCATGGTGGTAAAGCACTTTTTTCTTCGCCAAATGGGGCCGTTTTTTCTGCAATTCGGCATAGAATCGGCCCAATAATTCGGTATAGTACAGCCCTGTGATCGTTTTGCCCTACTTTTTTTCATCTTTTTTTTTCAGAAAATGGCCTTTTACCTTTCCGGCCGAAAGGACAGTCTTCGCCTTCTTCGGAGCACGTTCGCCAGGTGAAGTCCACAGTTTTAACTGTTCCTTGGTCTCTGGTGTTGTACCAGTGAATCCATGTTTCGTTGACGGTCCGTTGATACCAAAATTTCATTTACATTTTTTACTCCAAATATGCTCAGGAATCCCTGGATAAAACCCCTCGGGTACGTCCTGTTACACCCTGTATACACTGTTTTGAAAATGTATCATTTATTGTACAAAATGTTGTCATTATGTACCTGCTGACAAACTACATAAGTAGTTTAGCGGGTTTAAATGTTTATAAATAAAAAAGTTAAAAAAACACTGCACTGAAGTGGTCTCACGGTTTCGCTTGTTTTCCGGAGTGAGCAAAAGCGGCACCCTTCGCGCCGACAGCTTTTTCATGCCCAAAATTTCATGCAGGATATGGCCCACGCGGTCTTTTGAGATGCGGCGGTCAATCGGCGGTCTGCCAATACGAGATTGTGGATTTTTGTTATGTTATCCTCTGTGGTAGCCGTTTTTGGGGCACCTAGGCGTGGCTCATCAAAAACCGATGTGATTTTTGACGGTCGCCATCGAAGGAGAAGAGTCACCGTACACAGCATCCAAGCGCTCTTTGATTTCGCTGCGCAATTTCCCTTCCAAAAACCAGAATCGAATCACCGACCGACATTGCTCACACGCCCGCTTCCACACGCGATTAAAACAAAACTACGAGTCCGATTCGGCTGAAATTTCGACAGTAGCCTTTTACGAGAATGTACTACACGATAGTGGCGCGTCTTGCGATAGTGGCACCTCTTGCAATAGTGGCGCCATCGGACAGTGAGGCTAAGTATTTATCGGATCGCCCTCATATGTCAAATATCTGGAACGCCCAGGGTTAAAGATTGTTTTTGGTGTAAAAAATGCAAAATCAAAATTAGACGACAATTTCATCAATCTAGAACATCTGACATATAGGAGGTTTCAGAGCACTTTCTTGCACCTAAATCAAAATATCAAAATACCAAAACTGGCACAGGCACTTCTAGCATTAACCCCCAGATATATTTTGGTAGAAATTTTATAATTTGGTAGAAATTGAGCCTACTTCGGGCACACAGACATGTCCACAGCACATTTCTATTGGTTTTTCTCTTCAGTGACTGTAAATCATAATTTTAATTACGACTGACCTTCAGAAAATTATATTTACAATTTGCTAAGATTAAAACTATCTGTGTAAGATTCTAAACGAAGCATAACCTTGTAAGTTGTATATTTTGCAACTAAATCAAACACATCCTGGTACAGGGCACAACTACGCACAACATTCCTCAGCTGTAAGTTGTTATTTTTAAATTATTGCAATAAAAATTCTTGCATGTAGAAAAACAGCATCAGAAATCAAACACATATTGAATCAAGCTGCAACACCACAGAGAAAGTAATTTTTACACAGCATAAATGCATGTAGTGTAACAACACAAACGTCAACCTAAAAGAAAAAGCACACTGAAACGCCCTGGAACACAATTATTTTAAAAAATTCTAAACTCTTCCGCAAACCAAAACTTTTAAAATCTAATGAAGGTATATTAACACGTGCAATTGATAGTTAAGTACTCACTTGTCCTTTATGGAAGAAGTTGGGAAGATACTTCATAGCATTTGTCCTAAGAACTGAAATATTTTGGTATTGTCCGGGATTCTGTGAACGAAGTGCTATGATGCGGTCATTCACATAGTCAGAAACCTTCACCCTTATTTCCATTCCAAGCATTAGCGTGTCAGGGAACATTGTTGACAGAGTAACTGTAAAAATATTTAGAAATCTATGAGCAAAAGAGGACACTATAAGCGTTATGCTGTCTATGTAGAAGTTATAACATCACAAGATTATTTTTAATTTAACCAAGTATAAAAAATATTTAAAGTTAGATCAAAATAATTAACGAACAAAAAGAAATAGGTTATCTTATATTTTGTGAATGTAAAATGGCTAATAAGATTTATTAATATTAAAAAAAAATTATTAAAAATTTTATGTTTGTTTTGAAAAAAAACTATTATTTTTTTTATAAATGCCTACCATTTTCAACGCCATTCATGTTTCGGGGTAAAAAAAAATCTTATACCTAAAAATCAATATTTCTTCGTTTGTTTATATTTAATGCGCTGCCATACCGTTCATCCGATTGCGATGAAACTTTGGTGATTTGTTTTCACTGTATGCCTGCGAAGGTTTGACTAAGCTCTGACGTTATGAACTCTGTAAAAAAATTTACTAGGGGTGTTGCATGAGTGGTTTTAAAAGAGAGGGAAGGCAGGAGGGGGAGGGTAACGAAGGAGGTGGGGTTCACGGGAGATGTGACGGGAGAGGTGACGGGGGAGGGGGAAGTCGAGGAAGGTGAAAAGGGAAAGCGGAAGGGGAACGGAAACGGGATGCAGGAGGGGAACGGAGTGCATGGGAACATTGAGTTTCCATAGGCGTAGGGTACACATTCTATATGTATCACATTCTATCGATCCATATTGACGGATACATCAATATGGATTGGAGTGCTAACCTACATGTTGAATATTTATTGTAATCTGTCAATATTTATCAAATATCATGATAATTATAGAACATGTAGGCTAGCGTATTGACTGATCACAGGATTTCTGGATTCAAATATCAATTGATTTGAATTCGGAATTCTGGATCATTATAAATATTGAATAGCCTACACCTCAAAATTTATCACAATACAGAATTCAGGAATCTAGACATCTGTGATTTATTTATTTATTTACGCCCTAGTGGGCTTTTACAAGGATAGATAATAATAGTTAGGCAGGTACGTAGTACACAATTATAATGATTAAAATAATAAAAAAAATAAAATTACTTAAAATCAAAATCATTCATTAAAGTAATTATAAAGACTTCTTTTTATAACTAATACAGACTCTGCAAACATGTCTACAATATTCCCAAATTTATTACCAAAATGATGTAATCTATTTATAGGTGTATGAGCCTCATAGTTTGTTTTAAAATTGTCACAGAAGAAGGTAGCACTTTGCCTCGTATTTCTGGTCGGTACGTAAAATTTTATTTTGGCGAGAATTTCAGGGTTGTCAATGCAATTATTAATGATTTTATTTAATAGTACAAGGTCAGAGATGATCCGCCTATCTGACAGCGTAATTAAGTTTAGTTGTTTCATCAAAAGGACATAGTTAATATTTTGAATTGGAGTATTCAGCTTAAAGTTAACAAATCTTAAAAATTTGTGCTGTACCCTTTCTATATTGTCGGAATGTATTTTATGCAATGGGGACCAAATGGGCGAATTATACTCTACCTGGCTTCTTACTAAAGAAGTGTACAATATTTTCAAACATTCTAGTGACTTAAAATCACTTGCTGTTCTGCATATAAAACCAAGCATTTTTATAGCTCTATTTGTTATTTCATTTACGTGCAAAGTAAATGTTAACTTTTCATCAAATATAACACCTAAGTCCCTGATCTGAGTGACCGGTGTCAATATTACATTATTTAAAGAGTATTCGTAAGTTACATGACTTTGGATTTTATAAAAACGAATAACTTGGCACTTTTGAATATTAAGAAATAGCGAGTTGATTACACACCAATGAAACAATTTATCTAAATTAGATTGTAAAATATGGCAATCCTCTATACTACGGATCATTTTATATATTTTTAAATCATCAGCGAAGAGTAAAACTTGTAGATCTTTAAATACAGGGTGTTAAGGGACGTACTTGACTTACTTTAACCAGTGATTCCTGACATTATTTGGAGTAAAAAATGTAAATGAAATTTTGGTCTCCGGTGACTTTTTTTGACGACTTTTTTTTTTTTTTTCAAAAATTTTTTCTTCAAAATCAAACAAAAAAATATTTCTTCCGCATGTCGTCACTGGTCACTCAGCCGGGTGTCCGACGAACCCCTTACCCGCCTCCAACTCTTCAACAACTACCATTTTTTAATGTTTTTGTAGAAAAAAAAAAAAAAAAAAAAATCAAAAATGTCACCGGACACCAAAATTTCATTTACATTTTTTACTCCAAATAATGTCAGGAATCACTGGTTAAAGTAAGTCAAGTACGTCCCTTAACACCCTGTATACTAACAATGTCATTTATAAATAATAAAAAAAAGAATTGGTCCGAGGTGAGATCCTTGGGGAACCCCACTTGTGGCTTCGAAGATATAGGATTCTACAGAATTTATTTTAACACAAAGCTTTCTTTTACTAAGATAACTATTAAACCAGTTCAATAAGGTTCCTTTAATGCCCAACATTTTTAGTTTATGTACAAGAATATGTCGCCTAACTTTATCAAAAGCTTTGGAAAAATCAGTGTATATAGAATCCACCTGATGCTTAAGGACAAGGGAATCAGTTATATAATTTTCATAAATGATTAAGTTACTTAAAGTATTTCTACCTGTGGTAAAACCGTGCTGATTGGGGACAATTATATTATTGATTTGTTTTTTAAAGACATCTAGGACTAATGATTCAAAGAGTTTGGGAATAGCGGACAATATACATATTGGTCTGTAGTTATGTTGTGATCAGTCAATACGCTAGCCTACAAGTTCAATAATTATCACAATATTTGATAAATATTGACGGATCACAATAAATATTGAATGTGTAGGGTTCGCTATAGATTTTAACTGATTTCCATCCAAAGTCAGTACAAGGGAATTTGGAGGTAGGCAGAACTCAAATCCAATGTCAAAATGCATAATTTCAGCATCCATCTTGAATTTCTTGCGTTCTCTGCCGATTTGGTTCAAAATCGAGATTTTAAAGTTTGGAGGTGGAGGACTGAACTCGAATCTCAATTTAAAGTTGTTTGAAGCTGAAAAAAAAAATTGAAAATTAATTACCTAACAATCCGCCATAGCCACACCCCACATCAGCAAATTCAACTCTTTTAGCAGCTTGTTTTGATTCATCACTGTTTAGTATGCCTGGATAGAGACCTGACCAATCGAATTCTTCAGGCCTGTGTGGACTGGAAAAAATAAAATAATGTTAAAACTACATAATCTTATGTTTCATACAATATAGGCAATTACTACGACTAAGTAACTCCGAAATCAGCTTCTTCAGGTTACACCCAAAATCAGACCTTTATTTCATAACCTATGTTTTTGTGGCGCACGTGAGCATCGTGGTAGAGCCTAAAGCTAGAAGTAATGGGATAAAATGCTTGTATTACGTGCATCTTATTGGAATAATAATAATACAATCCTTTCAACTTAATTACTATAAGAAACAACTATTATTAAGTACATCTATTTAACTGCACTGAAGATAGGTACAAGAAGGCTATGCTATCAAATCTTTTCAATCAATATTAATGTTTGTACTTTGTATTTTTTTATGTAATTGTATATCTGGTGTCATTTCTCAATCAAATGCCACAATTAACTGCTACGCTTTTTTTTATTATTTCTTATTTAACTATGATTTTGTGACATGTACGGGAACGTACCCATACTACGTGACCAATGAACGTGTCACGTAGTATGGGTACGTTCCCTAATCAGTGTTTATGGTATATTTATAATGTTGACATAAAATAAATAAATTAACTTTCGGGGAGGCCAAATAAAGTATTGATATAAATAATGTATTATTAGTTGTAATTTAGGAAAAAATTAATACAAGCCTTGTGTCTCTTTTTCAGTGAATACCTACCATGTTGTTTTTTCATACTTCTATCTGAATGACAATAGACAATGCCGCCAACCGTATAAATCATTTAATATTCAACGTGAAAGTGCTTTCTCAAACTTCGGGAGGTACCTATACTACATGATAGTACAATAAAAGAGACATAACTTTTTTCTAAATTCCAACGTTTGGAAGTTTTCGGGTAAAAATGGTTGAATTGTTTGTTGGAAAAAATAATATTCTTCTATAGAAAAATGAAAAAATATAATTTTAAAAAAGTGATTCATCTTTTCTCCTTTACCACTGTGTAGAATCACCTCCAGAAGTTAGTGCACTTTACCCCCGAACACCCTGTGTAGATAAAATAAAAAGTAGCCTAAGAACCTATTTTGTAAATATATAAATGTCTTCTACAGCCCCCCTGAAAGTCTGAAACGCCCACAAGGGGACGTTATCGCCCACGTTGAGAACCTATGATTTAGAGCAGGGTTTCCCAAACAGTTCTGCTGTACCTGAATAGGGGTTCCGTGACAATTTTTCGGAGGAATTTCATTCAATGTAATATGCACGTATTAAAATTTCCACACTACTGATATTATTCACAAGAAATTATTATTGTTTATATGTCACTATTGTTCTTAATTTAGGTACTAGACCCTTCCAGGTAGACAGACTAGGTTTTATGGAAGTTGAAAGCCATTGATGCTGTGACAGCAGTAAATATTCATTTTTCATACTAAAAAAAATCTCTGAAATTTATTACCGTGCTGTGATGAGTCAATAATATGAACATCTGTGCGATGTGGAAACAATGACAACGGAATAACGGATCTATATGTGTTTCATGAAATTTCTGTTCCCAAGGAACCCTATTTTTTTCGAAATCGACTTCGGAAAGCAAAATAATGTAAAAAATCCTTGTTAGCAAATAGTCTTAACTATAAAAATACGCATGGTTCCGTAAATGTTGGTGAAAAAATCAACTCAAAAGGAAGTTGATGAAGAACTCAAAAGGAGAAATCAAACTTCATAAATAATACATATATGTGTATACAGGGTGTCCGGGGGTAAAGTGCATTAACTTCGGGAGGTGATTCTACATGATAATGTAAGTAAAAAAGATGAATAACTTTTTTCGAAATTCCAACTTTTAGGGGTAGTTTTGTGGTAAAAAGATAAAATTAGACCGGCGTGCGCGGCCAGCTTTATTATTTTCCGCTGTTACGATACGGGCCAATCACCACCATTTATTGTTGCCACGATCGTGCCCGGCAGGCTCCCGACAAGTAAGATCGTACCTCACACTAAGGATTTTTAGTAGGTAGATTTTTTTGTATGGGAAAAAAAATGTTGGAATTTCGAAAAAAGTTGTTAATTTTTTTTACTCCTACCATCATGTAGAATCACCTCCCGAAGTTAATGCACTTTACCCCCGGACACCCTGTATATACATTTGGAAATCAAAGGTTAGTAATACAAGCCATAATCATAAATTTGTAGAAACAAATATTTTAAAAATAATTTTAGCAACGAGGAATGATTTTTTTAATTATGCTGCAACGAAATCAAAGTGCAGGAACAGGCTCGACGCCACACCAGATTTTAGATTCCAACTTAATATATTGTGCCTGATATCAAGACGATTTGCAATTCTCGGACTCAAAATCATCAAAGTCGTTAGGAGCTTTATTTATTCCTTTTTTATCCCATTTTTTTGTTAATATACTAATTAAATAATGTGCTTAAAACATTTTTTTTTTTTTTTTTTATTCTAACCTAAAAAATAAGCCAAGCGGTCCGTTAAAATGTACGGGTTTCCAAAATGTTGCATTGCAGAAAAAGTTTGGGAAACCCTGATTTAGAGTATCGCTGCATTTCTGCGGCCGTAAAAATGCAGTTATTCAATTTTTTCTATTGCCATGTTTGTAATTTCGATTAAATTACGATTTATAGATTCGCGGAATTTCGACGAAGAAAAGGGATAACCACGAAGGACCTGAATTACCCCGGTGACGAAAGAAAAATTTATGTCAACGACCATCTGACCAGCTCTAACAAAAACCTCCTCTTTCGGGCCAAGGGTATTGCGACGGAAAAGGGATACAAATTCACGTGGCTAAAAAACAGCAGGATATATGCGAGAAAAAATCCAACTTCGCCTCCCATACTAATTGCCATGGAAGAAGACCTAAAGAAAATTTCCTGAGTCGATCTGCATCTTCTTCACGTCGAAAAATAGATTTTTTTATTCACTCATGTATCTCCCCACACATTTCCCCCCTCGCATTATCCACTCCTATCTCACTTATCCTCCCTCTCCTATTATACCCTCTCCCATAAATTTTCTAATTCATTTTTAAATCACTCAACACTTTTCATAAACCAAATTGAAATACATGTTACCGCTTGTTGGCGACCCCCTACACGTCTGACATTCAGGACTGTTCGACATACAATAGCGCTCTCTCTCACACTAATTATCTTCTCTCCCGTGGTAAGCAAATCAACCTTTCACTCATTTTATGCTAACAAACACTTACTAAAGTACATACTTAATAATATTACTAACCGTTATTGCCTCAAATATGGATATCTACCTCTATCTAATTATAACAATATCAGAATAATATTATCATTAGCCGGACCTGAGATGCATATTACAAGACTTTCGCATAATTATTTTAAACTATATTTTGCACCCATAAATTATTGTGTTAGATGTACTCACTATGTTAGATTGCATAACTACTATAACCAAACTCACTTGTCGCAGCTATCATATATATGTGTAACTTACCGTTTACTCACTAATATTTACTTGATTACTCCCCCATGTCTTTAGCAATATATTATCAAAATGTCAGAGGTCTTCGAACCAAAACAACAGCGATTCTTCAAAATACCTATTCAAAGAATCATGGCTCACTAAAGACTTCAGAGACGACGAACTATTTGACCCTCGGTACTATGTATATCGTAGGGACCGCGACTACGCTTCCACTGGTAAACGTCTTGGCGGTGGTGTAGTGTTAGCTATTAAACAGGAGCTGATCAGCGTCGCTCGACCTGAATGGACTTCTTGTGCTGAAGACATTTGGGTCACCATTCGCACTAAAAGTACACCCCACAGATCGGTCCATATATGCTGCGTATACATCCCCGGAGGGACTCAACATCAATATTTAATCGAAAAATTCCTAAACAGATATAGTATCAAATAACCCCATGGATTCTTTTATAATCTTAGGTGACTTTAATCTTCCCGAAATCTCATGGACCCAAACTACGTCATCTGCCCACTATGCAGCTAGTAATTACTCTACTCACGTTAGTAATCATTTCGTTGACTGTATGCATTTTCTGGATCTCTCTCAATACAACGGTGAACTAAACTCAAGCGGCCATATTCTAGATCTAATTCTATCAAATCTATTAATCTCCGTCGAATCTAATGACGACCCGCTAGTTCCCGAGGATGCACATCATAAACCTGTGTCCATTAGTGTGCCATTTCAGGAAACCCTTTCATTGACAAATGCGAAAAGGAAAGTTTTTCTATATAATCGCGGAGACTACGAATCAATTAATCTCGCCCTAGAACAAGCTGATTGGGCATCCATTTTCTCTACCTCCCAAATAGAACCAGCGCTTGATGCTCTCTATAAATTTTTGAAATCCCTCATAAACCTTCACATTCCTCATAAATTTTCGTGGAATTTGAAATATCCTCCTTGGTACAATGCTGCCCTCATTAAGGTAATCAAGGAAAAACCGAAATATTTTAGCAAATATAAAAAATACAAAAATCAGGCTGATTATGAGGCATTTTCTCTCCTTCGTAAACGGCACAAAGATTTATGTCGGGAAAACAAATCTTGTTACTTAAGTAAAATCGAAAATAATATATCCTCAAACCCGAAAAACTTCTTGAGCCACGTCAAATCCTCTAACAAATCCCAAGGTGTTACAAAATGTATGTATCTTGGAGAGCTGAGAGCCGATAATGGAACAGCCATAGCAAATTTATTCCCAGAATATTTCAATTCGGTTTTCAGTAAACCCTCCGATCCGCCTACCCGTAATCCAACTGACGTCGGAAACCATACATCCGATATAAGTAATATTGAGGTGACGCGAGAAATCGTCTTCAAATACCTTAAGGAAATTGATACTTGCAAAGGTGCTGGTCCTGACGAAATACCTTCAATCCTTATTAAACGATGTGCAAACAATCTAGCCTTACCCCTCTCTTTGATTTTCAATCGATCTCTTACCGAATGCACTGTCCCAGTTACATGGAAATCCGCATTTGTGTCTCCCATCTTCAAGAATGGTAAAAATACTGATGTCAAAAACTACAGGGCAATCTCCAAACTTTGCATATTCAACAAAATTTTTGAAAAAATAATCTATGATCAACTATATGCTGCTCTTAAACCTAGCCTGAATATGAACCAGCACGGTTTCATTAGTGGTAAATCAACAAGCACAAATCTTTTAACTTTCACAGAGTACCTCCAGGATAATTTGGATAACCGAATACAAGTGGACACTATCTATACCGACTTTGGTAAGGCGTTTGACAGGGTCGATCACTCAATCTTGTTAAACAAGCTCTTAGAGATTGGTATTCACAGCAATCTTTATCGTTGGCTCTCTTCTTATATCTCCAACCGTAGCCAAATAGTAGTGGTTGCTGGATTTAAATCAGATTCTGTTGCTGTTACATCAGGAGTTCCTCAAGGCAGCCTGTTGGGACCATTATTATTTAACATCTATATCAATGATATTAGTAACTGTTTTCTAAACTCCCAAACTATCCTGTATGCAGATGACATGAAAATATTTTCACCTATAAACTCAATCGAGGACTGTCAGAAGCTGCAAGATGATTTTCTACGTTTGAGCACGTATTGTAATGCCCATTGTCTGGAAATAAATATTTCTAAATGCTTCATCGTGCGCTTTACTAGAAATAAAAACGTATTAATCCATGAATACTCAATTAGTACCGTTGTCCATCAAATTCGAAAGTAAGGACCTTGGGGTTATACTTGATAGTCAACTGAATTTCAATAAACATATCGACCATATAGTCACTAACGCATCTTCTATGCTTGGTTTCATAATCCGCTCCTGTAAACAATTTAAAGACCTTACTACTTTCAAAACACTGTATTTCTCATGTGTTCGTAGTATCCTTGAATACGCATCTCAGGTGTGGAACCCAGGCTATGCAGTGCACAAAAATAGAATTGAAAGCGTTCAAAATAGATTTTTAAGGTACCTCAATTTCCGCTCTTTTCGATCTCATATTAGTAATGAAGACTCTGCAAAGTTCTTCAAAATACAAACGTTAACTTGTCGAAGAAATATAGCAGATTCGGTAATGTTATTTAAAATCACACATAACTTAATCGATTGTCCTGATCTTCTTCAACGCCTATCATTCCATGTTCCAAATCGCAACAGCAGGCAGTTGCTTACCTTTAATCTCCCTCTTTGCAAGCCAACTCCAAACAGAACTCATTTATCTACAGATCCACACACTCATTTAACTTAAATTATTACCACATTGACATTTTTAACTCAACTTTACGTGACATAAAACGAAAACTCACCAAGGAACATGACTCAAACTAGAAAGTTCAATCCCTATATATGTTCCCGTCTTTGCCTCTTAATCCTATTCCTATGTTCCTCCTCGACCCCCCCTCCCTTTTTTATATTTTGTAACTAAAAAATGAAACTCTGAAAATACCCTTACAATGTCACACTTAATTATTTATTTTTAACCATCATCAGTGGAAAGTTCATAATTGGCATAATTAACATCTTATTATTGTATTGTTTTGTAATCTCTGATTTGCTGTTAACTTTCTCTAAAATAAATAAAATTAAATTAAAATAATACAAATACATTTGTCAAACATTTTTACGTACTACAACAAATAAACGATAAAAAAAAAAAACTTACTAATCGAAGGGTTAAGGAACTTATTTCCTATCGAGGCATCCAATGTGGAAATAATGTGAAAAAATAAAAATCGATCCGGAGTTAAACACCCCGAGGTTAGGGACCTACGCCAGGGCCCCCCGGGCCTAGGTGGAAATTCAGCCCTGACCGAGACTATGCTTTACGTACGAGTGTATCTGGCACTAAACTTGTTACATTTATTATAAAAAATAACAGATTTGCAGTTTTGGCGCCAGTTAAAAACGTCTTTTTTTCCTTCCCCTTACTGCATACGGGGCCATATATACCCTCACAAGTTAATTTAAAAAATCTCTTTTTCTGATTATTTGTTGTGTCACTGCATACAGACATAGTTGGTAATTGCAACCACTACGCCATCTTGCATCAAAATGAGAAGCTGCGTTATCCGTTGGTATAAAAATTGTAATTTGAAGTGCGTCAGTTGAGAGTTTCACACTGCTCTCTACATGTTTGAACAGGAATTCTTCAAATGCTTACAATGCATATTTTAAAAATTATATCGAGGTGAATATTAAGTGTACTGTAAGTAACTTTGACAATGTATTGATTAATTTTAAAATATCATATCATAAATGAGGTTTCTTTACAAGGTCAAATATGGCATTACATGCAGTAAAGTTGTTGATATCGCCATATCTGGCATTTCATGCAGTGCTGTAAACATGTATGGTCATATCAATGACTAAATAAAATAACCTAAAGGTACGTCCACATTGATCAAGTAGTATGTCAAGTAGCGCGTACACACCCTACTTGACTTGCCGAAAACCGTTCGCATTACTTTCAAGTAGAGTACATTTGTGCCAGCCGCCCGTTGCAAGATGATGGGTTGCTAGCAAAGTAAATACGGTAATTAAGCTTATTTTAATATTATTTTAGAAGAGGTGGAAGAATAAATTAGTAAGATGAAGATAAATAAACTATGGACACGAAAAAAGATTAATAGCAGCATAAATAAATAAATTTAGGGTAGCATCTTCGCTCTATCACCATGACATTTCCGCGCGTTCACAAATGAACACTGCTAAAAGGGTCAGTTTGTGCCTGTCAGTGCGCAGGGACGCATAGAGTGGTACTTACTCGCCCGAAAAATAGAACGAAATGGATTGAATCTACTAATGAGCTGACTCACCCACTCTACTAAAATTACAGTGTTCGGACATTGGTTCGGACGCGTTTAGTTACTAATATACTCTCCACTTGACTAAAATACTTGCCCAATCAGAACGGGGCTTAAGAGAGGACTTGGCATACCAATAAAACATTTGGTTAAAATATTTGTAATACAAAAATGGTAGTCAAGACGGCAACAATATTTATTGCTTGGCATATAAGCTCAATAATAACCATGGAAATCGCCGCCATCTTCGTAAACTGTTTGGACAGAATGTTTAAAATGCATTTGGAAAGATGTATGGTGTGTTAAGTCCTTCTCCTAGGTATTTAGTTAATCAGTGGGTTATATTTGGCACTATGTGCAGTTATTTTTTATTACTTATTTTTTTATTTAATTTTATTTGATAAACTAACGTTTAAGTTATTTTTTAGTTAAAATTGATCTAAACGATTTTTATGGACACAAATGTTTTTTAAACATACGAGCGAAGATTAGTATTTGTCCATATTTCTCCGGTCTGGAAACACCCATACAAACTACCTATTTGGAATAGACGTGGGTCGTTACGCCGTTTTCAAGAAACGTAACGAAACCAGTTTCTTGGTCAGCGTAACCTGTTTCAAAACAGGTTATTTTTTTAACTAGTTATTTTCATTCAGCTTCAGTTACACACGAAACTGTATACCTCCACCAACTATAAAGTTACACACGAAACGAAAATAAATTAAAGCACTATCTAGTATCTAAGTGTTTGTAGCTATACAGTGAAATCAACATATATGAAATTAACTTCCCTTCATACTTTATTCAGGCTTAGGACTGGCTGCATTAAATGTATTTATGATTAATTAGTGTTTACTATGATAAAATTTCACTTTACGAAATTTAAAATGCATTATTTTCCGCCACCCCAGTGCGATCGAAAATTTACCGAAAGTATTCAAAATTATACCTGTACAAGTACAACGACGAACTAAAACAAACTGAATTATTTTACTTTGAATTCAAAAAATGGTCACTCGCTTCCCAGAAACGGAACCCACTCCCGCTTACTCGGCCGGCCGGTAAACGCAACTATGCGAAACGCGGCGAAACTAGAAGTGTGTCGTTCCGGCCGGAACGAATCCGATGATTCCGAGTCCGAATGCGTTTGATTCGCTCCGAGTCCGCAAAATGTAATGAATCGATTCCGGAGTCACTCGCACACGGGCGAGGTTGAGGCGGAAGGAGGTGTGCGGCGCGGGCCGGGAGGCCGCAGCGTTGATAGTGATAGTACAAGAATCATTTACGGGAGGAGGTGCGCGGCGCGGGCCGGGCGGGGTTTTGTCACCCTCTCACTCGGGAACGAGTGACAGAGTGAGAATACAGGACTCATTCACGGGATGAGGTGTGCGGCGAGAGCGGGGCGGCGTTGTATTGCTCTAGCGGGGCGCGATGACAGCGTGCATGAAAACATTATCTCTTAGTCAAAAGATAGCAAGGAGCATTGCTTTTTACCTATTGTCGGTCATCACGGAGCAAATTTGCCTTCCCGCTAGTTCGCGCCGGTGATACTCTGGTGAATTACTAGTTTTATGAAGAACGTAAAATATCTAACTACCTAACTAACCATCACGCCGTTTCTCCGTAGGGGTAGGCAGAGAGGAATGACCGCCAAACAACTCGATCTTGGCACGCACTCCTTGACTCACTCACATTCATACATCATCTCAAACATACTCTTCTTTTATTCTGACTTTTGACATGGCCCGACTCAAGTATCTGATTCACTTGATCTTGCCATGTCTTCCCCGGGCGTCCCAAACTTCTACCACCATTCACATTTTGCCATATATTCTTCTTACACTACTTTCTTCGTTCATTCGCTCTACTTGCGCAAACCATCTGAGGGTCTCTTTCTTAATCTTACTCATTATGCTTACATCAGCCTTACATTCTTTACGGATCTCCACATTTCTCTCACAATCATACATAGTTTCACCACAAATACGCCTCAGGGATCTCATTTCAACAGCATTCAGTTTACTTTCATCCTTCCTCTGCCAGTTCCATGGCTCACTGCTATACAAGGACTCCATTTTTCGTAAGTTTCAAATTTAACGTAAATATCTTACACGGTTCTCATAAAGCCGACAAAGATATCAATCATCTCAAACACATTATTATTAACTATATAAAGATAAGACTTCTCGCTCGTAATAAACAATAACATGTTAATGTACAACACGCCCGGCTACATAAACACGATTCCCCAACTCCGTAACGTTCCACGATTCCACCGAGTACGGCGAATCCAGCTGAATCAAATTGAAGTAGGAGTCAAATTAAAAATTGCAAAAAGTTGGTCACGTAGTATGGGTACGTTCCCTTAGGTATTACAATCTATAATCCATTTTTCAGCCTCACTAAGACAAGCCTGTGTTGAGGTTAACAAATATTCAATGTAACAAAAATAACACATAATAATATAGGTAAAACAAAAATAGGTAAAACAAATTGAAAATTGCAGTGTCCATCATCAGGGCAGATCCGGCAGATCATCCATCTACCGGATCTGCCATGATGATGGACACTGCAATGCTGTCCAAAACGTTGACTAAAGAAGGAGGTAGCGCAACATGGCATGACACCCCTAAAACAAATAACGATAATATTTTTGGCCGTGAAAATCTAAAAACGTATCTATGTTGTGTTAGTTTTATAAATTTATTCTGTTATGTCTACAGACAGAAGACTCAATATTTTTTTATTTTTTTTAATGACATTCTATATGAATGCAAAATGATGACAAGAATAAGACTGATTAATGATTGTTGTTATTAAACTGGTTAATGTATGATTAATAAACAACTGTGACTTGTAAAAGGTTTTTAATTATTATGTATAAAAGTTATGTCTAAAATTACGCACATATAGTTTGGCTAATAAGTGTAGAAATTAAATAAATTGGAACTAAACGTGTTCATTACTATGGCAGCACCGAATTATATGACGTTTCCTATGGCTATCATGTTATCGCATGTTACAGTTGATTTATTGCCTTAAATCTGAGTAGAAGATCGCTGATTTGATAATATTTTTATTCATTGTTTGCCTGAATTTAATTAAAATGAATAAACCATTACATAGTGATGCAAGAGGGGTTATATTCTGCGTTTTTCAACGTTGCCTAGCCGAGTGTCACGCGAAGAAGATTCTGTCTAATTTAGAAGATTTATAGACGAACTGCAGAAATGACTGGTACGTAGTATAGTTTGTTTAAAAAATTTCATTAGTATTACAAGATTTATGCCAATTTTCGAGCGATAATAACCATTACAATCTGATTTGAGGTTATGTTAAAAAAATCCGGATCTGACACTTCCATTTGACAGTTAATATGCGGCCACAGGAAAAAGGGAATAACTCAATAAAAAAATAATAATATGTAACTTCTTTAAACTCGTAGAAAAGTTACTTTTTTCTCGTTTTCTCTTTCTTTCTTTCCAAGTGAATATTATCTAGTGTGTGTTTTTTAAACTACCTTCTATAATAATAATTTTAATGATTTTTCACAGGTAAATCTGAATCAACGGTAAGACGAATCGTCACGAAAGGGCAAAAGGCAGATGGAAAATTTGAAACAACGGGAAAACGGAAAATGGGCATAATAAAATATGTAATAGCATAAGTGCTGATGATTGGAAAAATTGTTGAAAACACGTGATGACAATTGAGGCGGAATATTATGCACGAGGCAGTACTATACATATATATGATGATATCAATGAACTGCGTTTAGATAAAGATAAAGATACGGAAGAAGAAGAATCACACGAGGACGAAGACAATAATTACATGTCGGGTGTTGAATTAATAGACTTAAATTTTTAAGTACCTACGTTTTTATATCGAAATAAACACCCACTTTAAACTTGTTTAGTTTTATTTTACTTCTATTAAATTAGTTTTTTGTGCAAAATTTTTGAAATTACAAATACGCTATGAAATATGCATTTTGGCAGAAGTTTTTTTTAAAACATACATTCATTGTCTTATGAGCTATCTTGGTGTTGCCATTTAAAACTATAAAACGATCGATCGCAGCGCCATCATTTATTTTCTACACTTAACGCGAAGAGGAATAGGTATAATATTAGTACAAAACAGCATCAGAGCAATCTGGCGGACAAAACGGTCTCTATCATTCATTTTGAGATTATTTTGTTTTCAAAAAGTTTCGTTAAAATCCGAAAGATGCCACTAGAAAAATAAATATTATGTGTATTTTTTTCAAAATGTCACATCTGGTCGCTGGTCGGAATACGGCCGGCTAGGGGTGCCATGCACGCACGTGTCCACTGGGCAATGTTTTCAGAAAAAAACTACCCGAAGCATGTTTGAAGTCATTATAATAGTTGTATATTTTGGTATGTTGTGTGTTTGGTAATTGGGGTATGTTGTGAGGCTGAAGGTAGCGGGGAAGGGAAGGAGTTGGGAAAAGGGAAGGTGGGGAAGTACCTAGTGATTTAGTTCTGGTAACCGAACACGGCTAAAGCTATTTCAAGTAACGTTTCAATAATTGTGTTTGGTGGTCTTACACCAGGACGATAATGGGAGTAACTACCTACTACGTCCCGTTCATCACTATTTTTATTATACCAAAGCAAATAAAATTAGGAGAAAATGTAAATAAATTTAACTCTAATTTACCAACATCTGTGATTGATTCAAAATTTTTAAAAAAAGTTTTAAATATAATGTAGGTAGATACAAATAAGGATTGTATTAGGACAATGGGTACCTAACTATGGACCTATTTGAAAAAATCACAAACAAAAAAAAAATACGAGTAGGTATGTACATTTATAACTTTTTATCGTAGGTAAAGCTATTACTTACATATCAAGAAACTTTAAAAAATCAGTCCACTTAAACTTTCTTTTCTATAATTCACCTATTTTAAAATGTCTTTTAAAACCTACAAAAAAACCGTAAAAACTAACAATGGATCATGATAAACTGTTATGTTATGATGCTACTGTACAACTTACCGATGTTACTTGTAAAAGCTTTCAAGGCGTAAATAAATAAATTATATTTCAAGAAACTTTATAAAATCAGTCCACAAAATATTTTTTTTCTTTGATCAAAACCTACAAAAAACCGTAAAAAAGGTTTTTACCATCTACTTTCAAAAACGTTTAAAAACTTAGAAAAGAAATAGGATGGCCTGGGATTTGAACCTCTCGCTCAAATTTGAACACCAGTCGACACTTCTACTAGAAAATAACTAAAATAAAAAACGACCATAAAAACATTTGATGTTTCCATTGAGACGTATTGCATACAAGTATAAATACATGTCTACACGTGGCAGACTTCCGACCAAGGGTAAGCAACCGTAATCACGAATAATAATAATACTAGAACATTTGAAAGCGTATCGATATTCCAGACCTCGGTGGTTGAACGGTTACGATCGTTGGCTACAAATCCGGAGGTCACGAGTTAAAATTCCGGCGTGCGCAAGTACCTATCAACATTTTATGCGATTAATTTGTATTATTCCACAATATATTATTTTTAAATAATTTCGTTTAGATTATTAGTGCTATCTTCTTTTTTAATGATATATAATATTGGTGGGAACAACCTTCAAAAGTTGAAAATAGTTAACTACATATTTTTTAAAGAAATATATTTTTTTTTTAAATCGGAACGTTGCGCGAAATGGCTTTAGCCGTGTTGGGTGACCGGATCTGAAAAGCCAGGTACTTACCCACCTTCCTCTTCCCCAACTCCTTCCCTTCATTTTTTGACAAACGCAGTCTTTGAGTCACAAACACATGCATAATACCTACCTACCTATCCACATGGCCGTTACGTGATGACGCTGGCTCACCATTCACAAAACATGACACATGGCAGTCGTACCTATGTTTTGTGCTTCATTGCAAATGACCCTAGTGAAAGACGTTGAAAGACCACATTTCAGAATTCAGATTGTAAAATGTAGACATAAAGATATAATATATCGATGTATATAGACTTCAGAAAATGTATAAATACCTAGTGAGAGATTTTTATTTTTATTATGTGTTGAATACCTCACAAGAGTCCCAGCTGCTCCCGTCTGGAGCCAGTGAAACTATGGCATACTCCGCATACCCCAAATGGGGTATGTTGTGAGGCTGAAGGTAGTGGGGAGGAGAAGGAGACGAATCCGGAGGTCGCGAGTTAAAATTCCGGCGTGCGCAAGTACCTATCAACATTTCATGCGATTCTTTTGTGTTATTCCACAATATATCATTTTTAAATAATTTCGTTTAGATTGTTAGTGCTATCTATTTAAAAAAATAGATAAGAAATATATTTTTAAAAACAATCGTAACGTTGCCTGAAATGGCGTCAGCCGTGTTGGGTGACCGGATCTGAATAGCCAAGTTCTTACCCACCGGGCATCACGGAGTTCTTCTACCACTCACTTCCGTGTTATTTTATTGTATTTACGTAAGGGAACGTACCCATACTACGTGACCTGTTCGGGGGGGGGTCTTCAAAATGTCACGCTTGATACAAATGAGCTGGGTACGTTCCCTAAGTATTATTATTATAATATAATAACCATTTAAAATTTGGCACAGCTGCACTCGACTAGCTTGACGTCGATATAAAACAGTAGTCAGGTTATTATATTAAAACGAATAGATACCTACATGTATAGGTAGATAGATGATATAAGTATCATAGTTTCCAAAAATAAATGTAATAATATCTTAGATTCTCACCCTGATTGATTACTGCCAACTTTTGAAAATTTTTGAAAAATGGTTTTAGTTCAAAATTGTACCGTGTAGAGAAAGATAAATGGGCGCCACACGACAGAGGGCTTTTGCTAGTAATTAAAAATCCTGTTTTTCATTCTTAATTTGAAGATTAAAATTATAAAATTGTCTTTAAAAAATGGAGAAATATAATACCAACAATTACTCGTAACGTTTTGGTAAATAAATGAATCCAAAGTTTTGTATTCAGCGTTTAAAACAACACGAAAATTGGTGTTTATGAAAAAAATTAACTAAAAACTTATTTATCTATTTATTTAAAATTTTTTTCGAGGTTTTAAAGAAAACCCCTAAAGGTAGACTTTGAGAATATTCAGCAGTTAAAAATATTTTGTAAAACTTACGAAAAACGGTCAGAATAAGGTTGTATTTCTGATTTGGTTTTGATAAATGCTAAGCATATGTAAAACTTAAAAATTTATAAAAAATATTTTTCAAACTAAAAACCTTATGTTTATCGATTTGCGTAATAATAT